>CM060981.1:203962651-204562651 GCA_030765065.1 Deroplatys truncata | reverse complement strand
AAAAAGAAATTTGAATGCACAAGATACAGACAGCATTGCAAGAAATAGGAATGGGGGAAACATGGGTAGAAAGAAACAACAACAGTAAGGGTTTCTGGAAAGAATTAGAACAAGAGTGGAGGATATTGAAAAGAAATAAATTATGAGAAGTTTCAAGGGAAAATGGTCATTAATAGAGTATAGATATTTAAAAACGGAATGGAGTACATCGAAGTGTGCCAAAAAAGAGGCCAGAATAGGGTATGCATGAGCGAGGACAGGTGGTCTAACAGGGAGAAGGGGGGAGATGTACTAAATGTCATGGAATACATGACATTTGGTATGATATTCTGAAATACGAGGACAAGGATAAAGGAAAAGAGAATTTAGTACTAGAGAAATAGAAGAAATTTACCAATATAGCTAAAAGTTAGGAAGATATTTAATACAAGATCAATAGAATATATGGAGAAAGCAGGAAAATATTTATTAAAAATTTGGTTAAAGTGGTTAAAAGAGATTTGAAGCAAATACGGAAAAAGGGTAACAAGGCAAAAGTAACTAGTGGAAAATTATACTGAATGGTAAATATAAGAGGAAGAGAAATAATAAGCAACTCTGTTGCATTGTAAACATTGTATAAATTAAACAAAGTAGACAATAAATATAAGCACAAAGTAGACAATAACTCATTCATTCATAGTAGGTGGAGTCAACAATGGACTTTAAACCTTAAAAGAACAGGTTGGGCTTCACTGATATAAACAAACTTATTTGATAAAGATTTATCGTGTACTTAGAAAGCATCCAACTGAGCGGGATGGCACAAGCTGCAACGTCTAGGTCCCGCATTCGGGAGATCCCGGGTTGAATCCTCGGCGACCGCCTACTCTGACCTATGGGTTTTTCGTGGTTTCCCCGGGGTCGACAGGCGAAAGCTGGGGTGGTTTCTTCTCTACCACGATTTCCTTTCCCCAATTTCCTTTTTATTCCTTCTCCTCATCTTTCAGGTGTGCTTCTAGATCTCGTGGTATATGACAGTGCCGGGCAGATGGCGCTGCATGCTCACTGGAAACAATACTACCCGTGGACACCAGAGAGTTGCTCGACTGGTGAGTTGTTCATCGCCCTCCTTCGGCGGCTCGGCGGTGATACACGGATCTCCGAGTGGAAATATTAGGGACGCGGTTTCTGTGGCCTGTCTGCCTACGGCCTATATCCTCCTCTGTAGTTCCTTCACTTCATCCCTTCCTCCTGGGGGTAGTAGGCACAATAGATCTCTGTAGTTCGCGGTGTCGAGATATCCACCTTGCGTTGAACAACCTATAACTTATAAAAACACAAACGCATTAAAAGTATTAATAAAAGTGAAGTTAAAGTATAGTAATATTTCTTGAGTGGACGTGTTAACACAGCTTTTGATATTTCTCTGATCTTCTATCAGTCTAATCATAAGTTTTCGTTTCGTTTGTCCGATATATTTCTTGTCACAGCGTGTGCAGTCGATACTATAAATATCTGATTTATTTATGGAATCAATCTTTTTTTTTTGAGGGATTATTTAGTAATTTATTTAAGCTGTACTGCTTTTGTGGAGCTAGTTGTATTCCAAAGACTTTAAAAATAGACTGAATTTTACTATAAGTTTTAGAATTTTTTTTGTATATTTCTGCTTTTTCAATATATTTTAGAGTAATAGCCTCTTGAACTTGTTTTTTTTTAAATTTGTACCATTTTTAGACATTATAAATGCACTTTGGGTTGAAACAATTAATCTCTGCAACTTCATGGATATATTCAAGTTCTTTCTTATACTCTTCTTTTGACATCGGAACATTAACTATTCTGTGTGTCAGGTGATGGAAAACTGCATATTGGTGTTGAACCAACTGTAGCGCGTCGTTTTTGGGAAGACCATAATGACCGGTCAAGAAATCAAACTTCTAAAAAATGTTAATAAAACACAGATTTGGAGGCTTGGGAAAATATCCAAATCATAATGAATAAACAAAAATGTTTTAATTTCGAGATCCCTCCTACAGATGACGTCATGCAGTTCCTTTTACAATCACCAGATGAGGTTCGCAACGAGTTCGCAAGAGATGAAGAAAACAAGAGAAGAATTGCTCAATCGATTCATCTGAAGATAGGTAGAACGCTACCTGAAACAATTGTCCATTTTGAATTTTAAGAATTTGACGTGAGTGAAGTTATGTTAACACGTCGAATCAAGAAATATGAATACTATAACTTATAATCTATAGAAAACATCCATCTGTATCCTGTATAAAGTGTGATAATGTTAAATAGCAGTTCTGCATTTCTTTGTGAGGAAATGGGAAGCATTTATAACCGTTTATTGTCTCACGCTGAAGGTGGGTGACTATTTCAAATACAGTAGAGTCTTGCTAATCCGAGGTAATGGGGGCGAAGGTACCTAGGATTTGGGATAACTCGAACTGTACGGAGCATCATAGGAAAACTCATTAAAGACCAAATGAAACCAATAACAAACAAGGTGAAGTTGTTTACTGTTTTTAAAGTTTTTGTATAGAAATAAACACAATATGTACATACATATGTACATGGGTTTCTTCTGTCGGCTGGTTCAACATCTCAAAAATTGATGTTTCCGTAAGTTCAAACTGTTCATTCTTCATCCATTCCGTAACTTCACTTTCACTAACACCTGGAAGCTGTGCGATTAGATGTGACAGGGGTACATCATCTTCATCGTCATCGATTTCCACTCTCACCTGTCAATTTGCTCTGTAAAATTTTATTCCACGATTTCACAAGTGCCTCAGGCTTCACTTCATCCCATGACTCTGGTAACCAATACACTACGTCCCTCATGTTTACTCGTTTTAGAAAATTAGTTATGCTTCCACCCTCTTCCGTTGCTTGTACAAGCGACCGAAACAGGCGGCGTCGATGTTGTATAAAACTTGTGACATTAGACAGCAAAAACAAAGCCCAAATTCCATCATAGTGCAGTTCCTCTTTGTCTGGATGCGATCCAACGTTGTCCACCAATAAGATTGCTTTACTGGGCAAACCATTTTTCTTCAAAAACTTTTTAGTTTCTGATACATACTCTTCATAAAACCCACTTCTTAAATATTCCTCTGCCCATCCAGCCATTCTTTTAGCTCTTGTAAGAGATAGGCAGTGCAAACACGGAAATGTTTTTGAGAGCTCTAGGTTTCGCGGACTTGTCGACAAGCTTTAAAAAGTTACCTTCTAAAACACTTGCTTCACGCGAAGAAAGTCATGCTTCTGGCCACAAAAGAAAGAGTGACAGTACTTGCTGCATCAAATGCATCAGGTACACACAGATTAAAGTTGAGCCCTGTTTCGTACAATTGTATAACTGATCATTTGAGAGGTTTTCACTTTTTATGAGTTCAAATTTTTTACCGAAGTTCACTGCAGCTTCAGAATCACGGTAAGCTTTTCTCCATAAATCTCAAGCTAACGTACACCATGCCTATTCTTCCATCTCTGTAACCAATCAACACTCGGGGTGAAATCTTCTTCACCTTCTTTAAACTCGTTTCTAAAAAATAATGGTTTTTCTTGCAACAATGGGCCGGAAATTGGACTTCCCTTCTGCCTTTGTTGACTGAACCAGATAAACATTGCTTCACTAGTTTTTTCTATTCTGACCTCCTCACACTTTCTTTGAAAAGAGTTATGTGAACACTTCGTTGAATACTTCTCCCGTTTATCCCTATTTCGTCGCCTGTCTCCACTGTTACTTCCCCGACACCGTATTCCACTGCAAGCTTTTTAATTGTCTCCCTTTAACCAGTCTTTTTAAAGCTTGTAATTCCAACTTCAATGGTACAAATTTTCTCTTACCTTTAGTACTTATTGTAGAAACAAATAGGAACAAAATGTGCAACCATTTCTAATGTACTCTACTCACAAAGAAGGCTACAAGCATACTAAAACAAAATACTTCTTTAACTTGACACAACCCTGGTTTGCTTTTTGGGATGCCAGGGACAATTTTCCTCTCAACAAAGCATATGTTAATAATAAGGCTAGCTACTTTCTTATAATAGCTGTCAAACATTTGCAGTCATAAACCAGTCAGTGTTTATTATTGCAGCTGTAAAGCATTTCCGGTGGGGAATGTTTTCTACAATGTATGTAGTCAGTGTGTTATTATTGCAGCTGAAAGTATTTCCGATGGGGAATGTTTGCTACAATGCATGAACACATATTATGGAAGAGTTTTCCCAGTTTTCGGCTCGTCCCTAATTGAAAGGAAGTTAATCTCTTGCCAGGTAACACACACATACACACACCTATTTACGAGAGGTAGTGAGATGCTAAAGTATGTAGATAAGTACCAGGACCATGTAAACTGATGCTAGCCTCTGGTTTAAAAAAAAAGTTGTATCTTCAAGTAGCTCAGATTTAACGGAACCTCGGACATGCGAGACACTACTGTAGAACTATTTTCAGATTTTATGAGCTTAAAGATCAACTAATAAATGAATTACAACTATCCGGGCTTGTAGGCCGTGGTCTAGAAGGCATCGTGGATGCCAAGCGCTGTACTTGGCGAAACGTCGGTATCCACGATGCCTTCTAAACCACGGCCTATAAGCCCGGATAGTTGTAATTCATTTATTAGTTATGACGCCGGCCGTGAAAGCCTCAGTATGTACTTAAAGATCAAGTTTACGTTTTTCTCCCATTTTTCATAAAGATAAAACTTTCTTCATACTTTGGTTTATTTGGCAACATTTTCTCAAAACTCAACAGTTAAACGTATCTCTTCGGGGGGCTATGTATATATACGTATATGTTGTGCAAGACCGTGTCGAATTATTGATTAAGTACTTAACTTTTGGGAAACGTGTTTCATGGAGAATCAAACTAAGCGATTTTATAACTTTCAATTTTCTTTGTTAAAAATGTCAAGATCATGATTAAAAGTTTGAGGAAACTTAGAAAAACCTTCAGAGAATTACGTCCAATAACGTCCTGTTACGTCCAATAATAAACAATTAGATATGAATCCACAGGAAGAAGACAACAATTTTGGAATCCACATTAAACGTAGGATAAAAGAGTACAGTTTCTTGAGATTTGCTCTTTAAATCCTCGCAGATTTTGAATTTAAAGAAACAGCTCCTAGTGTTAGAGAATAAAGCCGCAATTACTTTGTTACCTTTTCCATCCACATATTTGCGCAACAAGTTCTTCATGTGCCTATTTAAAAATAAATACAGTAACCGACTTTGTGTTGAAATTAATTTGAGACTTTATTTATTTTTGTGGTTTCTGACTTCAAAGAGCTCTGCCATGCAAAGTAGTCGCATCCTTCTCACAAAAAATTAAATTAAATTAGTTTTATTTATGAACTGCTAGATTCAATTAGTTTTATTAACTACTATGGTCCTTAGCGTCCCATTCTATATTAGGCGTGAAAGATGGGAAATTTTGCGCAGAGGCTTCTTTATCAGGCTTGAGATTCTTTTCAGTGCCGTAAGTCTATGACACGGGACCACCGGCTTTACTTCCCTTTCGAAGGAAGCCATGCTAAGTATTTTATGCCCGAAAATGTCTATATCATATCTTGAACCCGCGACGTCGGGAACTACAGGCTAGCATGTTACCTCCTGACCACGGAGGACATCCATCTCACCGAATTTCAAAGAAGAGGTCAATAACTAATGAAAACATGCAGGTTAAGAGAGAAGTTTGAAGTTGTTTGGAAGTAGGTCTACCCGTTGTAATTAGAGTAACTTTAGATTAACTTAAGGTTAACCTTTTGGTTGAAATTAAACTTATATGCACGATTACTGTAAGTCAATGGTTTGCGTTACTTATATCGTTCTGAAAGGGCCTCGCGATTCGTAAATAAACGGCTGAAATTGAGCAACATATGCAACAAGTTTTCTCAATAGCTACAAGTCCTGAACCATAGTTCACATCATCCTTTAAACTTGAAGGACATCGCTAGGTCAATCAAATCTAAATAAATGGAATGGCTAAAAGCATCCTCCCCTCTTTTGCGTGGATGTGTTGTGTCCGTATTAGCGTATTTTGTCTCTATGTTACTGTGTCTGACTGGAAATCCGAGCAGTTGAAGTTATTTTACTGCTTTGAACAGTGAAATTGATTGAAGCTGCGGGAGCACAGTGACCATCACTGCAAATATACGTAGTTTGTTCCCTGCAGTGCAGATGCAAATTAGGGTTGTGACGTTCAAAGTCATACAATCATGTTGACAATTCGCCTCTTGTTTATTTTAAGTATCATACCTGGCACAGCCCTGTTGCCATGGTGATGTTTACACTAGTGTACGTCATGTACCTTTAATTAGCCATAACACTTTGCAAAGTGGGCCGTTACGGCCGTCGCAAACTCATATCGCTTTCCGAATTCACGTTCATAGCAGAGGACCCAGATATACCATGAATACAAAATGATGCGTTGTTTCAGAAGCCCATTATTCTTGCAACATTATCTCTATTTACGAGAGCGTCATGTGATAATCAAAGCATCCAGATGATATTCTAAAGTTTTAATAGGATGTGTCAGATGCTGGATACTTAGTAGTTATTGATATATAATAGAATATGGAATATTTTATAGATGAGCGTTAATGCATCTTAGTAGTAACGCTGCGTTTTCATGGGCCAAATTGCCTTCATTGCTCGTTGTAACCTAGTGCAATAATAATCATATCTTTAGGGATGAGAGGATTATTATGCATAGCTTTTTTTTACGGGAGCTGTAATGAATTTATACTAACAGTGCAAGTCTTACGGCTTTTACTTTTTGTGAACTCCCTATTCAAGATAAGAGCATGCCTAAATTCACTCTAGGTGTTATTTTTATTACTTACAAAGTATAAGTCTACGTATTTATAGCATCTTCAAGATGAGAAACTTCTTTAAACATTACTGCTTTTGGTACTCATCAAGTTTATTCTCCTACACAATTATTGGAACAATTCTCCATGTTTGTCATATCTCGCTTCCCTGTTGCACAGTTTTCCATTTTTACTTACTGATGTGTAACAACTATTGTGTCACTGCCTTCGTCACAGAATTAGCCGTCGTCATCTACTATAAGGATCACGAAGACTAATTGTTTAATGTTCATTTTTGTGGGTTCCAAAATGAAACCAAAGAAGAGAGAGCTAGATTGCGAATAACAGAGAGAGCCAAATTCTATTCAAGATGAATTAGTAGTAATTATTCTTGTGAGCTCGTGGTCAGCCTGTGCTCCCTCAGCTTCTTCTTCTTCTTCTTCTTCTTCTTCTTCTTCTTCTTCTTCTGGGTTAAACCTACTTTATTAACAGGAAACCAGCTGCAATCCTAGCATCATCAAAATATTATGATGACGCTTTAAAGAATTCTCAGTATTTATAGCACTGGTGCTGTAAGATTAGTCATAATGATAATTGATTAGGTATAAAGTAATCATGAAAAACGGAAACTACTTGTGGCTATCAATTAAGATTGCCATAATTCTACATGTGAATTAGTTATTCATTGTATTTATAACGCTCAGAATATATTATTAGTTGCATTCAACCCGAGAATAAAATTGATTATCATTATTATCCGATCGTTTGTGCGTTCAGTACAAATTTACTCCTGTCATAATACCAAAGAGCATACATGTGGTTTATAATTCACCATTTATTTGTTGCGACAAAGATTCTGAAATATGAACTTATGACGACAAAAATAAAAGAGTACCTATCAGAGCTGCATTCATGTTATGTGGCAAAACTATTGCCATAAGACCTGAAATGTTTTCTTAATTACAAATTAGAGTCTTTGCAGAAATATTATGTTTGATAAATACACATTAAAATCTTATGTACGTCTCTGTCCTAGTATCTAATTATTCATAGAATTATGAACCTTATTAATAGATGTCATTAAGCAGAATTCATAAAGAGATAATTTATAGAATTACTTAATATAACTAAAAACGAACCGAAAATAACATAAATAACTGATATTATATGGTGTTCTTGTATCAGGGTGAAATGTATTTATTTTTCACTGTTATCTCAGTAAACTGGAATGTTGAACAGCATTTGAAAACATGGACTGCCTCTGTGGCCGAGTGGTCAGCGTTCTGGCTTCTCAAACAGGCACCGTGGAAATGATTCCAGGCTGGGGCGGAGACTTTTCCTTTATCCAGAATCATTCCTTCATTGAGTCTTGTGATATGAATGCGGGAGTGATGTGAGTGTGTTTAATAAAAAAACTAATGAAAAAAAACAATGTTAAAAGCCTTATAGTTCAGAAAGAAAAACACTGTCAATAAGTTGTTTCTTAAGCCAAAGGCCTTATATACTATAGAAGTTAAAGTATATATGAAATAAAGAAAAAAAAATCATTGTCATAGTTCGGATTAAAACGACAAATATTTGGCTATGCTCAATCGCTAAGCTATTATACCTAATGAGATGACCAAGCACGCATTAAACGTTATCATCTGTCTCGTATATCCGGTAAGCATTCAAGACATATCAGATATGTCAGGATGTAGTACCTTAAATGCGATTTGCAGTGTAAATTTTGTGCTAAACAGAAAATCCCGAATTTTGTGTTAGTTTACAGAAAGATATATCAATGAAAATCATTATGTCACATAATTCGTTAGAAAATTCTGATTATTTTTCTGTGACTTGAACATCTAATTTATAGTGGGGTATAGGTGCATTACAAATGGAGCTTCTTGCAACGCAGAAAGTATTTAAAACAATCCTGACCAGTTGTGTAGAAGCTCAAGAACATGCGGAATAAAATGTGCCAGAAACTGTGAAATATCGGCACAAAAGCGAATAACTCAGGAGGAGCTTAAATATATAACATTTAAACACATTAATCACTATCCCGGTTAGGAATATACACAAAATTGATGCCAGCTGATAATAGAGACTGGATTAGTACTGTTTCAAGAGGATCGGCCCTCGTAGCCGTGGTCGCTCCGGCGCTCCTCCAAGCTTAGGGTTGCGGGTTCGAGTCCCGCCACGGGCACGGGTGCTTGTGTGTGTATGTGTGTTGCGGAAATAAGCGGTGTGAAAACAGTAAAACACAGTAGGATAAACTGGGTACAACAAGGGAACTTTTTCTTTTTAAAAAAAGGAAATTTAGTTTTACCTTGCATTAAACTCTAGTTGGTTGCTACTGTAATGGGAAGCATATTTATAAATGTGAATCGGGACTTTGTTACCCATTATAAACATATAGTCAAAAAATTCGTGGAATTACTAAATGAAGCAATTAAAACAACTAGAAAATAACCTACCATTCCAAAGGAAGTATTAAGAATACTGATTAGGACGAAAACTTTTGTTACAGTAAGAAAACTTAATAAAACAATAAAAATATCTGATAGATCAAAAGGAGAAATCGCGAAGGAAATGAGAGAGTTCTTAAGGATATCCGTATGTGAAATTTCTTATAAATTTCGGTTAGATTCAGTTAACAATTTAATATAGCATTTAGGGTTTTAACGCATATCAAATGCCATGCATCTGTTCAAATTGGGGTTCCCCAGACAGTAGTATTTTTATTATTTAAAATCCTTTTTGCTGTTTTGAAAAAATGCTCCACAATGCAACATGCAATTATATATATTTTAAAATAATGTTATATAATTTTACTCTTTAAAACTATATGAATAAATATAAAGATGTATGTTTAATTAATTATCCTAATAGTTTGTTAAATACGGTCTTCAATTTTTACTTTAAATATTTACACAACACTAATATTATCGTTTAATTGCTCCACCACTAAGCATGCTAACCAAAAATATCATCATTTTTAGTGTTGCTACTTACGAGGAAGCATAGCAAATTTCACACAAGTATACGAAAAACTGCATTACGTGGAATAATTATAAAATATTTGATATTTAAAACTACGATGCTAAATATGTAATGTTCTTTCTGGCCTTTAAGCCGTTTGAAAACATTTAACATATGTGTAGGCCCTCCTTCGTCGTCTGAACCTCTACACCTAAGTTAGTCTTCTGAAAATTCATGCGGGTTCTTTGAATGGTTTGTTCACCTTTATGTACGCACCCTTTGGACCATAATTTTTTAGGTTTTACAGACATTTTAAATGCACATCTCCCATGGTTTAAATAACCACATGACTATAAAAACTGTAGAGAACTGAATTAAAATATATGTTGTATTTAATAACACAAAATCCATATTTATTATTTGTAGCATATTGTGGCCTTATTTCCATCGATGAGTATCCTTAAGGACAGTTTGGAAGGAAGAAATATATGGTAAGCTGATAGTTACTTCATATGCAACGTTACTATTTATCTTGTGTTCTATAAACAAAGTATTATTACTATTGTAACCAAAATGCAATTAATTGTATTGTTTACACATTATTTGTAGTGTAATTTTAATTCATAAATATTTTGTTTATTACAATTATATAGCTGTTATCTATAAAGATTTTTAGCATGAATAAATATGTACAACCGTGTTAGAGTAATAGATTAGTCCTGCTTCAGTTTGCAAAACAAAGTTAGTATTTTCTTTGTACATATAAGCAAAATATGATTATCTATGCTTCATGTACTTTCCATTTGTCCTTTTGTATTAGAAATTACATAAATAAAGCATTCAGGCATTCACATTGCAACTGTGTTATTGTCCTCGCCGCAGTTAACTCGTTGCCTTCTTCCTCATGTTGCGGTCAAGGTGACGTCACTGCGCACACCGATCGAAAACAAGCAGTGTTTGTCCCATACCTTTACTATGATTCCGTCATGAGTCACACTGACTGACCGACGCAACTCAACTCACAGTCGATTTCTTGAGAGCGCTCGGTTATATAGTCAATGGAATCTTCCACAGAAAGTTCTCGAACGTTCTGAAACTGTTTCGACACACTTTCTGGATAAGGGGAGGATAAAGTTTTCAAAAAGTTCTAGTTATCGATAGCACTCCCGGTTTTTACGCTGGCTGCGGCCGTTATCTTGTTTACTCCGACCACTCGGCGTCGAACTTCCGATAACCTTGGGCCATAGACGCTGCGTCACAATATTAAACGCATGGAATTTTAAGTAAAAATAGTTTGTGCTGCCGTTGAGAAAATAAAATTTAACATACTTCCATGTAAAGGTTAGTACGAGATAGTGAGGCGATTTCCTTGAAAATCTTCATGTCCTATCCTAGGAAGATGGTGAAGTTAAATACTAAGTTTGGTATTCAAGTGACTTTTCGTTTGAGTTATACTGTTCAGAAATGGACAGACAAGACGTACACACATTCTGTGACATTCAGCTGTTACTTCTTTCAGTTCTAATTGTCACTATTTAAATCTTTTTGTAGCTCACATCACTAATACCACTTCAATAAGATGATGATGATGATGATTTGTGTTAGGGTTTTCAAGTTCTAGGTCATTAGCGCCCTCATTAAGGTGAACTGGTTCAATTCTCCGGCATTTCATTTCCATCATGATGTAGCCTCTTCACACCGAACGGTTCACTTCACTCGGGAGTCGAACACAAGACTTCCACAACCCTCACTCCGCAGTAGCACTCGCTGCAGTCACAACAGTCGTTACCAACTCGCTCGGAAATCGCCGTTGATGTCGCACCAGAAACTCATCCTTTACTCGCTCGCTCACAGACGCAACGCAACTCGCACTCGACTCCACTCCTCGCCTCGCGCTGACTCGACTGGCGAGAACGCTCACTTATATAGGCAGTGGAATCTTCCACAGAAGGTTCCTGAACATTCTAGAAATTAATTCAACAAACTTTCTGGAAGAGGGGGGGAGATAAAGCTTGCAAAAGGTTTTACTTATCTTCTGATAGCGCGCCCGGTGTTTACATTGGCAAGCGTGGTTATCTTTTTTACTCTGATCGCTCGGCGCCAATTTCCTGATAAACTTGAGCCATAGCCGCATACACAGCTCCCTCCTCAGAGCTGGTCATCCCAAACAGCTCCATGATCTGTATTAGGGCGATCACAATGAACTACCACCAGCGCCCCTGGGGGGCCGACATCGGATTCGCGATGGGGGTCCAAGACCTCTGGCAAGTATGTCGCCTGGCGGGCTCCACCTCTACACGTTGCTTCGAAAGTGGAACCAATAAAGTCGGCGACGGGATTTTTTGGGGTCTTGTTCGCATCCAGGCGCTCCCCTGTAGTGCTAGAATGGGTTTCCTCGAGGACTTCCTTCACTGTTTTCTTCGGGAGTTCATCTATTCCACCCTAACCTTTATGGCTACTAACTCCCACACTCCTGGCTCACTGCGACCAAGGCTCTTATGTTTCGGGCCTCTGGGAGAAACATTCGCCCATGTGGATCGTACGCCAGATTCTTTATGCTTCAGGATCTTCCCAACGATCCTCCAGCTGCTCCCTTCTCAAGGTCTCCTTGTCCCAATCATGCAGGTAGCACCGTGACTCGACGTATTGCAGCATTTTGCGTCATCTGCTGGTCCAGACGCTCGTCCATTGTAGCCTCTATCATCCTCTTGCTTCTTTTCGTCTGCCGTTTAGCCGTTTTCCTTGCTGAACTAAAAGCTCTTCTACCGAATTGATGTCATCCACTACATTAGAATTAGGATTTTTCTCACTCTTTTCAATGTATTTTTTTAGGGCTTTCACCGTTGCCTTTATCTCAGATCTTACAGCGTCAGTGACAAGGCCGATTTGGATCTCATTACCTCTGTTTTAGCCTTCATTTTTGTTTTCACTCTTCATTTCACTTCTCATCTCCTCCATTCCAGATATAATTTCCTCCATTGCGGCCTTCATGTCCATTCCAGATTTCATTTTTGTGTCCATCTTTTCCATTTTGGCCAATAACTGGTAAAACATTTGCTCCATCTTGACTCTTTAAATCAAATCCTGACACCGATGTAACGCTGTCCAGGTTTATCAACTGTCAGGTTTATCAGTTCTCACTGTCACCTTCGTTTTTATGTAGTTCAGCTTCACTGGGATTTCACTTCACTAAGATGAATTAGCTCAATTTTCTGGCACCTTGGTTCCTTCGTAACGCAGCCTCTTTACGCCGGATTTCACTCGGGAGTCAAACACAAGACCTCAACAACCCGTCGCTCTGCAATAACACTCTCTGCACGTCACAACAGTCGTTACCAACTTGCTCGGGAATTGCTTTTGATGTCGCACCAGAAACGCAGTCGCTAGCTCGCTCCTCACTGACCAACGCAACTCGCACTTGACTCGCATTGAATGACTCCACTCCTCCCCTCGCATTGACTTGACTGCGAGCAATGTTGCCAACACTTCCTCGAAAATAAAGGCATTATTTAATAAAAAAAAGGGTAGATATAATTGGCGTCTAAAACTACCCAAATTTTCTTTACAGAAATTAAAACTCAATTAAGATATTCTAAATACCATAACTGATTAGATAATTCCAGAATATTTATATATTCTAAAAGAATAATTTATTTAATATAAAATTAGGATTTGTTGTTTTACTTTGGTCTTCACTGAAAACGTAACAAATGTAACATTAAGCGACCCTTCTTATATAGTCGTTTTTGGCGACTTTTGGAAGGAATTTCTGCCAACGTGAATCATTCGAGTTTCCGACGTGCAGGTCCCTCGGATACGTTACACGCCTCTCCTAAAAACATCCCTCGGCTACGCTTTGAGGTTGAAGGCGCTCAATCCCTCGGCTACGCCTTGAGGCTGAGAGCTCTTAATCGTGTCTGCAGTTATATTGGTATTTCAAATATTGGTTTTGAAGACCAACGTAATGCAGATTACTGTCGTTTTCAATGAAGACCAAAGTAATGCAGCTTCACCTGAAACTGTAATAAAGTAAGATATATTTTTGCTAAGCACCAACACCGTGCGTTAAATATATCTGATATTGAAATATGAAATTTACTGAAATTCTTTAGGCAAAATATGTAAAACTGACCAATTCTGTGTGTCAAGAATCATACATTTTGAGCGCATACTCCAGAAAGTCAACCTTATGATTAGTACATATTTTGATGACATGTCATGACTCATGGTAGGAACATAATGCAACTACACAGGTAGTGGGAATTCATCATAACCTTTTGAATAGCTAAAGCGCAGACGAACTTATGTTATTTAGGTTAAATTTTGGCTATTCGTTTTGTTAAATAGGCCAGATTTCACGCTATAAGCATTTTATGATTTTATATGGCTAAAAATGCTAGATTTAGTCATAAAACAGCAAAGTTGACAACATTAAATGCGAGAGAACGCGCGTTTATATAGGCGGTGGAATATTTCACAGAAGGTTCTCGAGCGTTGCAAAACTATTTCGACACGCTTTCTGGAGGAGGGGCAGATAAAGCTTCCAGAAAGTTGTAGGTAGTTATTTCTCGATAGAGCGCCCGGTGTTTACGCTGACAAGCGGCGGCTATCTTATATACTCCGACAGCTCGGCGCTGACCTTCTGATAACCTTGGGCCATAGTCACTGCGTCACACTACATACCTACAAGCACACATACATAATTACACACAGACATACAGACAGACAGGCAGATCGAAAGCAAGACACACAGATAGACACGGATGGACATACGCATGCACACGCGTGCGAGAAGGTTTCTGAAAATCGCGATTTTTGGTGCTGGGCACCTCATATATTTGTGGTCAAATTTCGAGTGGAATATAATACTTTCTCTACCTGGAGAAAGTATAAAATCATTCCTGTAATTTTAAAGTTAAGTAAATTAAAAGAAAAAAATTAATGATTTTTCGGTGTCAATTTGAGTTTCGGGGTTAGCAACGCGCTGTAACTCAGAATTCATCAAAAATGACTTACTTGCATTTACCCTACACCGTAGCAAATGGTTACAAAGGAACTCCAAATTCCGCCCCTTTCTTCATTGGCTGGTTATCCTCCCATAAACATCGGAAGTCATGCTGTTAGCCGCATATGTGACATCACTATAAAACTGACAGTCAGAAAATCTGGCAGACTTGAATATATAATTTTAGAAATACAAGATCAGAGTTGTGCAGAAAAATAAAAAATACGAGTACAATAGCTTGTTTAAGCATTTTTCCGGCCTTTCCAAGCCAATGCAGCAAAGCATAATAGTAATTTAATAATTGAAAGCTTTAGACATTTCTGGGAAATATGCCCAAAATTATGTCTTTATGGCTACGCTGGTATTACTTTGTAATGGAGAGGTGTATTTTAAAAGGCATTACTGAAATACTAACGAAGATAATGGTATATATTTTAATAATAATATAATAATAATAAATATTTTTCACGTACAACAACACTCACGTGAACCAATGATATTCCAGCCTCATATCACCTACTGGCACTATAAATTCGTAAATCCGGACACCAACTCCGTAAGTTTATACTGAAGAAGAGAGGTGAACGTCTAGGAAATATCTGTTTTAGACCAACTATATACAAATATAAATACGTAGTAAGAAATTGAAGAGTTGTATGCTTTTTATTGGCTATGACTTGCTCTAATTGGCTTATGCTAGTTTTGGTTGTTGTGTCACGTCCTTCGAAGCACTAATCCGCGGCACCGTCTGATATATCTACGAGAAGAGTACTATTGGAGACCTGATATATGGAAATCTGTTGCTTGGAGTAATGAATCACTTTGAGCTACTCCGTGCTAATGGATGAATGGCGAAAACAGCACGAGGCTCTGCAAAGCTCAGCAGGTTGTTATATTAGGAGGATTTCTCTGACTTCTTGTGGCCGTTTATTAATTAGTAGTAGAACAGAGATGCCTACCTGTCCTTTACAGCTGACCTGTACTAAATATCTTTAGTTCAGGATGGCATGCATCAAAAGAATAATGTTCAATGTCGTAAGATTCGCTTCCGGTGGTTGAACAGCACGAGAATAAATGTTATAGACGCTAAAGGTCTTAAAATAGGCAGGTAAATAGCCACTATAGTAACTTCAAAATAACACTAATATTGTCGCATGTGTCATTGGCGAGAGTTTAACTTATATTGTTTTAGTAATATTTTATTAATTAAGAATGAATTAATCTGAATTTATTGGAATTTGATTCTTACATATTCTTGGAAAAATGCAAGCTTTGTTATAAGCTGATTAAGTAACAGGATGGAAGTGACTAGCCTCTTCCGATGGCACTCCCAGTGGACTTTTGATGCCACCAACTTCCGTTGGTCTACGTGCACATTCGCACTTTGACGTCACACCGGATATTCTAGAACATTTAAACATTCAGTGCTGATTGGCTAAGTCTACCCACTATCACGGCGTTGGTTCTCCATATTAGGAGAACGGCCACCATGTTGGAATGCCCTTCCGGGACGCCGCTAAATGTATTTAAAGGACTGTAGACCCAACCGTCTTGTCTTTGACCGTCGGGGGAACCTCTACATTGTTGTGCGTCTTGAGGCGTCGCTCCGGACTCAACCGGCTACCACTTCGACCACTTCATCTCTTTCCTCACCTAGACACACCATGACACATTTCTTAAGGTAAGGTATTAGTAACCCCATAATCAGAATAACATTGGCCAGGATTAATGGAATATATTGCAAACCCCACCTTTGTAAACCAAACACGCGCAACCAACAAATTACTTAATCTTTCTTAATATATTAGGTTAATTTAAGTCCCGTTGTTATCATTGCTCTATACCTACTATCGTTTGTTTTTATATAACTTCTATAAACTATTCTCACGAAAGCTTATTTTTATATTTCATGTTAATAATAATAACGATGATAATCCTTTGCAGAAATATTTTCACTATAATTTCGTTGAAGGTGCAAGGGGAATAGAGGAAACCGAATCGATAGATGCTTAAAAATCAGATCGATATATCCACACTCTTTACATGACTTTACAAAAGTATTGAAAATTCAAATCAATAAATATCTCGGAAATGACTTATGCCACAATAAATTGGAAATGAATTGTGTGTTCCAAAAAGATCTACAATTATTATAATCATTATTGTTGTAGCTAATGTCCATGGAGAAAATATTTACTGAAATTGACAAATAGAAGCCCCTTTCTCTATAATTTTTCCACCAATGGGATTCGGTTCTTTTACACACTTACCAGCGTTTGCAATTTACGTTCCCATTCGATGGTGGCAATAGCTTTAGACTTCGTTTCCATGTATACTTCAGAAGAAGCATCTACATATCGTGGTTATTGCGCATTTTAACGCTACGAATAACTCATTTCATACCCATCCTCTGTCTACAAGATCGAGTGCTAATCATATTATTACGGTCGTCCATTTGTACGTGCAGAGT
This sequence comes from Deroplatys truncata, assembly GCA_030765065.1. Classification (NCBI taxonomy): domain Eukaryota; kingdom Metazoa; phylum Arthropoda; class Insecta; order Mantodea; family Mantidae; genus Deroplatys; species Deroplatys truncata. The sequence goes on along the minus strand of CM060981.1, from coordinate 204,545,392 downwards.
GGAATTAATTAAGAGAGACTATTTATGACCTGGCCCCTTCGTTTCACACCGAACATCGCTCATTGGTTCATGTTTGTTTCTTGGAATTTGTTTCAAGGTGGAGAGTAGTGATAAGGGCTGGGTGGAATCGAGTGTTAGGTAAGCATAAGAAACGGACTATTCGTGTTGTGATCTAGGGGAATGTCTCCCATTTTCAGCTCACAAGTGCACATAAACGTTGTAAACATTCAAATTAGCGCAACTATAAACCGCTGTCAACTAGCACTGTCCAATGCCTAAGACACCAACCACTGGAGAGGCCACTGTTAAATTCCTGGAAGATATGTATAGCGCGTCTCACGCTTAGGACAGAACAGGTTAAATGAGGCGCACTGTTGTCACATGTACTATATGTAAGCTCGTAACTTTGGCGTCCAGCTGCAATAGGTCTACAAATCTAGTGTTATCTTGTGAATGACACATAGTGAAATACCTGCACTGCTATTTCTGTCTATTAAAGAAATTTCATTTTTATCTGCGTTTTATCTCTCTTTTTTGTATTTTTAGTACTTTGAAATACGATTTTACAGGCATAAAACATATATTCTCAAACAAATATGGAAGTATAAAATGATAAAAGGTTTAAGTTAGTAGGGTAGTGTCACTGTTTAGCCTTCACAAACTTGAACTTGGGTGGAATGTTTTCAAACAGCAAAGACTGAACGATGCGCCGTTCTCCGCTTTGATTTATTCGTATTGCGTTAACCTAGCGTGTTTTTGTTTCCCCCACAATTTTTTCTTTTTGTATGCCATCCTTGGAGGTCCTTTCATTCGTACCGTTTTTATCCTACACCGGGTAGCCTTAGCTTTTACTAGCTTAGTAACATTCATTTTATTCCAATAATCCAACAACTTCGTTATTTTGCGTTTCTTCATAGTTTAACAACATTTCGTTCCTTCTTAGCTTCTCCCTTCATAACTATAAATATTTACATGAAATGTTAAATAAGTAACCTACATAACACCTCACAATGTTCCATACGCTATAAACGTATACATTTCCTTTCCTTATCTTCACTGCCTTCGCTTCACGCTTAGCTCATGTTAGCTGAATAGATGGCTGCCTTTTGTTTGTCATACACAATGAAGCAAAAAGTTACAGAATTTCGGTTTCTTTTAAAACTATTTCCAACCCTCCTCAACATTTTCTCTCGCTTGGTTCCCACTGTAAACCTGATAAAAGGTTTTTCACTGCCTAACTTTTCTACTGCATAGGTATAGAATTTTAAGAAAATACTTAATTTAAAAATTATAACGTTCTTCTTATCAAAGATAGAGAATTAAATTTACAGGTGTTAGCACTCTAATTTACTCCAGCAAACAAAAATATTATAGGTTCTATCCTTAAGTTTATTAGTTACTGCGTGATAACCGAGCGAGATGGCTCCGCAGTAACGTGTGAGGCTCGCATTCGGGAGGTTCCAGGTTAGATTCCCACTCTGGCCATGGGTTTTCCCTGTTGAAAAAGCCAAATGCTGGAGTGGAGTATTCTACCACGGATTTCCTGTCTTCCCCACGTTCTCTCATTCCATTTCCCTTTCATGTTTCAGACTGACTCGCGGCTGTGGTTCTGTCGGTGGGTAGGTGGCGGAGAGACTTGCGATTTGGAACTTCTACTCGACCCTGCTAGAGGGAAACCTAACAAACTCCACTCCTGAGTCTTCATTCCGCAGTCCCACTAGTAGACATATTATGAGAGTTCTAGCACAGTGAGATGCCGAAAAACTGATAAGCTTCTTTGATCTATGCCGACAAGCCACGCCCCCTCTTTGTGTGCTACTATTTGCCGCCCTGGTCGCGTGCCGCTAGCCCCGCCCCCTTCCCTTTGTGTGCTTACCTAATGCCGACTGGTTCTGTTGTGTGCTACTATTTGCCGCCCCGGTCGCGTGCCGCTAGCCCCGCCCCCTTCCCTTTGTGTGCTTACCTAATGCCGACTGGTTCTGTGCCGGCAGGTCCTCCCCCTCCCCCCTGTGGTCTGGTCACGTGCCGGTGTCCCCGCCCCCCTCCCTCCCCCATACGCGTGTCCCCCCTCCCCTTTGTGTTCTGGTTGGTTCCCTGTGGATAGGTGGGAGAGTATGTATTGATCCTATACGTCGGTCGCGTACCTTCCCTAGGTCTAAATCCCTGCCGTGTGATTGGCTTGGGGTAGGGGATGTGCCGCTCGGGTGATGGGGTATAAGGGAATGGGGTTCTCGGTGCGTGACGTTGGCTTGGAAATCCACCCTGGCGATGTGGGAATGCGATTCTCGATGCCTGCCGCACATCGGCAAATCGTTTGAGTAGATAATTGTGTCAATCAATTAGGTAATGTTCAATACATTATTGAAAAAAATAAGAATGCCCATCATATTACTACTAATGCAATTAAACGCTGTTCTTCGAGCAATTAAGTATTTTTGATTGAATCGCGCGCACCTGCCCCTAAACCGACATTTATAATCTACTAATGTCAATAAATTACACGTCTAATGAAACACGGCTAGTCTGTCGATGAAAACAATTAAGTATTTTTGAATGATTAATTGACTCGCACGCAACTGTTCGTTATCGTGTATGTGTGGTAGCATGTGTATAATTATTACGAGTAATAACATTTATTTAATTCTACTTTTGAGGGAAAATATATTTTGGATTTATAAGAATATTACAACACTTAGATGAAAGGACAGAGTTGACGTAACAGTCGTTATCGCGTGATAATTGCGCTGGAACCCCGAGCGCAACCTTCCACAGCGAGACGTTTCACTGGAATGACTGACTCACGGTACTTTCAAGGGACAAGTCGACTAGCGCACCCCCTCCACTCACGCTTCAGTTCGCTACCTACACGAGCGCGCCAGGTGGTAATATGAGTGAAACTGGTTTTGAACCATCGAATGTTTCCTCACGCGCCCCTGGTGGTCATATCCGAAAGTTGTGAATTCACCATATTTAAACTCGAGGTGTGCGCAAGACGGCCATCTTAACTCTATATAATTCTGCGAAATATGATTCCGGAAAAAAAAATAAAGTCGAATTAACATTTTATTTAAATAATACTCGTTTAACATGCGAAGTGTGATCATGTTGGCTCCGGGGGAATTGATTATGAAATAAATTAAATACGGTGAATATTACATACGTTATTGAAAAATAAATAATCCTGGTTTAACATGCAAAGTGCGTTCATGTTGTCTCCGGAGGAATTGATTATGAAATAAATAAATACGGTGAATATTACATGCGTTATTAAAAAATAAACAAGACTCTCCGCTTAACATGCAAAGTGCGTTCATGTTAGCTCCGGAGGAATTGATTATGAAATAAATACGTTGAATATTACATACGCTATTAAAAATAAACAAGGCTCTCGCTGATCGATGAATACAATTAAATATTTTTTATTAATTAATGTAATTGACTCGCGCTCCTAGAGATATCTCACCCAATTATTCATCTACCATGAATATCTCACTTCTAATGAAACGACGCAGTCTATCGATTAAAAACAATTAAGTTTTTTTGATTGATTAATGTAATTGACTCGCGCGCAACTGTTCGTTATCGTATATGCGCGTGTATAATTATTACGAGTAATAACGTTTGTTTAATTCTTCTTTTGACTGGAGGGTTTATAAAAAATATTACATTGCTTAGATGAATTAAAAAGCAACTTAAAGCGAAATTGCAAATAGCTTGTATGAGACGTTAACACGAGAACCCTTTACGAAAAAAACAAGACGCAATGCGACAGCTGTACCTCGTCTAAATAGAAGCGGTTAAACCAGGACGCTTGGGTTTTCCCTCAGTACCTGCTCTTAATGGCTAGGGGTATCCATCACATCGGAGTACGCTCCAACTGACGTTAAAAATATAAGTCTGCTATGTCTCTTCTCGCACGAGAGAAGTAATAATTACAATTCAAAACAGGCGTACTTGTAAGTAACACGCACGAAGACTTCAAATATAAATGTTATATTCGTTTTAAATGTTCTTTCTAAAGACGTAGCGAACTTTGAGAAATTCAACGAATTATTCACTTGCGTACACTGCTTGAAAGAAATATGGTGTACACCCCTGAAGAATGCCTGTGTAGACACATTAGCAGACGACAGTCGCTTCCGCACCATTAAATATCTTCAGAAGAAGGTAAAAACAAGGTCCTGTATAGAGCACTTAGTGAACAATGACAGACGTTTCCAGTTGATTAAACATCCTAAGTGCTCTGAAAAACAAATATCTTCAGAAGAAGGCAATACAAGGTCCTGTATAGAGCCATTAGTGATACAAAAGAAGTTCTTAATGGATTCTTCGGGGCAGAAAATCCATCACAAACCGTGGAAAACCAAGTCTAGACATGTTTTAAGCTTACCACAAAAAATGTTTTCCCGATAATTAATATAATTCTACATGAAGAATATTAATGATTAAGTTTTCAATTAAACGTATACTGTATAGATTCTGTACTTAAACATTCGATTGTATCTTTGTCATTATTTAAATACTCGCATACAAGAATTGCACGCATGATATCAAAAAATTAAACTGATTTTTTTTTCGTTATGTTAAACAAAGAAATATGATTTGGCGAGAGTAATATGAAGAATAAAAAGTATTCAGATCGGTGAATATTACATGCGTTATTAAAAATAAATAAGGCTCTCGCTGATCGATGAAAACAATCAAATATGTTTTATTAATTAATTGTATATGAATTGACTTGCGCATCTGCTTGGTGACGTATGTGCATGATTATTACGACTAATAGCATTTGTTTAATTCTAAATAATGAAATATGGAGCCTAGCCTAAACAATCCTCGTTACTCTTAATTTATTCCATTTTAAAAGGATTGGGCTTAGTAAACATAGGACGAGTACGATTTTAAATACCCCGTCCATTCTAGAGATATTATTCGAATATTCCAGCATGTTAATATAAACTTAATACACACACACAAAAATTCATTTCAAGTAATATTTGTGCGACATTAAGTATTTGCGAATGAGTTTTACTTTCTATACTACGTATAGTAAGCAGAGAAAGTGTTGTATTCCACCCAAAAAATCGATACCGAGATTTCACTGGAAATACATGTTTTGAGGCCCTCTGAATCCGAAAAAAAGCATGACTGTCTCCGAGTGTGCCTTTGAAGCATAACTCAGAAACGATGAGGCGGATAAAACACCAAACTTGGTATTTAGGTTCAGTATCTTCCAGAGATGCGGCACGAAGGTTTTAAAGAAAATGCCTCACACCAGACTACCCTTTACATGGAACATTTTTCGAAAATTTTAATTTTCTCAAAAAAATGACTCTAACGATATTGAATAAAATATTATATGTTTAAGATATTGTAATGAGAAATGAAATGTATATCCCGAATTTTCAGGGAATGTCACCCAAAGTATTCTTCATTCTGAACGACTTTTGCAAAACTGATAAACCATAAGAGATAGACAAAATTTTACTACACAAAAATGGAGATCGCGATAAAATACATAATTTATATCATATACATTCTTGTTGTTGAGTAAATCGTTTTCGAGATATTGCTCGTTATTCCCTTAAAATTTCCAATACTTATACTTTTTCTCAAATTCATTATTCTTGTTTTTATGTTCTGGACATGCAAAGAGAATGGGAGGCGTCACATAGCAAGCAGCGTTAAAATATTTGACTATCGCTTAAAACCTAACATATTCCCATTGCATCGACACGGAAATTACCAATAACATTGACATCTCGATACCTCGATTAACATGAAGCATATGGAGAAGAAGCGCTTGTAAAATAGTTTGTACAAGAGTAGAGAAAGTCATGTGAGTGTAACACATCAGATTTTTTTGACATTGGTTTAAATTTTGAAATACTTTTAACTTTTCTCAAATGGTAACTTGCTATTCGTTTTTCCCGAGGTAATGCATAGAGAATAGAATTCTAAAGCCATCACATAGCATCAGACGTTTTTTAAACATCTGTAACGTATCTATTCACAATCGAAAGGTCGCTGGTTCGAGGACAATTATATCTACAGAAACAATTCATTATTTTCACTCTGTGATTAATTTGGTAATGTAACAATAATTAACAATGAATTTTAATGGTACAGTAAAAAATAAAATATATTTTTATTTCTAGCGTCATACGCAGAAACATTCCCCTTAAGGAACGCTGGCGTGATCGAAGGATTTCCCCATAACAGGTTTAGACGTGCTCACGAAATGCCCCTGTGCGAGGCTAGCATTTCCCTCTCCTTCTCGAATTTTTGGAGTAGCCAATCAAAATTGCTGTATTATATATCTTAAACTTTCACTCATACATTTTTATATCGCAAAAGAACACTATAAAAAGGCTGCTTCATCGGGAATTCTCACAGTTTCTCCGTTGAAATCAACGAGCTAAGGTCTCTGCAAACTTTTCTCATTCAAAGTGAAATTTCAACGAACATCATGTCTGGTAAGTTGTAACAAAACACTTCATTTACTTTTAAAAGTTAAATTATTTCTCTGTACATTTAACTTATATTCGCGTTCTTGTTTTTAATGCATGGCATTTATATGCGAATAGCTGAGCATTCTAAAAGTTAATAGCTAGACAAGTGAATTTTCTGAAATGTGAATAGTTTAGTTATGTATTCATTTTAGGCAAGCTTATTCTACATTTAATAGCTAACTGCGCGAATTCTCAAAAAATGTGAACAGTTTAGTTAAGTATTCACATTGTTGAGTAATTATTATTCCGGGTATTTAAATACGTGTTTTCACAAGGTGAATTATATTCCTTTCTAGAGAAATACAATTACTTGAAAACCCTGCGAATCGAATAAAAAATGATCTGTATAAAAATTTTTCTTCCGGGGTAACCGACGGTAATCGATCCGAAGACTTCATGCTTGCATGCACTGGTCGAACATTCACTGTGAATGTTTCATTCCTCTCTCGCATTTATTTAGTAAAAACTTTCAGCCTGTTTCCATCATGTTAAAGAGATATTTTCCATGATTGTGTCGAGAAATACACGTGCTTTATTTTTGTAATAGAAATTTCTCAGGTGTTTAAAATACATCGACATTTTCCCTGTATAAGGTATTCGCAGTAAAGTAAATTAACTTAATAATATATCTTTTCTTTAATAAATAAATAAATAAATAAAAATCTAGTGCGTAAATTAATTGCGTTTTCAGCAATCAGTTCTGCTAACATAGCTGAAGCATACATTCAGCTCCAGCAGGATACCCACCGCCGGTTGCAGGATCGCTCATCAAATATCGTAATGATTCAGGCACCCGAACACCCGAATGGTAAGCATTCTTCAGAGTTTTTAAATAAGTAATGTAACAATTCATATTAACTTCTTTTACACATTCTATATTATTATTTCCAGGAAGAGGACTTTATTTTGGTATTGACCATCCATCGAGCGCTGCACCGGCACCGCCAGGCTTCCAAACCTTCCTGGTACCAAATCATTATGGAGGTGGCTCTGCCCCGTACATACAGCAACAATCGTACGGTAAGAATTTACAGACTGGTGTTCGAGCATTTGTAACTAAAAATTACATAATAGTAGTCATACATTTGCGATTCTGGCACACAAAGACCTACCTACGACAGCATAGAGTTCCGGATTGTATAACGAGAAAAGGATATATTTAAGGGGAGTTTCTCACACATATGCAGTCACATAACTCTTTCGGTCTCCCAGAATGCTATGTATTTTTCACACGGGTGTTTAAAACATGTATTTTATTTCACGTATAGAGTGTAGATTCTTTAGAACTCTGTACTTAAACATGCTATACTATTATTATTATTTATTTTTTCCAGGAAATGGACTTTATTTCGGAGGCGGCATCGCTCAACAGGCGACCGCTGCACCGGTACCTCCAGGCTTCGCGAGCGTTGTACCAGAAGGCTTCGCGACCGCTGCACCACCACCCCCAGGCTTCCAGAACTTCCTGGTACCAAATCAGCAGGGATGGGACCCTGCCCCATACATGCAGCAAGCACCGAACGGTAAGAATTTTTCAATATTTTACGAAGTTCTTTTACACATTCTATATTATTATTAATATTGTTATTATTATTTACAGGAAATGGAGTTTATTTTTGGATCGGGCATCCATCGACCGATGCACCGGTACCACATGGCTTCGCGACCGTTGCACCAGTAGGCTTCGCGACCGCTGCACCGCCACCCCCAGGCTTCCAGACATACCTGGCACCAAATCAGCATACTTGGGTCCCTGCCGCATACATGCAGCAACCACCGAACGGTAAGAATTTATCAGCATTTTACGAACTTCTTTTACACATTCTATATTATTATTAATATTATTATTATTTCCAGGAAATGGACTTTATTTCGGAGGCGGTATTGTTTATCGCGCACCCTCTGCACCACACACATTCCCTGCATCAAATCAGCAGTGGAGGGGCCCTGCCCCATACATGCAGCAACCACTGAATGGTAAGAATTTTTTCCACATTTTATGAACTTCTTTTACACATTCTATATTATTATTGTTATTATTATTAATATTATTATTATTATTCCAGGAAATGATCTGGGTGACCTTGGAAGCCAGCCTATGGATCTAGCAACACAGGAGTCGACATCACCAGAGATTGGTGAAGAATCGTCCGCCGCGCCCTTGACCTCCTCAGTCGCAGGCGATGAAACCGCTGCACCATCGACCTCCTCATGCGCAAACAATGAAGCCGCTGCACCGTCAACCTCCTCATCATCATCCAGTGATGCGACAGCTTTGAATGGAAAGAGAGGGCCGGCCTCGGACGGGAGCGAGCAGCTTACAACCAAAAAGGCCAAGGTTAGTGCTAGTAATTGCCAGGGACTGGAATGCAATACCATCCAATCGGCATTCAAGGGACGTATTTTTAATAGTAGAATAGAAAATACATTAGAAATGCTCGAGCCCAGAGTCTTTTTAGATGAGTGCAAAGAGCTTATTATTAAAGAAGTGGAAAGCGTCTTGCAGAAAAGCAGGAGTGGATTAAAGATGCATTGTTCCATGGAACTTGAATATTTAATTCGCAAACCTGATGAAGAGAAGAGTCTTTCCACTGGCTTTAAATCTAAGCCTGTATTGATTCTTCCGTCAAGCGATCTCAATCAGATCTTCTCTTCAATTGCGGGGGATATTTTGGAAAACATTTCTAAATTTGAAGGGGGAGCATCATCGAAGTCCTTGTCAAAGATACTCAGCCTGGTGATGGGCTTTACACACTACGACCCTTTACACGCAGGTTCATACATCGAATTGCAACTGAAAATTGCGAAAAAACATGCAGTCATAAACATACAGAACAAAGACAATTACTGCTTTGCATGGTGCATGCTTGCCTCTAAATACCCTGTTAAACGCAGCGGCCAGAGAACCACAAAATACCCCAAGGAACTGCTTTTCGAGGCATTCAATTATGAGGGTATCGAATTTCCGGTACCCCTCCATCAAATTGAATGCTTTGAAAGGCAGAACAATGGAGTATCCATTTCAGTGTTTGGTATAGAGGAGGAGAATGAGAACATTATTCCCCTATACCAAACAGCTGAAAAGAAGCAGCACCATACCAATCTGTTATACATTGAGCAGGGGGGAAAAGTCCCACTACTGTATAATTAAAGACTTGTCCAGACTTGTAGGCAGTCAAGTCACCAAACATAACGGTAAAATATGGACATGTGAGGCCTGCCTCAAGAGATGCACCAATGAAAAGGCCCTGGAAACGCACCGATTAAAATGTGGAAAATGCCAGCTGCTTAAAATGCCTCAACAGGATGAATACCTTGAATTTAAAGCATTCTCCAAGAGCGTTCCTGTACCATTTGTTATATACGCAGACATTGAATCTGTTCTGGCGAAGGTTCACTCTTGCGAGCCCTCAAGCAGCTCGAGCTGGACCCGAGCCGTTCAAGAGCATGAAGCAATGTCTATTGCATTGAAGGTGTTATGTAGGCATGACGAGTCAATGTCAAAATTCTTTCTCTTTAGAGGTCCAAATGCCGTCGATGACTTTATCAAACAATTAAAATCAATTGCTGATGACGTCATCAACGTGTATTCCAATCCTAAACCTATGGATTTAACCCTTGAAGAGCAACAGAATTTTGACAATGCCTCTGAGTGTCATATATGCCTTGCTGCTTTCACTGTGGGCGATTTGCGCGTGAGGGATCACGATCAAGTGACAGGGGAATATCTAGGTGCTGCTCATAATAGATGCAATCTGAATAGAAAGGTCCCTGATTTCATACCGATCTTTTTTCATTGTCTATCTAATTATGACAGCCACTTCTTGATAAGACGCCTGGCATATGATAATAAGCCCATATCGTGCATCGCTCAAAGTGGTGAAAGGTATATAGCGTTTAGCAAGCGGTACAGGGACATCAGCTTCAGATTTCTGGACAGCTTTACGTTTCTTGACGATAAGCTGTCCAGCCTGGCTGACATGTTGGAGGAGAGTGATTTTAAAATAACAAGGGCAGAATATCCTGTTGAGGAGCATTTTAAGCTGGCAAAGAGCAAGGGAATATTCCCATATGATTATGTTTCAAGCCTTGCCGTTCTCGAAGAAACTTCTCTAACACCGAAGGATGCCTTCTACAGCACTCTCACTGACAGCCACATTACCGAAGAAGAATACAGGCATGCTGTAAAAGTCTGGGAGGTCTTTAATATCCGGAATCTCGGAGAATACAGCGATCTACACCTGAAAACAGATATACTGCTCTTGGCGGATATTTTCGAAAAGTTTCGAGATCTCATCCTGGGAATGTATAAACTTGACCCAGCATGGTTTTATACATTACCAGGACTCGCCTTTGACGCTATGTTGAAGATAACAAAGGCGAAACTTTCCTTAATATCCGACAAGGGCATGCTGGAATTTTTCGAGTCGGGAATTAGAGGCGGACTGTGCACAGTGGTGAAGGGCTACACCAAAGCTAACCACAGGTACATGTCCAACTTTGACCAGCATGCTCCTGTTAAACACCTGTCCTATTGGGACATAAACAACTTATATGGAGCTTCTATGGTGTCTGCCCTACCGTACAAAAATCTGAAATGGCTCACCAGAGAAGAAATTGACAGCATAAACTTCGCAGAAATCAAAGAAGATTCAGAGACTGGATATGTGCTAGAAGCAGATATCGAATACCCCGACCATATCCACGACGCCCATAACGAACTTCCTTTCTGCCCATAGAGCGCGATACCACCGAACGGCCAATACAAGAAACTGCTTGCAACATTAGAACAGAAAAGCAAATATGTCTTGCACTACAGGGTGATGCAGCAGTGTATCGAGCAAGGTCTAACTGTGAGACATATTCACAGAGTGGTGTCCTACGACCAGTCTAACTGGTTGAAGACATATATCGACCTAAACACCGAGAAGAGAGCACAAGAAAAGTCAAAATTCGGCCAAAACTTGTGGAAAAAGATGAATAACGCCGTATATGGAAAATTGATAGAGAATGTGAGAAAATACGTTGATTTCAAAATAGTTGGAACATGGGAACAGGCAAAGAAGTTGATAGCACGCAGCACTTACCTACGCACCATAATTTTTGAGGAAAATCTTGTGGGAATCGAACTGGGCAGAGAGGAAGTACATATGAACAAACCAATCTACATAGGACACGCAATTTTGGACATTTCAAAATTTATCATGTATGACTTCTTTTACAATATCATGAAACCGAATTTAAAAGGCTTGCTGCTGAATTACATGGATACAGACTCGTTTATTTTTGAAACGAGTTCTGATACCTATGAGTTCATCAGGGAGAACCCTCAATATTTCGACACTTCAAACTTCGAAAAGGATAATGTATATGGCATTAAGCAAGCCAATAGGAAAAAGATAGAGTTGTTCAAGGACGAATTGGGTGGCTTGATTATGGAGGAGTATGTCGGTATTAGAGCAAAGCTATACGCCTACAGATATGGAGGGCAGACAATTAAGAAAGCTAAGGGCATCACCAGGGGAGGCATGGATAAAATAGATTTCGGCCATTATTTTGAATGTTTAAAAGACCATAGCCTAAAAATTTATTCGGTACAAAAACATTTCGGAGTAAACACCACAAAATTACAACAATTGAGACAAATAAATTGGCGTTGAAGGGGGGTGACGATAAGAGGAAGTTGCTGGATGGAAGTTATAAGACTCTAGCGTGGGGCCATTATTCCCTTAGACCTGGTGATTGCTAGTGCCTAAACTTGTAAATATGTATAATGTAAATATTTGAAGATATCTTGTTTTTTTCAATCTGGACTTTGTAAATATTCATTTAAATTGTGTATGAGGGTTTTTATATATTAATTTTTTCCCTCTGATAATGTCATTGTATATATTCATTTAAAGTGTGTGTGAGGGTTTTTATATATTAATTTTTCCCTCTGATAATGTCATTGTATATATTCATTTAAAGTGTGTATGAGGGTTTTTACATGTTAATTTTTCTCTCTGATGTCATTGTATATATTCATTTAAAGTGTGTGTGAGAGTTTTTATATATTAATTTTTTCCCTCTGATGTCATTGTATATATTCATTTAAATTGTGTATGAGGGTTTTTATATATTAACTTTTCCCTCTGATAATGTCATTGTATATATTCATTTAAATTGTGTATGAGGGTTTTTATATATTAATTTTTCCCTCTGATAATGTCATAGTATATATTCATTTAAAGTGTGTATGAGGGTTTTTATATATTAATTTTTCCCTCTGATAATGTGTTTGTATATATCCATTTAAAGTATGTGAGGGTTTTTATATATTAATTTTCCCTCAAAAAAAAGAGAAAATATGAAGGATTTTTAAAATAAAAAATACTCATGATTTTACAATCATAACAACTGGTCTTTATTAAGTCTTCATACATTACACCAAATCCTTTATATCAATCCATTGAGTATCTGCAAAACCATACCACTTTACAAGAACTTTGTTTCCACGTTTACGTATAACCTTTTCTACTAAATATGTGTTAGGATAGTTAGTCTTTTTTAGTTCATGCCCATAAAAGCCACCTTTTATGATTTCACCATTCCTATCCTTTAGCATGTATGTTGTAGGCTTGGTACGATTCACACGAAATACTTTGAAGATTTCAACGCTCCAGTTAGATTCATAACTCTTTTCAAAATGTCCTTTATGTTTAGATATCCTGACATAATCACCAACACTAAACTTCCTTGAAGTCTTCTTCTCTCTTCGGTCTTGATTATAATTATACACAGTCAGAAGAAAATCGTTGTTTTTCACTTCATTAGGCTTCATGCGGATAGTTGAATGAAAAGTATCATTGTACTTTACAAGGATTCTAGGTAAAAGATCTAGCCACTTGTATGAGCCTTGGACTAAAAACTCTCGGTACATCATATTCTTCAAGGTTCGAATTAAACGTTCAACAGCCGCAGCCTTCACATTGGTATAGGTGCTGTAGTGGTTAATATTATACTTAAGCATTAATCGTTTAAAGAACTTGTTATAAAATTCTTTCCCGTTGTCACTTTGAATATTCCGGGGAGGGACGTCCATTTCTTGTAATATATCCTCCATAGCCTTTGCAACATTAACTCCACACTTATCCTTTAAGGGTTTTGCATATGCCATTTTAGAGTAAAAGTTGATTGCGATCAGAATGTATTTGAAATTTTTGTTCACTTTGGCGTAGGGTATCATTTCAATCAAATCAATTTGTAATAAATCATTCATACCTTTGCTGATAATTTTCCGTCGTAAATAGTTCCTCCTCGCCGATCCGTGAAGCTCTCTGGCGATATTCTGTTTGGCGGTCATGCTATAATTTTAGATGCTTTCAACTCCCGGATAATTTCCTCAATCTCTCGAGTGTGACTATTGTTACCAGCGTCCCTCGAAGCAATAAGTAACCTCAGTCTATTCACTAATGTGTTAGGATTTCTCCAGAAAACGTAGTCAACCTCCTTATCAGGCTTATGCTCCTTCTATGCCAGTCCTAGACCTGAATGTGTATTGAGCAAGGGTCGTATTATATTCTTGTATTTATACGATTTACCAGATTTCAAGCGACCGTGTCTGCTGTAACCACGTCTATGAAGAAAAGTACTTTTCATAATCTTAGCGTACGTCTCCAAGTCTTCACTAGTGTATGCAGAAATCTGTGGCGTTCGCTTAAAGATGAGCTCCGACAAACCGGTGGTAGATTCATACGTTTCATCACCTATCAATATTTGATTATTTATAAAATGAATATCTGTATTTCCAAGCATATAACTTCCATCCTGATATCTCACACCGTACAATGTATCAATACGATCCTTGTCTTTTGAGCGAACGTGTTGAAGGTAAGTAGAAATACTTGTAGAATCACCATCTTCATTCTTGACGTTCTTCACCGGCAACCCTCGTTGAGTGTCCAAAATATCCTTGAGGGGGGCGGTTACAGGCTTCAAAGCTTCGGACATGACATGCTGAGTCTCAAACCTGAGACCTTTTAGAGCCCTCAGTTTTTCTTTTACAGCCCTGGTATGCTCGGCTACAGACTCTTTAAGTCTTATGCTTTCACTATCCATCTTACAAATGATGTGAAAATAGACGATTACCTTCAATTTATAGTCTGCGCCCAGCCTGAGTTCTCAACGTGTCGATAGCCTTAGCTAACATCTCTATCGAAGTTCTCAGTTGCTCGGTTTCTTTCTTATGTTCCTGTGTATGTGTCTTGAACGCTTCAGCAAAGATTGCCGTATTAGCGTACTGGCTTCTGGCTGATTCTTTTAGACTCGTCATTTGCTGCATGTTAGCTTTGTAGGCGTCCATCATCATATTTACATTATCCTCCACTTTCTTAAGTTTATTATTGCAGCAATCAGTTTTGAGAGTATTCAAAACCTCTATCTTTAACTGTCTGACTGTATCCTCTAAATCTGAAACTCGCTTCATCGCTAACTTTTCTAAATTACTAATTTTCTGACTGCAAAGATTCTGAAGATTTGTTTTTTCTCTATCAAGCTCTGCGGTAACTTGTTTAATAGAGTCCATTACAGAATCCACTCTGTCTTTTGTAGAGGTTGTTAGAGTATCCACTTTACTCGTAGTTTTATTCAGATTTGCTGTAATGTCTAGCAGCTTCTTGCCTATTTGCATCTCGATTTCCTTTGGTAAGTACCTGTTTAACTGCTGTCGCGTCTCGTTCGATTTCCTAATGATCATAGCTCTAGCATATCTTTTATTTACAGCATCCGTATCTCCGAGAGGATCTGCTATATCAATGATTCTCTTATTGTCGAATATAATGTTACCATTACCATCTCTCGACTGTGTGAGTGAATTGACATATCCAACGATGAACTTTTTATTCACTACATCATTATCGTGAACAGGATCTAGCAATACCTTCAATCTAACTTTATCGATCACGATGTTATTTTCCTTATCTCTCTTGAGGATATATCTTGAAATCAATTCATCGATCAGTGTCTTAACCATAACCTCAACATTGTTAGCAGCTTGGTGAGAGAAATCTTGCATCCTAATTTCGAGAGCATCCACATAATTCTTATTGGAGGCGTCATGATTATCTTCAGGATCGTGAACATTGCACAATCTCTTATTCTTGAATTGATAGTTTCCTTTGACATCTCTATTTATGATAAAACGATCAAACACTCTTCTAACTGGACCAGTTCTCTGAGAACCGAACCTATCGATGCTCATGGTTAACTACGAATGATCATTTTCTTTTTTGTCGAGCTTAATATATACATCAAAACCATTCCTATATCGTCCCTCATTCATGTAAAATTCAGGAACTATCACAACAAAGGGTCTTCCTTCTGTAGAGCTCTCCCAAACGTTCTTACATAGATCTTTAAATTCATTGTAGGTCATGTCGGTATTTACATAATCTTCGTAAATGTGCTTTAAGTTTAAATTGTCTTGTCTGAAGAGTATTATAATGTTTGTATTATCGCGAATTAAATGTTTTGGAACTTTAGCATAGGACTGTGCTAGATATACAGAGTCGACATTTCGATGTCTACCCATACTGTAAAAGGATGCTATCTTTTCCTGCTTTTCAGTGATGACGTCATCAAATATAAAGATTGAATTTTCTTTGACTTCAGAAGGATGCAAAACATCATCTCCGTTGTCGAAGGTGTTCACTTCTATACCTTCGATGTTTCCGAGCACTTTAATTAGGTATTGGTACTTTGGTAGATAGAGAGACTTTGAATAAATATACAAATTTTCAAAACGTAGTCCATTCTCATGGAGTAGCATATTAAGTAATACGTTTGTTTTCCCTGCACTGGAGCTCCCTAAAATAAGAGCTCTGACATTAGATGGAAATAACTTGCCATGGCGATCGCTTCTAAAGTCACTTTCAAAGTCTAATACCTGAATAGGTAGAGAGCAGTGCTGCTTAACAAGCTCCATGTTAACAACTAACTTATAAAATGCGTGTGCGATGTTTATATATTACCGGATGTAAAGTAGTTAATGACTGATTGCAATGATATAAAAGGGCTAATGTATGCAATTACTCGCTTAGTATATCATGAGAGCTAAGAGAGGAAGGTCGCTGCAGTATAAGCGCGGCTCTGGAATTATTAATTCCATAATTAATTCGCTCCCCTTTGAAGCTCACTTACCTGGATATAGATATTGCGGGCCTGGTACTAAATTGGAAAAACGTCTAAAAAGAGGAGACCCAGGAATTAACCAATTAGACGAAGCTTGCAAACAGCACGACCTCGCGTACGCTGAGAATAAGGACACCGCTTCAAGACAAATAGCGGATAAAATTCTTGCAGAGAAGGCTTGGAAACGGGTGCAGTCATCAGATTCAACTTTTGGTGAAAGGTTAGCTGCAAGGCTAGTAACTGCAATCATGAAGGGAAAGGTTGCAGTGGGAGCCGGAAAGAGGAAGAAGAAGAGAGGAGGGTTCTTACCATTGATACCCATCATTGCTGCTTTAGGCGCTGCAGCAGGCGGCGCTGCTCAGATAGCCTCTGCAGTCAATAAAAAAAAGGCTGCTGATAGGCACTTAGCAGAAGTTGCTAGGCATAACAAGGCAATGGAGACACGAGGAAAGGGGCTCCGAAAGAGAAGGTGTAAGAAGAGGAATAAAGGAGGATTCTTACCTGCAATGCCACTGATGTCGTCTTTACCCGCTGCATCTAAAATAGCAAGGTCCTTGAAAAAAAGAGGATCTAAAGGCAGGGGTTTAAAGAAGAAGGCAAAAAACGGTGGAAGAGGATTGTACATATACCGGAGGAAGCCCTAAGTAACGTAGCCATCGAATATTATGCTAAACGTTTAAAAATTCCTTATTTTAGAGGAGTTTATATGATTTACAAACTTCTTTTAAAACCACACTTCAAAGAGAGGCTTATTACCAATCTCGATACCTCCGATAATGAAGGAACACACTGGGTTGCTATAAGGAAAGAAGGTGATGTCGCATACTACTTTGATAGTTTCGGCAATTTGAAACCGCCTCCTGAGATTGAGAAATATCTACAAGGTGTTAAAATCTACTATAATACACGGAGATACCAGAATTTCGAATCAGTCATCTGCGGGCACTTGTGCTTGCAATTTCTTTTATCCTAGAAGCTGCTACATCGTCAAGATGAGTTATACAGTTACAGTGAGTGGGCCAGACACTGTTATTTCAACGTGTTTAAACCCGCCTCTACAGCTAGATCCTCCAGGTCATTATGAGATTGCTCTCTTGAATTTTGAAACATTCTATTCAATACCAAATGTCGATGAAAGTAATAATAGATTTCATTATATTCATAATGGTAAACCTGAAACCAATGTCATCCCGCATGGAACCTACGAGATTGCCGATATCAATGCATTTCTAAAGGATAAACTAGGATTGAATGATGAAGTCTTCTTTATAAAGCCTAACAATAATACAATGAAGGCTGAGATTAAATGTCCTTATACAATAGACTTTTCTAAGGCTAGATCTATTGGTTCGCTTCTAGGATTCACAGACACTAAAATAATTCCTGCTGGAGAAGCGTTTGAATCTGACGATCTTGTGCATATATTTAAAGTGAGTATCATACGCGTGGAGTGCAGTATTGCAACAGGCTCTTTCATTGACGGTAAAAGCGGGCATTCGCTCTACAAGTTTTTCCCTTCTGTTCCACCAGGCTATCATATCTCTCAAGAACCCTCGAACCCGATATATTTACCGGTCATAGATACAAACTATATAGACCAGATCACTATTCGAGTGGTAGATCAACACGGAAAGGCTATCAACTTCAGGAACGAAGTTATCACTACAAGACTGCACATAAGACGCAATGGCAATACATTTTAAAAGACATCGCAAATACTATAATAGACGACGTACACCACGTTCGAAGCATACTACCTCTCCAGCTTCCGAGGAGTTAACACGTGCTAACCGCAAGTTCCTCGAGGGGTTAGGTTACAGAACGTTATAATGGATTTCTTAAACGTGACAGAAGTTCCAGCCTTTGACGACAAGATCACCAAGGAGGAGGAGCATATTTTTCTTCCATACAACACCTCCGCTCTGGATGTAAACGATGAAATTAGAATACCATGCCAAGCTGAAGATTTGTATACGCTACCTAACAAGAGTTATCTCTACATCGAAGGTGTTCTCACCAAGGTAGATGGATCGCCTACTACAGCGAAGCTCGCTAATAATGCTATAGCCTTCATGTTTGATGAGATACGTCTAGATATGAATGCTACAACTATAGACAGAACAAGGAATCCTGGAATTACTACAACTATACGAAATTATGTGACTCTCAACCCTATGGAGTCGAATCGACTGCTGAATGCTGGATGGGCCTATCCTGGTGAAGAAGTTGATATAGTACACGCGACGAATGGAGCTTTCAATGCTGTAGTCCCTCTCTCGATGCTCCTAGGATTTGCTGATGACCACAAGGAGCTTATACTCAACAGCAAGTTTGAATTGATTCTCATAAGATCCAAAGATTCTAGAAACTGTGTCCTGAGTTCGAATGGAGAGGAACCTAATGTAAAGTTAACTAGAATCGAATGGAGGATGCCTGTAATTCGTCTTTCCGATGCTGAAAGAGTTCACATTCTAAAAATTGTCAAGTCTGATAAACCTCTACACCTTGCCTTTCGATCTATGGATCTTCATACCCAGCCTGCTGTACCCCAGACAAGATCTTTCACTTGGAATGTAGCAACAACATCTAAGCTCGAGAAACCTCGCTTCATCATAGTGTGCGCGCAGACTGCAAGATTGGGTGATTATAGCAAGAACAGTTCCGAGTTTGATCACTGCAACATTACTAATTTGAGACTATTCCTCAACAGTGAATGCTACCCCTACCACGATTTGAACTTGGACTTTAAAAATTCAAAGTTTGCTTCACTATATGAAATGTACTGTAAATTTCAAAGTTCCTATTATGAAAGAGATAATTATCCCCTCTTGAAGAGAAAGGATTTTCTTCACCGTGCACCATTATTCGTAATAGACTGTTCTCACCAACCCGAGGAGGTTATAAATGGAGCTGTGAACATCAGAATCGAGATTCAAGCATCTGCAAATATACCAGCCCAGACGTCACTGTACTGCCTGGTTCTACATGACAAAGTATTTACCTACAAACCTCTTTCTCACGTGATGCAAGCACTTATATAATTATGCTTATGTTTGGTTGAATGGTTTTGTAAAGGAATGTACTAGGATAAGTTTATGAATAATAAATTGAATTCATATACTAAAACACTCTTTTATTGACTTTAGCATACATTTCAAGCATTTTTCTTCTCCCCCTCCTACTCCCTGAAAAACTAGTTGCTCCTGACTTGCAGATATCATTTAAAATATTCAAATGTCTTTCAATATAGGGCAATAGCCGTTTTAGGTTCATTACACCCTCAATGTCTAAAGATATTACATTATTATTTAAACAAGTATTTATGAAATGAATTGAATGGTCAAAAAATACAATAATATTGTATGCATAAATTACATTGTCACAATATTCATCACACGCAAACTTTTTTTCTTGGCGTAGGTAATCTTCAATCATTGGAATGTTTTTGGATATTATATCCCAGTCTGATTTTGTGATATAAACAAATGATTTATCACTTTCGCAGTTTATGTAGAGGGAGGGGGTGTCATAGTATAGTCCAATGTTCACGGAATGGGAGGGGGAGATGCTGACGTCATCAAGCGCATGTGATCGATTCTCCATGCTCCTCCGGGGTATCTTCAATGAATAAGAAGACCAAAGGAGCATCGTTGAGGATTCTCCTCTTACACCGTCTCTTCTGCTTTTTCTCCACGGGCTCGTTCCGTCTCTTCCTCCGCTCCCTCCTCACACCCCTGCAACATATATTCAAAACAATGTTAGAAATAGGTTTAGTTAATGATTTCATACGTCTGAAAGAGAAAATACATATATTAGAAAAATCCTCTCCCCTTGTCACACAAAAAAGTATTATCAAAGAGTGTCATACTCACTTCATGGGCTTGCACGATTCTGTGTGTATCTCGGGCGAGCAATCCGGAGTCGGCTGATTTATCCACTCCTGTACCCTCGTTGCTTTATCATCAGGGCTAGTAGTAATGTCGGGTAGTGGAGCGGCATCCTCATCCGTAGGCTGTGTATGGCGCTCTGCGATTGGATATTCCACTATATCGACATCGCGTCTCTCAGGATCCAGCTCCTCTATTGGCACGGGTACCTTAGGCGCAGTCATTCGCAGTCTGTAATAATTTAATTTTTTTAGGTTAGACACAGAGTAGCATTAGAAGCAGTAAATGAATATGTAATTTAACATTTCTTCTACTTACTCGAGTTTTCTCTTCCTGCGCTGGTAGACCTCGCAGTTGTCGTTACATAGGAAGAAGGATGTCATGCGTTCATGCTGGGCCGGGTTAGTACAAAGTACAGAATGCATGTATCCAGTGCACGACTCTGTATCACATTCAGCTAGATGTTTCGAGACGAAGACATCGTCAACTTCATCGACATCGCTAAGATCCACCACATCAACACCTCTGTGATTTTCACTGAAAGAATGAAATAATTTCAAGTTAGATTTCATTTAACATGCATACAATATATTACCGAGTTATAGAAATATGTATATTACTTACATGTTCGATCCTCGATAAACAGGACAGCTCTCTGTACACACTTCCAGTGTAGTCATCTGATCATGATGCGATGGTTGAGTACACAACACTGAATGCATTAAACCATTGCATGTTTCGGTATGGAAGTATACGTAGTGAAAATAATCTTCCCCGCACTCACTCCAGTAATCATTCACATAAGATGCACGATGATCACCAGCCATTTTCGATTATCACTGAACGAACACTGAAAAAACAATAAATGATCGCTCCGGCTGCCTGCGTTCCTTATATACTGTAGAGGGTGACGTCACACGGCGGTGGAGGGGGTGGAATGCATGTTGAGACCTGTTATTCACCCTCCAGGCAGAAGCCAGCCGTCTGTTTTTGAATACCAAGGAAAGTCCTTGGCGAGCGTGTTTTAACATGATTTACCGACGCCGTCAGAGTGGAGCCGGGCTAGTCTACACGTCGAGGCTTGTTAGTGACGTCACGCACGCAGTCGCGGAGTGGGGATGAAACTGGTTATTACCAGGCCGAGGTCGGCTGGCGGGCTTTCCATTACATACCTTGCTGTTGCCGGAGAGAGGTTAAGACCGTGAGCGTAGTTATACATATACGATGGCTGTCAGATGCGCGCGAGTCAATCAAAAATACTTAATTGACTGACGAGGAATGTTTAATTGCAATAGCGGTATATAAATATTGATTCTTTTTTCAATAACACACATTACCTAATTGATTGACACAATTATGTACTCAAACGATTTGCCGATGTGCTGCAGGCATCGAGAATCGCATTCCCACATCGCCAGGGTGGATTTCCAGGCCAACGTCACGCACCGAGAACCCGCACATATAACCCCTCACCCCGAGCGGCACATCCCCTACCCCAAGCCAATCACACGGCAGGGATTTAGACCTAGGGAAGGTACGCGACCGACGTATAGGATCAATACATACTCTCCCACCTATCCACAGGGAACCAACCAGGACACAAATGGGAGGGGGGACACGCGTATGGGGGAGGGAGGGGGCGGGGACACCGGCACGTGACCAGACCACAGGGGGGAGGGGGAGGACCTGCCGGCACAGAACCAGTCGGGATTAGGTAAGCACACAAAGGGAAGGGGGCGGGGCTAGCGGCACGCGACCGGGGCGGCAAATAGTAGCACACAACAGAACCAGTCGGCATTAGGTAAGCACACAAAGGGAAGGGGGCGGGGCTAGCGGCACGCGACCAGGGCGGCAAATAGTAGCACACAAAGAGGGGGCGTGGCTTGTCGGCATAGATCAAAGAAGCTTATCAGTTTTTCGGCATCTCACTGTGCTAGAACTCTCATAATATATCTACTCCCACTAGACGGAAGTCTCCGAGTGATCCTCCCGTGGCCGACTTGTCAAGCCTGGAACTATTAGGGAACTCAGCGCGTCTTTGTCGACTTGCACCGACCTCACTCTGCAACCCACACGTCTGTTGCGGTTCCCTCCCCTCATCCGTTCCTCCCAGGGGTGTATGCACAGAAGATTTGTTGGAGGTCGAGGTGCTAGATGTCTCCTCCATTATCTAGTTCGATCCTATTGCGTATTGATAAGCATTGAAACAGCAAATAATATATTTTTACTGAAAAACATACTTTCTTTAGAAGTTTGGACTCACAGAAATCCATAAGGGTTCTAAAATGATATAATCTGATATAGAAAAATATCCTGCATAGATTAGTGTGTTCGAAGTTGAACATTATAGCAACTGAATGTTTACACCAAGTTTTTAGCAATTTGGCGACAGTGTGAAGGTAAAAAAGACGAAGCTAATGGCAACATATATGCATTAGATAGAGACATAGGTATCCCATTTTTCTCCATACTGTCTTTATAGTTGAGACAAGCTATTGATAGTATCGCTGCTATCCAAATGTTAACATCAGTAGCTAAAACGCTGCTTATCTGTTCACGCCTAACGAATGTCGTGCGAACAAGCGTGATCTATTACCATGTTTCGAATTACTCTCTATGCAAGTAGTGAACTGGACTGTTAAACAGTACGGGACAGAACAGTACGCATACACACTCATATCCGAGACGGCAGTCGAACCCACGGTCCTCCACACGATAGAAAACCGAAGTCAGACGCTATAATAATTTTACAGTAACTCGTAGTAGATTAACCTCGTGTTAATTCAATCACAAGATTTAATTAAAAAAACGACAATTTTTTAAAACAAAAGCATATGTGTGACAGCTATACAACGGATAATAATGATTTTCCGTGTGCTCAATGTTAACTTTCTTTCAGTTGCACCAAAATAACTGCTTGTTCATGAAACAGCTTCTTTCCATGATGACATTCTTTTCGCGATCGCTAAGTGTGTCAGGAAATTGAACGGGATCCGGGTAGAGTGCCTTTCTCCGATAAAGCCGGCAGAAAACCATTTTCCCGTCGATACTTAAGTCCGTATCATTTCGAACACATTCTCCAAGAAATGTAGTGTCGACAGTTTAACCTTCGGCATTTTCTAGAAGAGGGTGCGGGTGTACACCACGTTGGCAACAGCTTCAAACCGGAATCATTGCCCCTGACTTCTTTATAAAACTACTGCACTCTCAACAGTAGAAGAGGATGACACTGAAAGCCTACTTGCTGGATGGTACAGTCGAGTGCATGGAATCATACGGATATGTGATTTAAGTTAGTAAGGGAATACTAACTCGCCTCTGCCAAGCCCAGTCCCCACTACTTACCTGATTCTAGCACTTCACCTGTTTGTTTTACTCCCGCCTTTTCCTTCGCTCATGACCTTGAAGCTGACCTGGTTCATAGTCTAATTTTTAAGTGCTACGTCCGACCAGACGGACATGTATTTAGTGTCTCAATATTACAACACCTAAATAAACTTATTATTTGTGACGGGAATTATGATATAGTCATTTATTTATTATTAATTAAAACGTTATTTAACAACGCCAACCTAGCATGGTTAATCCAATGTAACTAAAAATGTAATATACTTGAAATGCTACATTTTTATATAAGTTTAAGATGTTATTAAAGTAAGTCATGTCATGTGAGTCGTTAAGGCGAAACACGACACTTGTTTGCCACAAACACACACAATGGTAAGGGAGAGAAACCCTAAGTACAAAGGAACAAATCCAGGTCTCGCGGCTATCTCTTAACAATAAGCCACCCTCTCGAGAAAGCTGGGTGACAGTTTCGTGAACAAACCAATAAATATGGAAGAGCATTGCTGTTATTGGTTATATCGAGGAACACGCCATCCATAGAGCCAATCATGGTTAAGCTACAAGTTTAAGTTCAAACATCGAAACGATGTTACGACATTCTAACTGAAACAACACGATCACGTAGTTGGTTTCTCTCAGTGCAGACGTGTATATACAATCGCTTAGCTTGTTACGCTTAATGCAGACATGTATAAATAGTCACGTAATTGTTACCCTCAGTGCAGAAGTGTATAACTCGTGTCGTGCAATGACCTTGACAATAGACATACATACAAGTTCATTACGACTCACAGGCAGGCTTCATAAGATCTGTATAAACGTTTTCATCTTTTTTGTGTGTAAACAACAAAAAACAAGTTTAATATATAAGTGGTGATACATATGCCTAACCTACATAACAGTGTACTAGTTATTCTACATAACTCCTGTGTCTCCCCACTCCCTGCAAGAGCAAAGCGCCTCCCTGAGCTACCGGAGCATATAAAAACAAAACAAACATAATTTTAATAATATACACTCACATGAACCACACAAGTAACTCACACCAATTGGAAGGAGAAGATTAACCCCAGGCTACCACTACGGAGATGACCATCATGCACCCTAGACCTTCAGCACTTTCATCAGGTACCTACCACACCATATCATCACACTGCACAACAATTACGCGGCATATTTCAATATTTTATTGCCATAGTTTATGTGTGCAGTTTGTTGATTTTTCTTTTTCTATATCCTTCAATTGTCTTACCCAAAGAAGAAATATGAAAAAGGAATTCATAACAAAATGCAATCTTGTGTACTAAGTACAACTTCGGTTAATATAATTTTAAAATAAATAACTTGATCATCTCTAATCTCCACATTACCCCCTTCTCAGTGTCACAGTCACTCGATGAACCTTACTGGAAATCCATATCACACGATATGTTTTCACAATTTTTCATGTTATGCGTTAAGCAGTGAACTTGCTTTTTCTGTAGACTTAGCTAGGCCCTGCTGAACAGTCATTAAAATATGCATTATTTACTAACATGTAGGATGGTTTTAATCTGTACTTGAAATGTTAACTATTTTATTTTGAAATTGTACTCCAAAGAAAATTTGTGGTTAGAACATGTTAGGAGGATGCAGATACCAGACGGCCAAAAATAGTTTTCCAATATGCCTCTAATAGACAGAGAGACGTGGAAAGGCCAGAAGGAGATGTAAGAAGACACTACAAAGACGGAACAGGCAGCAGCCTAATCCATGAAGTGGAGAAAGAAAAGAAAATTTAGACTTACGTTGTATAACTTCATACTTATGAACCTTGGTGTCGGTTTTCCAGTGCAACTTTACCTCTCTCAAATCGATGGCTAGATGTATGTAGATCCTTGTGCAGAATGGTATTATTTACGATTTTTGTAGATATTAACTGAATTAGCTGGTACACGTGCTTTCGAAGTTGGGACACAAATGCTGGTAGTTTTATATCTTTACCGCATTTATTGAAGAAATCTCCAGATAATTTAAAAGGTACCACACACCATCTCAGCGATTTTGCATCAATCTCGTCTCGAAGCGAGCAACGCAATTCGAGCATGATTAGAGATAGTGTTTGGCTTCGTTTATTATTTGCATTTGCAGGCATTTTCGTAGTACGGTGAAACTTACAATTTTCCCATTGAACTGCGGGTGATACACTGTAATCCGTGTCAACTTCTATCCGCAGATTTCTGCAAGAGCTTGAAACACCTGATTGAAATTTGTTCCCTGGTTGGTCACTATTTTATATAATATTCCGAGCTACTAATACATGAGCCAAAAACGATTGCGCTATGGTCTCTGCTGGAATATTTCATGGAGTTACTACTTCTCATCATTGGTAAACCTATAAATGGATGCTAAACAGTAAATAAACTCATCAAATGGAGGTAGTGGGCCAATTAAATAGATATGAACAATTTGGAAGTGTTTATCATTGCTGGGGAATACTCGCATTTTAATTGGTGCGGAGTATGTCGAGAGATTTTGTTCTTTTGAGAGGCAATGCATGTTTTTGTCCACTTCTGGAGGTCTTTTTTCATGTTCGTCCAAAATAATGAAATATGATAATGTGATAATGAAATATGAATGCTTGAGTAATATAAGTCCAATTTCTTGTGGCTACACCGCACCACAGCGGTTTTCTTCGAGTTGTGTGTTGTTCGAAATTTAGCAATGTAGCAGGACAGGTTCAAAATTTACAAAGTTTTTGTCATTCACATAGGCTTGTGTCATAGTTTCGTAATAAATGAGAATCAATTCTTCAGCTTTTCATAGGTGATCGGCTACTGTTTTCTTTTCCAGATACATGGCAAAGGTCACTTGTAAACTGTGAGATATACTGAAGATATCGGTTTTTTTCTGTTTAAAGCCAAACGTCACTAGAGCATGGTCAGCGTGAATTGTGAACGTTCTTCCCTCTAGGGATATCTGCGGTACCGTTGGCTATGCAAACGCTAAGGAGGCTTTCTATTGTAAGTAAAATTACTTCTTATGAACACAAGTGAATCTCTTTAAGAAGTATCCTATTTCCATATACAATTTTCTCTTTGCTGGAATACTGCACCTGCTCCGAAATTCGATGCATCCATGAACAAGACGATTTCAAGAAAAGATAACAGGGCTGTCTATGCTGTGTCCTCCTTACAATTGTTCTGTTGACTGTTCCATCGAATTAGTTCATCTCTTATCATTCTTTTTGAAACTTTAAGATATGCAATTAATATGGCTTGTTTCTCGCGCCATGTTCTATAAAAAGATGGTAGAAGTTAATTGTACCCAAGAATATTCGTTGCTCTGTCACTGTTTCCGGCCGTTGAACTTTGTGTTTGTAGTAGCTCTTTTGAGACCACGTGTGATACCGTCTGGCCTAAAAAATATTACTTCCGATACCTAAACACTGACTTTCTCACAATAATTTTAAGTCTACACGTATCTATTTGTTTGAAAATACAGTCATATGTTCAATATTTTCTTGAGCAGAGGTAAATTCTACTAAAACATCATATAGATAGTCAAAGAAGAACTCATATCCTCTGAATACCTCACTATGACCTCTGGAATATACTAGGCGCATTACGTAATACAAAAGGCATAACATTAAATTCATAAAGGCCAAATGGAGTGGGTGAGTATAGCCTGTTCTCTGTTTGTCTGCTTCTGTCAGTGGAATCTGATAATGCGCTTTAAGATGATCAGTTTTAGAGAACATGGTCTTATTCTATCATGTTCTGTCCGTCATCTGCTCGAGGTATTGGATATCTGTGTGGGAGAGTCCTGTCATTGAGACAGCGATATTCTGCGCAAACTTACCACTGGCCATTTAGTTTACTTGGCCGCTGTGACTCCGATGGTTGGACTGTTGTGATTCAAAGGAATTGAAATTCTGTTATAGTTATGTTTAGTTTATGTGAGTCTAATCTTCGAGTCTTGCCGTAAACTAGTGGACTGCAGAATGTTGTATATTTGGTAAAGCGTAAGAGATAAATCCTTATGAAAAAGTGTATCTCGCTAAAGCACACGAATTATGTAAAATAATTTTTTCACTCAAGCATTTTCGGGATATCCCTTGTTATTGGTTTGAATTTTCAAATATATGCCTATACTTTTCCCAAATGATAAGTAGCTGTTCGTTTCTTTGTCGTGGTCACGAAAAGAGTATGAACTTTCAAATGTATTACATAGCGACATGCTCTTTATAAATATTTTCTACCTCTTTACCTACTGTCTTTCTTATACTTAAAACGAAACATTCAAATGTGCAATGAAATTTCATCCCTATTAATAAGAGGTAGATGGAGGAACAAGCTTTAATAAGACATTTTTGTAGAAGAGTGAATACAGAAAGGTATGTGAATGCATCCCATCAGATTATTTTTACCTGTTTTCAAGCATAGAGTAGATTTTGGCGTGAATAACAGCTGTCAAGCATTGGGTGGATTTTGCACTTACTAGACTTTCCGGATTCCCAACACATGCCAGATCTTACTACTCTCCTTCACAATCAGAACATTTTCAGGAAGTGATGCCACACCTAATTTATAGCTAGTCCAGTAAACCAAGCATGTTTGAGACTAGAAATTCAGTCAAAATATAGGCTGCAGTCACAGATGATTGATTACTTACTGGTGCACACAGGGACAAACTCTGGGCATGCTTACGCAAACTCTCAAATGTAAGCAACAATCAAAGACCTCCATTTGAGCTGAATTGGAAAATAGTCGAAACTCTCCTCAGTGCTGATTTTAAGGAAGATAGTAGGTCTAATAATTTTTGAATACAAATAAAATTTAATGGTTAACACATTCCTCAATGTAAAATTGCTGTGCTGTCGTTACCATAAACGTAATTGCACCAAGAACATATCAAAATCATATTTAGACAATGAACAAAGAAAATATTGTGCACATAACAAAAATCCCCTCCCTGTCCCATGCTCATGAAGCATTGACCACAAAAATCCAAAACAAAGATGACGTTGGCATTGCTGAGTCATATTATGATAGAGCATGGCACAAGGAGTGAAGGGAGATCACACATCAAACTATGGTGCAGGTCTGATAATTACAAATTGATATTGATCTTGTAATTGTTTCGACTTCTCTCCAAATGCTGTCAATTATGTGCTTATACTGCTGCAGATTTGGTTGATAACTGCCCAGTAATTTGGAGATCACAGGAAAGCAGAGTAATTTAAGTAACCGCCCAGTAATTTAGAGATCACAGGAAAGGTTAATGTAATGCTATGGAAATGTTTGCAACAGAACGATTGTGGTCTTCACTTGAGAGAGAATTTAAGTTTAGGTATAAAACCATAGGTTATAGTTTGTTCAACGTATGGGGATACTTCGGCACCACCACCTGCAGAGATCTACTGTGTCTACCACCCCCAGAAGGAAGGAACGAAGTGAAGGAACCACACGGAAGTCTATATGCCGTAGGCAGACAGGTGACAGAATTGCGCGTTCCTAATATTTCCACTCGGAGACCAATGTGTCACCGCCGGAGTCGCCGAAAGAGGGCATGAACGACGCACCGTCGAGGAGCCCTCTGGTGTCCACGGGAGTGTTCTTTCCAGTGAGCATGCATCCGCACCATCTGTCCGGCACCGCCATACACCAGAGACCTAGAAGCACACCTAAAAGATGGGAAGGAAGCGGAATGAAAGGGAAATGACTGAAAGGAAATCGTGATAGAGAGAAAATCACCCCAGCATTCGCCTGCCGACCCCGGGGAAATCATGAAAAATCCATGGGTCAGAGTGGACGGTCGGTGGGACCTCCAAAATGCGGGTCATAGACGTTACCGTCTGAGCCATCCTGCTCGGTGATTATACCATACTCCTAAATGCTGATTCTAAAACATACCAGCACTTGGACCAATTTAATGTTTATGGGGAATCTATTAGAACTGAAAAGAAAAGAATGTATAAAGAGTGTTGTGAAGCGAGTTGGCACAGGATTGAGAAATTTAGTGAAGGAGTGGAAGTCAAAAATGTGACATTTGTTAGGTGTAGTGTGGAAAGTTGAGTAACATAGAGTTGCAACTCTTTATAATTACTTAGTGTAAGTGACACATCTGATATAATTGCACCGAAAAAGGGAATTTATGTCACTTTACACCACTCATGTTAAGTGACTGAAGCCAATGACAAGTTCTGTATCAACGATGG
The DNA here is from genome assembly GCA_030765065.1 of Deroplatys truncata. NCBI lineage: Eukaryota > Metazoa > Arthropoda > Insecta > Mantodea > Mantidae > Deroplatys > Deroplatys truncata. The sequence continues at coordinate 204,515,276 of CM060981.1, read as the reverse complement.
TTTTATAACAGAAGCTAGACGAAGGAAGAGGAAAGTGCCACAGAACCATCAGAGAATGAAAAATTAGTTGATCCACGAAGCAGTAATCACAATTATTACTTGGTACGAACTTTTGGTCTACTCTAAGCTAGATGTATTTGGAATGTCATAAAAATATTAATAAATTTGTTCCTTCTGTTAAATGGGCCAAATTTCCTAAACATACATTTGTATCAAGGAATAAAATTAAATCTGCTGTGACAAATAGTGAGGCAGATTTCAATATGAGTAACTTTCAAAGTGAAAAAGTGAAAATAACCAGCAGAAATTCTGAAGTAATGGAGGTAGCCCAAATCAAATACAAGAGGCATGACGCCAAGTGAAAAAAGGTCAAGTAAATGAAAAGGCTGTGAGAAAAGAGAAGGTTCAAAAGGTGGAAAATTTGCAAAGGAGGTGGAGGAAGAAAGAAGTAAAACATTGATTTAGGGTAGTTTTAAGATTTGTGCTAATTTTCTTAATGTTTTTAAAATAAAATAGGTTTTGCAGAACAATTTTCATATTCACGTTCAATTTATCCAACATATTTTATCGGATTTAGCTGAAAATTGGTATAAATGTCCCTAATAAAATGGTTCACAAAGTGTAGGTACCATGTTGTGGTATAGTATTGCTGAAGGTTATTAACACACACATAATGCAATTTGTAAAAATATGACCTCAGTAACATAAAAAATTATATCCCTAAATTTCAAAAAGGATTAAACACGTAGATCCAGAAATAGAAGGTAATACATTATTTTACATATTCTTTTGCGGCATTTTAATATGCATCTAAAATACATTTTGAATAAAATTTAAACTAATAGATTACATATCTTTAATTATACACAGTTTTACTTACTATACTTTCATGCACCGAATGAATATAATTGAGATTGGTTTAGAATTATGAAAGCCCTCGGTTAAGTTTTCGGTCTGAAGTTTCTATCGCGCTTGGTAATAACATTTTACCTCATTTATTGTAAACACTGATGCATACCGAGCAGGATAGCTCAGGCGGCAACGCATCAGGAGGTCCCGGGTTCGATTCCCGGTAACCGTCCATTCTGACCATGGGGTTTTCGTGGTTTTCTCCTGATCACCTAGGCGAATGCCGGGGTGGTGTATTCTACCACGATTTCTCCTTTCCTCCATTTCCTCTGATTTCATCTCTCCCTTTCATGTTTCAGGTGTGTCTTCGGATCTTGGGGTGCTGGCGGTGTCGGGCACCTAGTGCAATTGCATCGGGAAGATTTCTCCCCGTGAACGCCAGCATGCGCTGTCCCTCCCGTTAGGGTCACTTCGTCGCCCTTTGTCGGAATTCATCGCCTCTACTTGTGCGCGGGTGATCAAACTGGAAATATGACAGACTTCTGCGCGTCTCTGTGGGCCTCTCTGCCTGCGGACCTGCGACTTCCTACGGCTCCTTCAGTTTATCCCTGCCTCCCTGGAGGTGTAGCCACAATAGATCAAGCTGGTAGCAGTGGCGAGGTGTCACCCTCCGATAAAACATCCTATATCTTACTCAAGCACAAATGAAGAATAAAATAGAGAAGCAATCAACAGTCGTGTGTCTTATGAATATAGCATTGATTCATACGGCTAAAATCTGCCAGTTAGTGTGATAGCCGCTGTTAGCCCTTTTCGAACTAGCAGCTGCTAACTTCGCAGATGGTGGTTTTGTTCATCTGATCCAACTATTGAAACAAACTACGGAATTAGTAAAAGATTCCCGATTTTTGTGCTTTAGAAAACTGTACTATCAATTTGACGAGTTCATAATCTATTTATCTGATTTTAATTTAAATTCGCTTTTTAATAATGTGTTCATAATTCTTCACTTCGACTGATGTAATCTGAAAGCTTACTGTAAGCTTTAAAAATTGCGTAAGTATTGTAGATATCTTCTGGGATCTGTTTAATATATATTTTAAAAACTGACTTTATTAGGTATGTACTTAAACTTAATGTTAATAATTAGGATTATTATTTTAAAGAAATGTAATATTTATTTTAAATTAACCAAGGGTAGTACACGTTTCTTGCAGATCCCAGAAGTTTACTTTCGCCACTATCTTCGTAGTATATTTTTGCAGTTTACCTCACACAAAAGCTATGATTGCATTAATTTTTGCATTTTAAACTCCCGTATTTTTTATTTATATTAATGCGTTTTCTTCACATCTGTCATAGATTATCGGTGTAGTTTACACTGTCATTTGGCATAATTTAGGTTGGTTTTCTCAATTTTTATATAAACATCATGAGAAAGCTTTTAAATTGACGCAGTAATTTGTATCACAAATTATGTAAATGTCAAGAGTAATTGTAGTGTGAATATGCATTATTGTGTGACATTGATTTGAGATGATTGTTGATTGTAATTATTGTTGAGAAGTGGGTTTATACGGCCTTACTGAAACTGACAATAATAGCGTGCAATAATGTAGCGAGGGGGTGAGCTGTTTATCATTATTAGAGACGAGCAAATGACGTAATATTGGCGCGTTTTTCTTAGAATTTTCTGGAACATTTTTCCCTAGAGCATATGTGTTCATAATTTTCATTGGATATAAAAATAGACGCTAATGTTGGCGCGTTTTATTAACCAATAGCAGCTCGGTTATAATCTTTAGGCATATCGGGGTGTAGGAGTATAAAAAGGGCTAGGTCAGAGTCAAATTCGTTCAGTCTATCGGAAACATTTGTACACCACACGTCGTCTCCAGTCCATTACACGTCGTTGAATACATCGCACAGTTTATCGATTCGCAGGTTACGTGTAGCAAAGTTATAAAAAATCTCAAGTGTCGTAAAGTTAATTACACAAAAAGTTGAAGTACGCGAATTAAGAATGAGCAGTAAATAAGTTATTATAACAGTTTCAGTTTGGCGAGTGTCAAGATTAATATGTGAAAGTGCATAATGTGTTACGATAATAAAAGTGTAAAACAAATTCTTCATCAGTGTTATCTTTGGATAAAAACTCCTTTCCGTTTACACACCTTGTATAAGATAAGTGCTCGACCGAAAAGATCATAGCTAGCCGGAGGACAGTGGACCCAAAATTAAATAAAATAACAGGCGCTCAGTAAAAGATAACACGAAGTGACCGCGACAAATTGTCTTTTATACGTGCGGCAAATAAACAGTAGCATTCTTTCAAACAAACACTAATACCGCCACAAATTGGCTACCACAACGTGGAGCTAACAAACTTAAATAAACTAAATACCGCCGCAAAATTTATACAAATAAAGATTATTGTTCTTATAAAGCAGTAGCAATGGATGCATATTTCTCCTTTTCTCTGACTTGCTCAATTTCGGCCTAAATATATATTGTTACGTAAGTAGGTAGAAATATTAAGAAACAGTAATAAAACACTGGAGAACGCAGTAAAGCACCTATTAGTGATTTCTCTTTGTAATTAGTAAGTAAACATACGTTCATCAAATTGAAACATTGTACCAATATTTCCTAATTGGCAAAATAATTTCTTTCATAATTTCTTTGTCGAAACACTAATCACTGTGCTTATCTACAGTTGTGTTAAGCACACGTTTATTTCTGTGTAGAAAAACTTAGGATTGTCAAACATTAATCCATAGGTGAAATCCATAGATCAACACAGCCCACGTGTTGGTGTGAATAAAGTGAATAAAGCGATAACCGCAGAATTCACAGTTCTCCTTAGTGTTCAGAGTCAACGCTGGCTCAGGAAAAGACAACAATTATCGACCTACTGGAATCTGTCTATGGTATTTAATGGTCTTGCAGTAAATGGTCTTTCATTTCACACTATATCATATTCACTCAAGTAAATTTCTGGCTACGAAAGTGAGGAAGAATCGGCACTCATACTGAGTGAGTGACGAATGAATGGCGTACTTCAAGTAAGGACTATGGATTTGCCCCTAAGGATAGGAGAAGCCGGCAACATCAGAGAGACCAAAAGTCATTTGCTGTGTTGAGTGACTCAACGCAACGTGCACAAAACTTCATCATTCGAAAACAGCCCTAAATATCATTTTGGACCAAAACAGTTTCTAATTTATAGAACCAAACCATCTCAGCATGCCAGTCCTAATATTGGTTTTAGACGAGTGTAGTACTCCTTGTTAATCATGCTACTAACAGGGAATTCATAGCTCTGATTGCCTGTTAAGGGGAGGCATCTGTGAAAATTGCTTAAATCCATAGTTTTGGTCATAATGATGTGAAAGTTTGTATGTATTTGTGCCAAAGGGTATCTAGTAGATATACTAAATTTCACATTTCTATCTAAGATAGTTTTGCAAAAACAAAATTTTTCAAAAGGCAGGATTCTTTTGAAGTTGTTGCACTATTCATTGATAATCTCAATTAAACCCAAACGGTTTTCATAAACGGTAGATAGTATTCTGCCATTGTATTTTCATCTGGTTTCAGTGTTTGAAAGAATGCATTTTCAACAATGTTGTAAAAAAAGTGCATTTGGAAGACTAGTGGGGGTAAACAGGAATACGGCGAATAAAACAACAGCAGTAGTTGTATTATCATGAAAACCAAGAAAATGTTATTGAATCTCACCTTTGCAGTCCACCAGCCTCACAACAGTAGAACCTGTAACTTAAAATTAATATTCCTCCCAAATAAATTAATAATAATACATAAGAAAATCAAAATCTTAATGCTATATGACCGAGAAATTGGATTATGTAATAGAATAGTGGGTTGAATATGAATATCAATATTTTTTCTTATATTTATTTCATCTGTTTCTTTCTCTACATTACATGCATAAAATGAGGTTCAGACCAACATTTTCTGCTTATACATTCCAGGGGTTAGGCCTGTTCCATCCTCACCCATTCCCATCTCTTCCTTGGGCGACCTTACGTTGAGTTGTATACTCTTGAGCTGCATATAACTCTTCGACCTTGAGGTGTATAACTGTCTACGATCCTGGGGGATCTATCTTCATTCATTCTCTTCATGTACTCCTTCCAAGTATTCTTATTTTCTTTAATCTTCTCATTTAATTCATATATTTTAAATTCTTTACGTATATCTACATTTCTTATTAGATCCCTTCTTGTACAACCTTTCACAACCAGCAGAAATCTCTTGTAGGGTCTCTGAATCTTACTTTTATCTCTTGTTTTAAGATCCACATTCGCTTTCATATAATAAAACTGGTACTGTCATTGTCTTATAAAATCTCACTTTTGTTTCCTTTCGCATCTTAAAAGTTTTATTTATTGTTCCCAATTTTTTTTGGAATTTACTAAAATTATGTTCTAGTCATCAGTATCTCTCTCTACACTTATTTCGCATCCTAGGTACTTAAAATGGGAAACCTATTCCAGGGTTTTTCCTTCTATACTTATCTTTGAGTGGACAGGATATTTCCTGTGGCGGGCTATTATTTTAATTTTCCCTTGTGATATTCTTAAATTATATTCATTACTTATTTATGCAATTGAAACACAATTTTTGTAGATTTTCTTCACTATTCTATATAATCACGACATCATCTGCATAGAGTAATGTATTTATTAATTTGTGTTTTCCTATTTTTATTCGAGTGAATTTATTGTTTCCATTTCTTAATTAGATCATATAAATATATATTGAAAAGTGTTGCACAGACTGCACCCTTGTCTAACCCCTTAATTTGTCTTAATTTATTCTGTTTTTATTCCATTTATATTTACACTATTCTGGTATCTTTATATAAATTATTATCGGAGTTAATTCTATGCAAGGTAGATCCCTTTTTGTCCATTATATTCCATAATTTACTTTTGTTTATGGAATCTAAAGCTTTAGGAGAGAAAGCGAACACCATATGATTTTTAAGCTGACTTATTGTCTTCTCTCTAAAATTCTTTTTATTCTATAAATATTATCATTGAGGGATCGAACTTTCCTAAACCCAGCCTGTTCTACCTCCAATGGTGGTTCTGTTATCGTTTTAAGACGTTCGTTAATTATTTTTGCGTGTATCTTATATACGGTGTTTAGATGCTGATTCTCCTATAATTATTACATATATTTCTTTGTCCTTTCTTAAAAATAGATACTACTTCTGCCACTGTCCATGAATAGGAACTTTACATTCCGCCGGCATTCATTTAAACATGCAGCAGTCTTAAATGGCATAACACGAGGGGCACTATTTATATTTTGAACCTAATAATTAAAACAAAATAATTTCTGATTGAAAACTGCTTTATTATTTTTCAAAATATTCTCCTTTATGATCAATATACTGTTGCATCCGTTTGAACCATTTTTCAAAGCATTTATTCCAGGCTTCTTGAGACACATTCAAAACGTCGTTTTTGAAGGCATCAACGACTTCTTCTGCTAACGAAAATTGTTGTCCATGCAATTTATTTTTGATGTTCGGGAACAAAAATAAGTCATTGAGTGCCAAATCAGAACTGTATGGTGGATGACCCATCAATTCGATTTTTTGAGCCTTCAAATACTCTGTTGTTAGACGAGATGTGGGTGCGCTCGCATTGTCTTGATGAAGAACGATCTTACGGTTCTTGTTGGTTTTCCTTACTTCACCGAAGACTTCCGGCTAACAAATGGTTGTGTACCATCCGGCATTGACCGTTTTACGTCCCTTTAAAGGCACTGTTGCCACATGGCCAGTTTTGCTGAAAAAGCAGACGACCATTTGCTTCGAAGTGGTTCGAGTGCGAACGACTTTTGTTGGATTTGCTTCATCTTGAAACACCCATACAGTCGACTGCTGTTTACGTTCCGGCTCATACGCATAGATCCATGATTTGTCACCTGTTACAATGTTATACACGTCTTTTGAGGCACCGCCATTGTATTTTTTGAGCATTTGTGTACACCATTCGACACGAGCATCTTTTTGAGATTGCGTCAAATTATGTGGGATCCAACGAGAGCAAACCTTTTTCACGGCTAAATAATCATGCAATATTTTATGTATGATGGTGGAACTAATGCCTAGGGTTGCCTCAATCTCACAATATGTCACATGACGAACTTTCATTATTAGGTTTTGCACAGCATCAATGTTTACTGGTACAACAACTGATTTTGAACGACCTTCGCGAACTTCATCTTTGAGCGAACGGCGGCCACGATTAAATTCGTTATACCAGCGTTTCACAGTGGCAAAGGATGGAGCTTTGTCACCAAATGTGGAAGTTAGTTGATCGATGCACTCTTGTCTTGATAATCCACGTCGAAAGTCGTAATGAATCCTTGCACGAACATTTTCACGAGTGAATTCCATGTTTTTGTTGACACACAATTTTCAAGTTAGTGTAAACAAAACAAATGACGCTTTATTGACAAAAGCTTTGAAATAGATTATGGTCAAAAGTGTCAAACTTTCCATTGGAAACGTCCGATGACACCCACAATATTCAGGGTTGCCAAGGCTCAAAATATATATAAATAGTGCCCCTCGTAATATAGAGTATTTAATCATCTCTGCATTTATTATATCAGTTCCACAGGTCTTTCTATTCTTCATACTTTCCAATCGCTCTCTATTCCTCTAACCTAATGAAGTCTATTGAATTATTGTTCCTCTCAATCTCTTCATAATTTGCCACATTCGTTCCTTTTTTGTACCATAATGCTTTATAGCACTGTTTACATTATTTATTATCAATAACATTGATATTTACAGTACCTCTCTCTTCTCGAATAAGATATTTCATTACTTTTATGCCAATGTTTGTCTTCCATGCACATCATTCTCTATTTCCGAAATGAATAATTCCCATGAATCTTGTTTTGCATTTGTTTTATGTTCTTGTTTAGCTTCTTAATTTTCGTTTGTATTAAAGTTAGACGCCATTTGTTTTTATTTTACTGCGTCTTCTATCTCTTTATTCCATGTTCTAAGAGATCCTAGTCTTCTTATTTTATTTTCTGAGCAAACATAAATCTATATATTTATATAGATATCCACATTTATGCATTCAGACTGTATATTCTGAAAATCACGGGAAATAACCAATTTCCTTCCAGCAGATTATCAGATTTTCGGTTTTTGTTAAGCACAATTTTAAATATGGCTTTGAAATTTCTGGGATTCCAGGGTGCTTATGTCTCGTCATGACCCCTAAAAGCTAGCTCCCATTTATATAAAGGATTCGTGAGGTCAATTATAATTTTCGTGATCTCTCTGTTCGCCCCCACTTCATTGTTGTGACTTATTTTCAGTAGTTTGTGACGTTAAGTAGCTCCGAAATACTAAACACTTGTTTGGCTAGTTACTTAAATGAAATAAAAGTTCTTATGATATTTAGAAGGATCGTAAACCGGTATACACATTCTTTAGGTCATCGAAACGCTCAGAAGAGCATAGGGTTTATCTTGTGCTTAAGGGCAAACATGACCAGCAAAATAATTTCCGTTATATAGAGCTAACAAATAACCACTTGTGCTGTTTAGAATGCATGTGTTTTAAATTTATCTTTCTAAAGAAGCTGTAACGGCGGTGTTGGATGCCTTTTCCTAAAAAATGAATGTGTTCAGTTACACATTTTCTTGAAAGCGAAACCTGTTGCAAGGAAGTAATGATGTCTTCGCTTGAAAGCGTTACATCAATATTTGTATAAGGTCGGGCTTCACCCATATTCACTGCTCATGGGACAACCAAGAGAAAACCAGAGAGGAGTACCGCAGAAATTGGCCTCACACTACACGGATGACCAGAGCTGCACGGGCAATACAAGCCTAAATTGCTGTTAGCAGTGACATAATAGCTACCATGGTAATTAGGCGCTTGCAGGCTGATCGGGATATTGTGGTCTCGCGCCGCATTCGCACTTTGGCATCTTCTCTAGCTATCCCCGAGAGCAATGCTGGCGGTTTAGACGATATACATAACACAAGCTTACGTTTTTCCGCTGCATGATAAAATTGTATAAATGTTTATTGTAAAAATAATAACTACGTATACTACTACAACTACTACTAACTGAGGAGGCCCAGCCTACCTTGTCTCCTCTGATCAGCGCCACTGTACGTATCCTCCTGAAATCTCTAAAATATTTAAGCAGCCTCATATCAGATCATCCAATTATTACGATAGCAACATCTGGCCTACCCAGATCGCTGACGCACAAACCGAGTAAGCCGTCATACCCGATGGCATTATATTTCTAAGCTAGATAGGTCTTATTTAGACGCGTTCGTACCACAGAACGCCGCGAAAGGACCGATAGAAAATATTAGGATTTTGCATGTTTTTGAAATCACCTTTGAATATAAGCTTCACACACCTACAGTGCTTTCATATAAAATGCCAGCGCTGGGAAACGATTTGTTTCCCTTTTTCCAATAACTGCGTGTTTTGTTATAAAAAACTTTATTGCGTTTTCGTCGTTTTCTGCTGTTACTACACGCACACGCGAACCTAGGAGCAAGAGGTGCAGGGGAATGAGATTGCAATTAACTGGAAGTACGAAGGTAATGACATTTCGGACAGCATCAAGGGTAATCGAGTTAACTGCTCTCACACACCTGTTTTATGTCGCCATTATTACGTCATTCAGAGTATGACAAATCCCTGCTTATTATTGGCCCGTATCAAATTTTCCCTTAATGAGGATGTACGTAAGAGCTTCAACTGATGATCCGTTAGTCGTATGTAGAGCGTGCGATAAGTGACGTATCAGGAAATTGGACGAAGCACGTGCACATCACATTATCCCCATGTACTTCATTTGGAACATGACAGCCCAAAACGTGTGTGGAATAACGACCCAGGGTGATACTAACAATGCAATCACTAACGCTTATTCTTCTATCTGCTTCATGTTAATCGAGATAAACAGTTATAGATTCCTTTTTTCCATATTTTGTTGCAGATAGAATGCAATAATCAAATTCATCAATATGTGATGGCTTTTAAATTCCATTGTATTAAATGACTACGAGAGGAAAACGTTTTTCTGATGTGTTACATTCACATGACTCTCTAGTTATTATTGTTTATTTTATATAGCTTTTACAAACTATTCTTATGAAAGCTTATTTTTTCTATTTAATTTGTATTAATTGGGACATAACTTTACTTGTTTACACATTTTTTTATTAAGCTTTATTTAGGGTCATTTTAACCTCCCTAGGTCTTATCATGATCTTCCATGTACCTTTGCTTACAATATTGGGTTAGAATTATAATACAGGGTTCTCATAAGTTCGTTTTCCGTTACGTTTCAACCACTAAGGACGCCTGGAAACACACCTCACCTGCAGCACAGCTACGGCAGCGTAGTTGCCGAACTTTCCGTTTACAAACTTTAAACACAAGGTCGTTAAAAACATAAATAACTACGGCAGTTATGTTTTGTAAACAAACTATTTGTTTCCTGCAGTATACTCCATTATTGTCGACAGTATATTGCCATTTCTCTGTAAGCTTATAAATTCCATTTATCCACAATGTGGGGTTTTCTGGTTGATGAACTCTTCGAGGCTCAGTCTGTAGTCATCTAAGGAAGTGAGGCGTTTGCCATTCAGGAAATTCTACAGGGAACGAAATAGATGAAAGTTGGATGGGGCAATGTCTGGATAATACAAATGTGGGGTAGCACATCCCACTCAAAATTATGCAACTTTTGACGGTTCACCGTAGAGGTATGTAGTCTGGCGTAGTCGTGGTGAAAGACGACATCTTTTCCCAATGCCGGTCTTTTCTCTTCAATGGCTGCCTTGAGATGATCCAACTGAGAACATCATTTCTCGGAATTGATAGTTTCATTATTCGGAAGAAGTTCGTAATACAGGATTCCTTTGCAAACCCACCAAATGCACAGCATAACCGTTCTCGGACACAACCCTGGTTTAGGAACCGATAGTGGTGGCTGCTCTTTCTTGCGCCGTGATTTACTTTTTCGGACGCTATTGTACATAATCTACTTCTCATCCCCAGTTACCAGTCGTTGCAGAAATGGATCACTCTGATTGCGTCTCAATAAGGAGTCACAGATGGAAATGCGCTTAATCAAATTCGCTTCACTCAGTTCGTGAGGAACCCATAGATCGCGAATATTTACGTAACCTAGTTTTTTCAAGTTCCTGGCTACAGTAGCACGAGCTAAATTGAGCTCTAATGTCAACACCCGAGTTGTCATTCATGGATTGTTGATTATCATTTCATGAATTCTTTTCACGTCCGTAACCATTGGCCGTCCGGTTTGTCTTTTAGGGAGAAATTCCCAGCTCGAAATCGACTAAACCACTTTTGACTTGCTGGATTCGTTACTGCATCTTCCTCGTAGACAGCACAAATTTTCTCCCGGCATTGTGAGGCGTTTTTACACTTACGATAGTAAAACAGTATAAGATGTCGGAAATTATCCTTTTTGTTTTCCATAGTTTATAAACACAAGTTCACGCTGTTCCATCCAACTCCAGTCACAAACACATACTAACATATTGTAGCGTATGTGTGTGTATTGTCGCTCAGACATATTATTGCTGTGTATAATATTGTTGAGCTAATTGCTGTGTTTGTGTGTTTATTATTGTCCGGCGCGGCAATTCCATTTCCTAGTTGGGGGGTGAAGGCAATTGAGGGAATAGCATCTTTGTTGATAGCGTGGGTGTAGCAGTAGCGTCCGGTGGTAGCGTCATTCGTGCGTGAGTCTTCCATGTATCAGGATGTGTATATAGAGTGCGTGTTACCATGTGTATGCGTGGGGCATCTCCACAAGTGTTCTGTGTGTAACCTTTTTGTGTACCATGTAGATCACCCTAGTTTATAATAGACCAGGGCAAAATGAGAATTCAAATGTAACTATTTATAAATATTCTACGCCCACTTTCAGTTTTATGTAGCAAGTTCTTGCTACCTTTCTGGTTACCTTCATCTACGTCCCCCAATGTTTATGCCGGGGTAACTAAATTTAATATTTTAGCTGCAAACCTTTTGGCTTCACCCCAGTGTATAATAGCTTTCCATGGTTTGTAAACACAAGTTCACGCTGTTCCATCCAACCTGGTCACAAACACACATTGACATATCCAACAGCGAGTCTGGTTGTTGACCTCTAAGTCGTAGGGGTGATTAGGCAACTATGATAACTTGAGTGTACAAAGAGTTCAAGGTTTTCAGGCGCTATAAATGGAACTTGGAGCAAAATGAACAAACTTATTAAACAACCCAATACTTATACATTATGACCACATATATAGGTTACAATTTGGTTAAATATATTGATGTATATTAATTCCTTTAAGAGAACTAATTACATTCTGGATGAAATCATTGAATGCTGCAGAAATATTTCTGTGCATACCAACCTGACTACGTTGATTTTAAAATTTTCGACATATATGTACTACTGTTAATGTTGTTTTACATGTTGGCTTCTATTTAAGAAATAAGAGTGTGTTAGTTTGGTATGCCCAATTTGCAGTCAGAATATTACAATTTGGTTTCGCTGCTGTAGCTGTCTTATTGGATATCCTTGAGTTGAATTTCGCGTACATTATGAAGTTTACTTATAGAGTTGTCCATCCAGCTGATCAGCCATTCTTTATGTATTTTCTTCTTAAAGTGTGTGGATGTATCTTGGAGAGGTACTGTCTAAATCCACTTTACATTTTAGAGAAAAAGTTATTTTTTCCAGGTATCCTCCTTCAACGTGTACTGAATATTTTTTTCCATTAACTCTTACATTGTGCATGTTAACACAGGTTTTCAGCTAATAGGAGGACTTTGTTGTTGGGACCATTAAAGTTTCGCGCGACTAGTTGGGAAATGTTTCTTTAGGACATATGTAGTTAAATATTAAGTTTAAATATTTTAATGCCACAAGGGGTGCTGTTGCAGGAGTGCATTTGGAATGCTGTCTGGTCCGGGGCTAGTGTTCTTACAGTATATAAGGAATCTTGTATCTTTTGCAATAGAATTTCATCACTATAGCTTTCGGAAGTATTTTGAAAAATTTGTTGGGTTTAGACCAGGCAAGGTTTTTCGATGAGTTAAAAAAATCAATCATAATTATTGCCACTGGATATTTCTGAAAATGCTTCTGCAATGATGTTGGTTATATCCTGTGGTTTGGCGAGAATGTCACTTTTGTTGCAACTATATATTGTGTTAATCCGAATGAAACTGTTAGTGCCACTTAGTTTTTTTATGGCGTTCCATATCTTTCAGGTGTAGTTTGATGGTTGAGTTAATATGAATTTTATCCAAGAGGACCTTCTGCTTTCCCTTAGTGTACGGCGAGGTACAGCGCGTAGCCTTTGCAAAACTAATTGGTTTTCAGAATTAGGGTGACGTTTGTATTTGTAATAGACATTGTTTTTCTTTAATTATATTTTTACAGGCTTCATTTCACTAAGACAGGCCTTTTTGTTATTATTGGTAATGGTTATGGTTGGAATGCCTAGTTTTGCACAATTCAGTATAACCTCAGTAAATTCAATTACTAGTGCGTTTACAGAATATTCTTCAAATATTTCAGGAGAGGTTAAGCTGCTAATTTATTCAGAAATTATTTTTTGAAACGTTTCCGAAATGCAGGAAAGTATTCCATTTAATTAGTGGAGTAGTGTATCTTGATGATCTAATAGGTGAGTGTAGTATAATTAGGAAATGGTCGCTGCCTAACAGTATATCATATGCAGTCCGAGTAAATAATGAAGCAAGACATGGAGAGCAAAGAGTAAGATCTATGTTACTAGATGTTCAATGAACTATTCAAAGCGTGTAGGTTTATTAGAATTTAGTAATATCAGATCATATTTTTCAAATATATATTCTATTATCTTGCGCCTTTGATCAATATGATTACTGCCCCTTAGTGTATTATGTGAGTTGAAGTCTCCTATTATTAAAAACGGTTTAGGTATTTGTAGTATTAATGCGGTTAATTCATCTATATTCAGGTTTTGGCTATTAGGGAGCTAAACATTACAAATGCACATGTTTTAGGTACCAATACTTCCACCGCTACTGCTCCTAATGGAGTTGTAAGTGGCAATTCCGTATATAGAACATAATACTGGATGTATAGTTATATAGCTACTCCTCCACTTGCATGTAGGGCTGATGTACGGTTTATGTAATATGGCGTATATTGTTTAATGTGGGCTGCATCATGAAAGTTCGTTTCTTGTAGGGTTGGTGTTTATTAATTGTATGTTGCAAATATTGATGTTGCGGACGGAAACCGCTTATGTTCCATTGTAATAGAAATGATCCCATTATAAGGAGAGCAAGTGATTTCATCACCTCTGGCCCTCGTAGCCGTGGTCGCTGGGGTGTATAGCTCCGGCGCTCGCCGAGCTGAGGGTCGCGGATTCGAGACCCGCCATGGGCATGAGTGTTTGTGTGTGTATGTATGTTGCGCAATTGCGTGATAAACGGTAAAGTATCATAAACTGGGTAAAACAAGGGAACTTAAATAGATCACCTTATTCTAAATCATTTCACTTAGTTTTCATGGTGAAGGGCCATCAGCAGTTCTTTTCAATCCTTGAGCTCCTGGTCTTGATATTTCTTTCTTGGGAATAAGAGCAGAATTTCTTATGTGTGTCAATTAGATCTTTAATGTTGCTGGTGTATGTCCTAACAATGGGAATGACTTCTGTCACATCCCATGTGTTTTGGAATAAACTCTTAAGCTTTAGAAAATTTAATACAAAAATCGGTAGGAGATGTTTCTATTATGTTTTTCACAGGAAGCATCAGATCATCTCTGGGTTGATGATACCATGTTCTCTTACATTTTGTTCTTTATTGTTTTCTACTTTCCATGGGTTGTGGTTCATCTTCACTGTTGTTCTCTTGTGTGTTTGAGGAGACACCCGAACAGGAAACAAGTTCTACTTTATTCTCACTGACATTAGATTCTTCAGATGTCAATGGTCTTTTGGGTCTGCTAGTAGAGATTACCGCCATTTTATTTGATTGCGGTATTAGGGATGTTGTAATCATTGGGATTTCTTCTAAATCATTATTACTCTCCTTATGTGTAGTAGTTTGTGGAGAAGTGAAATCGGATTGGAGACTTGAAATACCTGTATCTATTCTATTAGGCAGTTTCTTGTCTTTTGTACTTGTTAGCTGTTAGTTCAGGGAAGTCTTCTTTTGTTGCTGCATGAGTATGTTTTGTTTGAGGCAGTGTACCATTTTCTGTAGGATTGGAGTTGCATGTAATACATTGTCTTACTAAATGTGCCTCTGCTTTGCAAATGAAGCATACTGATATATCGGATGCCATATAGATCTAGTAGGTCGTACCATAGTATGTTAGCTGGAAAGTTTCTGGGAGTAATAAGAAGTCCTCTGGTGCAATATGCTGTCGTCGAGAGCAAAGGATGTGTGTGAATCCTTTCATAGGTATACCTGCTTTAATGCATGATATGGATGACCTTGGAGTTATACCCAACTGGAGTAGTTGATCTTCAAGTACGGAGTTGGGTATTATAGGCCATACTTTGGATAGTATCATATGCTTGTGAACAGCAATGATCAGAGGTCTTAATGTAAGCGTTTTATCGTCAATGTTTATTGTAGGATACGTTAGACGTAACTGTTGTGCTATACTTTTGGCTGACAAGAGTATGCATACTTGTGAATTCGATATTCGCGAGATATAATGTATGTTGGTAGAATCTGTGAGTCTTCTACTGCAATATGTCATCCTTTTTGGGAGTACCTTCGTGCTCATCAATTGCAATAGCTTGGTCCTTGTTAGGGGTAGTTTGTGGTACTGAGGCATAATTTAACTGTGCATTATTCTCATTGGATTAGTTCTTTGGGAGTTTGTTGTGTTATGAGGGCTCCTGTACTCAATAATCTTCATTTTGTTTTAAATTGCTGTAGTTCACCTCGATTGAGGTTACTGGAGCATTACGCTATTATTTTAATTTTAAACTAATCGCGGAGCATATATATTATATTAACGCTTACCTCAGGATGCTTTCTTTCTTCTTCTGTATGAGTTTTGAGTTAATTGCAAACTAAACACTATTTACTCGCAGAATTAATTACTTGATTTCACACTAAATACACATCTTGTCACAATCTCCTCGATCTGATTTTTACGCAATTGGTTGATAGTACATGTAGGATAAAGGAAAGCGAATCGATAAATAATCATATGCTTAAAAACCAGGTCGCTGTATGCAGAAACTCTATACCCTTTCCATGGAATCGTGAGAAATAACTGAATAGTGACAACACTAAAAATAATATGAGTTTCATTCACGTGGAAGTTATTCTTACAAAAAATTATTATTCTATCTACGAGATGTTTATTGTTAATCCAGCTAAATTTTCATTTCACATTTACACATTCCGTTATAGAATGTAGTCAGTTAAGTGTTAGTCAGATTTTTAAAGAGCATGTTACTATGTAATGACTTTGAAATTCCATGATCTTTGCAGGACCACGATAAAGAAAGAAAAAAAAATACACTTCCCAGTTGAGAAACGTAAAATCTATTTTAAAATTCAAACCAATTATAATGATTATCTTGATAATGGTTAACTGCACAAAACATTTTATCTGACATAAATTGTGTTTTTTATACATTTCTTTTTGTGTAGTAAGATTTTGTCCATCTCTTATAGTTAACGAACTGTAAAAATTGTTTCAGAATGAAGTTGACTTCACAGACTATTCCCAGAAAATTCAAGATATATGTTTTATTTGTCAGACAAGTATATTAAACACATGCTGTTTAAATAAAAATCGTTAGAACCGTTTTTGAAAAAAAAAGAACATTCTTCCGTATAAAGGAAAGCTTGGGATGGGGAATTTTCTCGAAAATATTTGTATCGCATCCGTGCAAGATGCTAAATTTAAATACCAGGTTTGGTGTTTAACCGTTTTTACATTTTAGAGTTATGCTGTTCACAGAAACACACGCACGCACGCACACACACACACACACACACACACACACACACACACCCAAAATGTTTCTAAAAATGCTTTTTTTTAAGTAGCCTACAAATGTGAATGCAGTACTTCCTCTACTTAATATAGTTTTGGAATAGAGAAAGTAAAAAGCATAAAGCATTAAAAATAATAACAAAGCCACTAACAAAAATATATCGGAAATGGTTAATACTCTAAAAGTTTATTTGCCATAAAGCGGTGCTCTGACGAGATGTGCATTTGTACTAAGTTTTACTCTATCTTATATGGTTTACCACTTAAACTTCATTAAAATGAAGATGCTTTCATAGGCTATTAGCAGAAAATTGAAGATGTATGTACATTTTTGTTCTCGTCAGACATTTAAGTATATGGTATTTTACTCAAACGTGTTAGAGTCATTTTTGAGAAAATCATAAATAACGAAACATTTTTCATATAAAGGTTAGTTTAGGGTAGGGGGATTTTTTGAAAACCTTGAGTTGCATCTTTCGAAAATACTGAACCGAAATATCAAATTTGCTATTTTTGTCGGCCTGTTCTTTATGAGTTATGGTGCTCACAGACACAGACATACACATATACATGGACCGTTTTCCAAAACTCATTTTTCCGTGTTCACGGGATCCAAAAATATAAAATTTTGTTGCTAGAGAAAGTAAAAAGGCGTTCTTTGGCTATTTTCATTTGCGGTATAAAAGCAATTAGATACTTATTTTCTGTTTACATAAATTGGCAATTGAGAAAGTTTGGATCAAACGAAAAGAACTGTAAATCAAAATTGCAATAAAAATTGCTAAATGTACGATGAAGTGTATAAACCTTATGAGGCAGAAAGTTATATATGAAATTCCAGTCTGTGCTGTCCTGTAGCAGAAGAGAAACAAGACAGCACCAGTCTGTGTAGGCAAAGAGATACGTATTCAGGTAATCGTTTTTCGGATTCTCTATTATTTATCTCTAGAAAATAGAAGTATTGCATTCCAACCTAAAATTCCATAATAAGGTTTCACTGAAAATACGCGCTTTGAAGTCTTCCGAATTCAAAAGAAACATGTTCACCTTAACATCTACCTAGCAGCAGGGGAAGTACTCCCCCAAAAATTTGAAATATAAATTTATCTAAAGTTCACAGGAAATACATGTTTTTAGCTCCTTTGAATACAAAAAAAGTTTTTTTAGAAAAACGTTTGTCTGGATGTGTCTATCTCCGTTAGAGCGTGTGCGTGTGTGTGTATTTGTAAGCAGCTTACTCAAATACGAAATGTCGAATGACAACAAATGTGATATTTAAGCATAGAATACCTCCATCCCCAAACCATCTTAACATGGAATATTTTTGGATTTTTTTATTTTTTTAAAAATATGTATAACGATTTTGATCAAAATACCGTATATTTAAGATATTTACATTTGAAATGCACATCTTGAATTTTATGGGAATAGCCGATGAAAGCCGCTTCATTCGGAAGGCGTGTTATATAACTGTAAGTATATAGAATTGGTAAATAATAAGACCTAGACAAAAATTTGTCGCATGAAAGATTTATCTAGATATTTTCAAACCACAGAATGTATTTCAAATACATTTTTTGTGACATCAGGAATATCCAAGATATCCATTGTTATTAGTTTGAATTTTTTATAATTTCTTTCATTCCATTTTTTTATATACTGCCAACACTAAGTTGTTTCTCGCGGTCATAGAAGGATCATCAAATTTCAAGGCCAGTGCATGCGACCTGTTTAACGTTTTTGACTGTTGCTCTCTCCTTTGTATCTATAATAAAAGTTTCAGTGAAATTATTCATGTAAACTTTTATGTCAAAGTATAGAAGACTAAGTATTTGTGAGAATAGTTTATATAAGAGCGATACTATTAAACCCGACAGCAACATAAAAAAATATGTGAGGAATATATCTATGTTTAAATGCAATTTCTAGCACACATAAAAAAATCAATGTCTTCTGGCTCTGACCTAAACAACTTTACCTCTGCATTTCATTGACTGTTTTCGATTAGTCTGTGCTGCCAACATAGATATCTGTTTAACTATGGAGTATCAATGACCCCTTTAAATAAAAATGCTGCGATCATTATTGGTATATAGATAACTTAGTCTGGGGTCAGTCACTCAGAACCTAAAACAGTTCGTTGGTGTAGCTTTGACGTTTGGTCACTGAAATTATTTTTCTGATAAAATAGTAACTAGCTTTTGCCCTATCTATAAACAAAGTTCAAAGTTTTGAAGAGAGGATCAATAAATGATTTAAAAGTATTTACCCGAAGACTAAACGCTTTAAGCACACTTACACATCTCTCCGTTCAGAGGTTCATATCTATAAATTATCTTATTTATATGAGATAAACATTGAAAGTGCAATTATCAAAGTTTGTAGTAATGCAAGAATTTGTTTTTATCCCAGAACTATCCCCTTTCGTGAAGTGGCACCCAGGAAATGTTGTATGTAATTGATGTTATTCCTTTTTACGTGTGAATAACATAAGCGCGACATTTCCTAATTGGTTACCTCCTTTTGACCATGTTAGCTTTTTACATGTCTCTTACACACTTTATGCTAACTCAAAACCACAAATGACAGGGGGGTTCCTTTGACGCCTCCTCTGTGAGCTGAAGTCCAGGAAGCTTACTCACTACTCCATGCACTTTAAGAAGCTGTTGCGAATAAAAGGCTCAATGTTTGGTAAACAGCAATGTTTAACCTACTCCTTCGCAGCTTTCCAATAAACAATTCCTAAATGAAGCGTTTTATGCATTTTGACCCACTTATTGCCCATAGATTCGTGTTATCCTAATTATCATATAAGTTTCTAATGTAAAGACGGGCACCTTTAATATTATCGTCATCATTTTCACCCTTTGATTTTAGGGAAAAAATTGTGTCAGAATTTATCAATGTGCTTATTTCTTAATTTCTCGTTCTTATAGCATACATCACCATGGGCGGTAGACCTGATGATGCATGGAATGAAATGATAATTGGGAAAGGGAATTTGAAAAGGAAACCATACAGGTCTAAGTTCTAGGATACTTCCCGGTATTTGCCGTTTATGGAGATTGTATGAAATAGAAAACATCCCAGTAAATGCTTTCGAACCGCAAACCTGTAGTACACCAGTACTTACCTTAAGATCTCGGCCATCCTCATCGGTAAGTAACTGAGCTTTGAGTACGTGGGTAATTGCAAAAATATCTACAAGTTAGTCAAACCATATCTTCATCAGGCACAGATGCTTGCGATTTGTTTGATGCCACGGAATTGCATCTGGCACACATAAAATATATTGTAGCAACTCTTAGGGTAGTTAGCTTCATGGGATGCCTACAAGGAGGGGGAAGGTAGCCTGAGTTGGCAGAGTGTAGTGGTGTATCGTCCTCGGTGGTCTAGGTACCATGCTAGCCTTTAGTTCCTGAGGTCGTGGGTTCAAACCCGGCGGAGGACGATGGAATTTTTTCGGGCATAAATCCTTAGCATGGCTTCCTTCAGAAGGGAAGTAAAGCCGATGGTCTCGTGTCATAGATTTATTGCACGTAAAATAACCTCAAGTCTGATAAAGAGGCCTCTGAGCAAAATTTCCGGTCTTTCACGCCCACTATAGAATGGAACGCTAAGAGCCACAGTACTTAAAGAGCGTCCATAAATAAAATTCAATTTACTCCTATTAGTTGGTACCAGGGGCAGAAAGGGCACATGGTGACGGTTGCGGGTGAACTAGAGGAAGAGGCAGCAAATAAGTACCCAGAGGTTGTATAAAAACTAATACATGTATTTACAATTAATTTACATGGTTACGCGAGGAGTAGTACGAGCCAGAGGTTACGCATAACACATCTCACCTGAAACCCTCTGGTATGTCTTGAGGTATCACTAGTTAAAATATTAATATACTTATGTTGGGGGCTTCGGGCCCCTGACGAACGTAAATTTGATGTGCCTGAGCAGTCAGTTGAGTGTGAGTTCCACGATCTAATTTCCAGGCCATTAAACACATTTCAATAAGCTGACAGCGCGATCACGTGCGCTACAATATGGAGGTTCTTGTATTTCACCATCTTATGAAACGTTTCCAAATTTAACGCAATCTTCAGCTTCACCTATAGTTCGCTTCAATATCCGGTGTGCTCGGGAGTAAAACAGGTTCTAAAACCGATATTTGTATGATCCGTTCTCAATGTATTAAAAGAACTAAATTCTGGAACAGGTGAACTTTTATGCTACAGTACACTCCATATGTCATTAATGCTACAGTTGAAGGTTAACTCAGGGTTAGAAGTGCGTCTTACAATGATCTGGTGTTAAAGATGCAATAACAGTAACAACCAACCTTGGGGACAGTGTTTAACCAAGTACTCGAGGAGATCCTAATGACACTGACTGCACACTCCAGAGGAACCGCCCCTGAGTTTTAAATACGTTCCGTTTCCAAGAATTCCTTAAAATTGAGAAAGAATTAGGCACTATGCGTCATGACAGCTTCCTAGAAGGCTTAGGCAAATTTAAATTAGAAGAAAAAATATATATTATTATACTTATAAATAAAATTACAGGGTTTATTGCCAGAAGAGGATTAACCTACAATATTTTTACATACCGCTTTTGCTATAAAACGTGGTAGGAAATTGCAGGCTCAAATCGAGGTTATTGCACGTAAATGCTCTATGTAATTTACCTTGGGATGGTGCAGTATCCGCATATCAACAACTCATGTGAACTTTAATGCATAACTTGCAATAGTGCCAATCACTGAGAAATTTGGATATTAATGACTTCGTTAGTCACAAAATATTAAAGCATGTAGTATGCAAATACTCTAAAACCGTTTATGTTATTTTACTCAACTTTAGAAACATCTTTATGAAAAGCATTTGCCTAGCGATCGACAAAAACCACGGAAAAGCCTTCGGTCAGATTGGTCGGTTCCAGAGATTTGAACCCGGGAGCTCCCGAATCCGGCCAAGAGACTTCACTGCCTGAGCCATCCCGCTCGGTCATGCACAGACTAACAAACGGAATAGATGCATAAAGTAATTAAAACCTAGTACAGACACATAAAAAATGGGAACCGTTGTGATATTAAAACAGGTTCAAACATACTGTAGGTTTCCTGAACGTTTTGTTGGAACCGTCAGGTCTTTTCCAAGAACTTCTTCCATGAGATGTTTGTCTGAACTTTGGTATGGTTATTTAGAAATATGTTCACCCAATGTTAATGCACTGACAAACAAGGCATTTTTCTAAATGTGTGCTACTAAGTTATAATGATAATGATGGTTACGTAATGCTGAAAGCTCAGTTTTTATCCTTTTTATACAATCCTAGACCACACCTGACGTAACCAAACCTAACCAGTTTGTAGGTTCCTGGACAGTATGGATAGAACTAGGTAACGGACGGGACACCTAGCACTTCAGCATCCAACGCTTCTTTTGTGCGTAGAACCCCGGGAGGAACGAATGATGTGATTGAAACCGCAGAAGACGTATGGGTTGCAGAGTGATGCCGGCGCAAGTCGAAAGAGAGTCCCTAACAGTCCCAGGCTTGAGCCTTCGACCACGGGAGGGTCACTCGGAGACGTCCCTCAAGGTGGCACCGGGGAAACAAAACCCAGCAATGAAGACACGACAGGTTTCGCTTTAGCAGGGCCGAGAAGAAGCTCTGTGCCATCTGCCCGTTACCGGCCGAACCACAGCTGTGGAGTCAACCTGAAACATGAAATGGAAATGAAATGAGGGGAATTGGGGGAGATAGAAAATCTATGGTAGAATACACCACTCCGGTATTCGCCCAGGTCAACCAGGGAATACCACGAAAAACCCATGGTCAGGGCGGATGACCACCGGGAATCGAATCCGGGACCTCAGAAATGCCAGCTTCACACATTACGGCGGAGCCATCTTGCTCGGTTAGGTACCAGGATACTGCGATGTATATTTCACACAGTGAGAGGTTAAATATGCATTTACTATTTATGGAAGATGTACATGCTGTACGTAATAGTTTTTAAGCCATGTTATTAAAACTGTATTGACTCCATAAGTAAGGTATATGATACAAAAGTTATTGGGCTTCAAATAGATAAAGAGCTCAGCTGGAGAAAACGCATAAAAATAATAGTACGAAAACTTAGCTCAGCTTGTTTTATTTTAAGGAATTTAAAATCTCCTTAACCAAAATGCCTTAAGAACAGAATATTTTTCCTACTTTCACTCCCTATTGCGATATAGAGTAATTCTTCTGAGGAAATTCCGTGCACATAAATCAAGGTTTATATTACAAAAAAGGTCATACACATTATTTGTGTCGTTGGGCTCGGTTATTCCTGTAGGCCCTTTTAAAAAAAATCCTATCTTAACGGTGAATATATACTTTTTCTTAAGTTATGTTACAAATAATTACGCTAAATTTTAGGCATGCAGGCGGTTTGCATAGCCCAGCAAATAGGTTAAAACTGTTAAAAAAGGATGTTATTGCGAGGCGTGTTTTTAAAGTAAGTACCGATAAGTTTTTAAAAAGTAACAGACATTATTTTCCAAATACGTTATTATCATTCATTACCTTATATCTTACGCTACTTGTCCTTGTAGTCACCGCGTCATTTAGGCACTTGTCGTAATGGAAACCTAGTTTTTGCATGCCTTCGTCAAAGAATGATGCCGCCTTTGTTGAAAGTAAAGCCTGCACTTCTTGTTTTACGACATCATCGTTGTTGAAATGTTTTCTACCAAGGAATTTCTTCAAATGAAGAAACAAATAAAAATCGTTTGGTGCCAAATGCGGACTGTAGGGAGGGATTTCCCAACCAAATGATGCAATATGTCTTGAGTTTGTTTGGATGTGTGTGGCCGGGCATTGCCACTCATTATAGTTACTCTATAAATTACTCTATAAGCCTCACACAATTGGAGAAGAATGTTTGCTAGCGCAACATTTCTCTTATTTAAAAAAAAAACGAATCCCTGATCTGACTTCACAGTCGGCGTGTAGTTTCATTGTTTTGAACATTTCTAAACGCTCTAACAATAGGAAAACAAAGTGACGATTGCCAAAGCTGTGTCTGACTTTCTAATGAATGGAGGTATGTTCGCGCATGCTCAAAATCGCAGCGGCAAAATATTAAAATAGTTCTTACTTTAAAAGCACGCCTCATATTCCGCAATAAAAATTTATAACAAGCATACATGTTACCTAAAACTATTAAGCAACCGTAATCAGCATAAAATCTTACAGAAAGATTTAAGTTAATTCTTATATACTCACTCCCCATAACCAACCATGTGTCATTTGGGATAATTATAAATAGCGAAGACAAATATGAGCAATGAAGGTAGCTATATATATATATTTGTTTAAGTTGAGGTTGTACAATATCTCCAAAACTAAGTGTTGTAGAAGGAAATGTATTGAATAATAGTTGCTTGATATTATGGGGAAAATAAATGCCATTAATCGTGTTTTATTTGGAGGACGTTGTGATGGACATTTTAGGTTAGAATTAAATCAAAACTTCAAAGCGCCATAACGAAAAGCATGCAAACATGAGAGCACGTAATGTGTATCAGTGGCATTTGTTCCCCTATTATTATTATTATTATTATTATTATTATTATTATTATTATTATTATTATTACGCACTATGTGCATAGTAGAGTAAATCAGAACATTACAGAGGCATAACGAAAACCATGCAAATACGAGAGCACGTAAGATGTATAACTGACATTTGTTCCCCTATTATTATTATTATTGTTTATATTATTTGTGTAGTACTATTTACACTGCTCCTGTCTATCATCACTAACTGTGCAAGCCTGGGAACTACTTCTCAATGAGTAGGATCCGATAATCGTGTTCGCTGATAAGCAACAGTAGTAGAGGCTGATTTCGTAGCTCAGTCGGTAGAACATCTACCACGAGGTATGTGTGCGAGAGGTCCAGGGTTGGATTTCTGGCTGGGGGTGGGAATGTTTCTCTAACCAAGAAAAATGAAACCCAAAGTTTACCAGAAATCCAACGTCAAGCGAGCACGAGTCAACACAATTGCCTATAGGCAATAGTATGTTCCAAAGCAAAGGCCACCGATAAGACCATTGTGGTTACCCCTTATGGGGTATGAATGGAACTTAAAAAAAAGAAAAAAGAGTAGTAGAACGAAGGTCGCTCACGTTATTGCGCCAGTTCCCCACTAAACACTTTTGCTTGGAATTGCCCCGTTGTGTTTTGCAACTCCTTTAATGCAAGAGGGGATATCTACATATGTGAAATATGGCGCAGTTGGGCCACCTGGTATATAACCTACAAGCCATTCTTTGCAATTTTATGTTCCCCGCATACATAGTGCAAAAGAAGTTGCGGCATCACTGATTTTCAAAGCGGCAGAGCAGGTAATGGGTGAAAAGTCACTTAATGCTTGCTTCTCTTCATGTGTTTACTTCGTGGTTACGTGCTGATAAGTTTTGCGTGGTTACCTGCTTGCAGTACGAGCCAGGTCAATCAAGCAAACAGGCAGTTAACATGTTTATTTACAATGAAAACACGGATATAGTTATGATCAATGGGAAGACGTACCGAAATGGGCTGAGCCTCGAAGGCTGTATTCTGAACGTTTTCCGACATGATGTCTGCCTTTTGCGCGCGTTATTCGATTTACAGATATGCATTTAAGAATGTTGGATCATTTCAGGTATTATTTCTCAACCATTAATGTTTCTCATCGTAATTAGGAAAAGAAGAGCTGTAGTAGATCTGGGAGTTCAAGGACTTCAGCACAACGGAATTCGAAAGAGCAAAAATAGCATTCCTATAAACTGCACTTACACCAACAACTGCCACAATCGATTATATGTTTGCAGAAATACAATAAAATAAGTAAAATAAACAAAAGTCCGGATTTCATTTGGCAGGTTTTTATGGAGAGATGAATGTTATTTAGTCAATGACTCCAATGAAAACAAACACCATTCCGTTACTGAGTTCCTGAGAATCGTCACGATCACATCATATGCAGGCTTAATGGTGTGTTACGTATGATACGGTATTCGGGGAGACATTATTGAGCCAGTTTATTTGGCCCCTAGACATAGTGGGCAGTTTCAATTGTAATTCCTCCAGAATGGGCTGAGTATTGAGAAGGTTCTAGAAGACACTCCACCGTTTTTGGTACAATGTAACACCATCCCATTATTATAGACGAATTAAAGAAAATCTCAACAATGTGTACCCCGAACTGGTTGCATTCTTTGGCCAACGAGATTGTTCTCTGGATTTTTTTTCTCTATGGGGTTATATAAAACCAGCGTTTGCGAAATGGAACCGGATAATCCAAAAATTTTAAGAGAGAGGATGACTCATATCTGTGCATCAATATCAGCAGAAATGTTAGACGTGTCCATGCTGATACTAAGAGGCCTTTACATCAATACATTCACCAAGGAGGACATGTGTTTGAACATGTTTAATACCCAGCGGTATTCCTAGAATTCTTGTCTATAGGCAAAATGGTTGTTAAATAATCGATAAAACACATGCGCACACACATATTCAAACACCAGATCCTGGGCATACCATGAAATGTTCTTAATTAAAGAAAACATTCTCGAGCCCAGCCGGAAATAGAACCCAGGACCATCACACAGCAGACAGGTTATCTACCAACTGAGCTATGGGTCAGTCATAGAGGTAGAGTTTATTTTCATGCGTTGGTCTTTCATTTAGCAAGATCTCCTCTCTGTCGGTATGAAGTCTCCTTTACAATTCTACTTAGGCAAACCTTTTGGTATCTGCGCCACTCGTGATAAACTAACTTAAACTAAGAACGACTTGTATGTACCAATTGATTAGGGCTGCGTTCATGCTTGTTGTTAACGTGCTCTACTAGCGCAATGGTTACTCATGGTCAAGGTCGGAAGTTCAAATCACGCCTACAAATAAATGAGTGTTTTGTTTATTTCTGTTCATGTTTCGAGAACGTTCTAGCAAACCGTGATTTGTTTTCGAATGCACTAGAAAGTGAAGTTGCTTATAAATACGAAGTTCCAGCCGTTCATACTCACTGTGGAACATTGTTTCCGAATAGAGAGCATTTGGACACGCTGTTAGTATACGGGAAAGTGCAGCAGAATACAACGGAGCCACGTCGTCTATGCCAACAGAGGTTTCCACAGATCACCCGTTTTTGCTAGTTGCGAATCGTCTTCTGCAATCAGGAACAGTGCACAAGCCATCACATCCACGAAGGTATCACCCTGTCTGTGACCAAGCAACGATGGTTCCTGTGGCTGACTATGTCATTCAGCATCCGCATTGTGGTACGAGGTATATTCACAGGTATTTCAATATTAGCCAATCTTGCGCGTGGAGAATATATCATGCAAAGTTACACCCTTATCATCTTCAACTACACCAGGAGCTACTGCAACCGGACCATGGACGGAGAGTGGCGATCGCTAGATGGATTATACGACAAACTGAACAAGATCCACATATTTTTGGCAACTGTGTTATTTACAGACGAAGCAGGGTTTCAAAACACAGGCCGTGTAAATCGCCACAAAATGCATTACTGGAGTACTATAAGCCCACATTCGATGCGAGAGGCGGCCTTAGAAGTCCGATGCGGTTTTAACGTTTGGGCTGGTATATTCGGTGATATAATAGGCCCCCAGTTTTATAATCGCCAACTCACTGGCAAATGCTATATCCACTTCCTACAACACCAGCTGCCTACTCTACTGGATGAAGTGCCGTTGCAGAACCGAATAACTATGTGATACCAACATGATGATGCGAAAGCTCATTCGGCCCGTCGTGTAACAAGTTATCTCGATGCCACCTATCCTGAGCGATGGATCGTACGGCGTGGGCCAATAGGGTGTCCAGCACACTCACTAGATTTAACCCCATTTAGATTTCTTCTTATGGGGTTATCTTAAAGATATCGTGTACTAGGAGCGGCCAATGACAACAGCTCAGGGAACGCATATCCTAGCTTGCCGTGACATCACACCGGCCATGTTGCACCGGTTTAGGCTTGCGATAATGGTTAGACTGAGATCTCGCATCCGCCGGCATGGTGGCCAGTTCGAACACATATTGCAATCACATGGAGGAAACGGGTAAATTGTAAAGGTTTATCTGTGTGATGGTCCGGCATTATGTCATAGTCGCTGTTAAATGCACTACTTTGAGAACCAGAGAGGTTCACAACAATCATAATATGAGCCTGCAGACGTTATGTAGTTTGTATGTACGTACCGTATTTTGTAAACTCTTAGAACAATTTATTGGCTCTCTTTTGTATGAAAGAATAGCTTTAATTAGTAAAATGTCATTTAATGATGTATTATGTTTGTAAATTACAATTACAAAGTTATACGCATTTATTTACGATGTTTGTTAAAGCATATTCTAACAAATAACAATTTGTGTTTTAATGAAATTCGCATAATTAAACTAAAGACATAATTAAACACTTTCATGCCAAACTACCAGTTCTCGCTAAATTTACTAAACATAAAGCGTACCCTCAAGTGGTAGTATTTGAATCTGTAGCCATTGAATGCCAACGCGCACACTATTGCACTACGAGTGCAAGTCACTGCACGCACAACGGTGCAAAGCAGTCATTTCGACCGAAATTGATACCACGGGATGCAGTGGACAGTGTTTACGGCATGGCCTGTACAACGCCGGGACTGCATAACTTCTTAATCCGCAGGCTGCTGAGAAGACTCACCCGGTATATATATATATATATATATATATATATATATCAAGCCAGTTCATTGTAAGAATAAGTATAACTACCACACAAACTAATGCTGATGCTAATGAGGTAATGTTTACAGGAGGTGAACACAGGTGAATCGAAAACTGCAAGAAATGGTTGTAAATGCAGAGCTGTGGATTACTGACTATTCAATTACGGAGGATTATTCCTAAGGAACTCTTAAATTCAAATCCCAATGTTATTAATAAAGGAAACTTTAACAACATCCTTATATCAATGAGCCTAGAATGTCTAGTTCTCTTGTTCCTGCAGACCAAACACTGCTAAAATTACATGAGTTACTCGGAGATATTTAAACTAATAAAAAATAGAGAATCTTTTTTGTAGATTTTAAAAAGAAATAGTATTTTTATCATATTAAATTTTACAGTTTTTATACAATAATTCCTAATACTATATTAGCTGACGGCACAAGATGTTTTTTATAATTCCTCGTATACAAGACCGCGCACATTCAATTTATACTTTGTTTACTTTTGTCTAAGACTGTTGATGCGTATTTGTGGAATGGTATCCGGAAAATGGAATGGAATATGGAATGACGGAATGACATATGGATTGGTATCCGGCAGTTTTGTACAAACAATTGTAACCCTGGTAGTATAATTTTAGATTTTGAACGACCAGCTCAAATTGCTGTATGAAATATTATAGCTTTCATTTGCGGTAGCCTTGGCTCCAAAAAACTTGTAAACATAGGTATGAAATGTCGATACGTGAATGCAAGTACAGAATTAGGCAAATATTGTGGCGTATGCAGGCATTGTTAGTGCATACGTGTCCGTTGGTCGCTTGGATCGGGGATGACGTAAGAGTGGTGTGGGTAGAGCATAGATAGCGTACCCACGCAGTAAGCGTGGTTTGGGTTGTTTTGGCTAGTCAGTCAGTGAGTAGGAGCGCACCGGACAGGTCGTCTTATTACGTACTCTCCATACACGGGATGTATGGCGTCCTCGAGCGTGGTCAAGGAGGTAATGTAACACTTTCGGTAATACAACATAATACCATCCACGCCTTGCCTGTTTCATTTACCATATTATAAAGCTCCTTCCTTCTATTCTGATCCATGTAGGTATCCTTGTTGTAGTTATCCTACAATGTTTTTCATATTCAATTAGCTGCGTCCCTTGTCGTGGCCTCGCCTTTAGTAAATTTGTTAACTTCCTGGTACCTTATTAGCGAGTCGCCTACCTCCCATTGAGCATTTGTTTAGAGGTCATGACATCTTGGTGTGAGGCGCCGAGTATTTTGAGAGTTTAAGTGCAAAATTTTTTTTTCTGTAAAATGCAGCGTTTTTGGTCCTCCACGTGTTCGTTAAAAATGTAAATCTTTTTCTTGGCTTAAGGGTAAGGGTTTTGGTTGTATCATTTGTGGTTTCTTTATTCTAAATTCCTGTTGTATTGTTTTCTGAAAGTCCCGTGTCTAAATTTCAATTTTAAGCTCATTATTAAATTTTTTCCATTGTCTGTCGGTGGCGTGACGCTAAAACTTCTAGCTCCATTTTTCCTCTTACCTTGGCTTCACTTCTACTAAATTCTGTTACTGTGGTAAATCATTCGTGCTGGTCATTTGAAAGTACATATTTTTGTGAATTGTGAAAATTGGGAGATATTTGCAACTTTGATAATGTGGTCGTCACGTGTTAACGGTGTGTTTGGAGACGCTGTTTTCTGTGCTCATTGGTAGTAGTTCTGGAAGCTTGTAATTCTATATTGCATTGATTGTGATTTCCTGCTCTTTACTATATTTTTGGGGTGCATTTTTCGTGCAACTTTTATGTACGCAAGTGTGTTACGTAATCTCTGTGTGGTCATGCAATTCATCACTAATTCTAGCTTGTGAAACCAATCTTTTCCAGCACGTGTTCTGTGCGTATAATAGGGCAGATGCATCTGTTTAAAAATAAAAGAAGAAGGAATTCATTTTTGTGTGTCCAAGTGGCTTGTATGTCATGTCTGTGTAAACAATATGTTGGTATAATTTTCTAATATTTCGCCGTGGGCGCTTAATTATATTATTCCTGGTACTGGTTCTTATCTGGCTATGTTCTGATATGTTTAGTTACATTCATGCGATGCTATAAGTGCGTAGTTTGGTGCAATCTGTAATGGTGATTTTCCATATTCTTTTCATTTACTAGTTGAGTTTATCATTGTTTTGTGCTGCCACAATGCCTAAGCGACGTACTACGCAGAAATCTGATGTGGTTATTGCTCCAGTCAGGAGCATAGTGAAGTAGAATCTATTTCCAGTACTAGTACACCTGTTGTTACCCAGTTATTACCAGTGATGCCTAATCCGCCTGTTTCGGTGAGCACAATGCAGTCAGCTGTGTGTCGTCCGGTCATTGAACCCTCTTACTTTGAGAATTCCAGTAAGTTGTCGGCATATGAATTTCTTCAAAATTTTGAAATGGTCGCTGCTGCTAATGGTTGGTCTGAGGAAATGAAATTGAAATGCTTTCCATGTTATTTACGAGATACTGCTGCATCATGGTTTCAAACTTTTCGCCATCGGCATCCTCGCCATGATTGGTTTTGCTTATCTACACAGTTTCTAAATGCATTTCAGATGACTAACCAGAGTGATATTTTGGAAATGAAATTCAGACAGCGGGTACAGTTAGATGATGAACCTGTTATTAATTATATCTATGATGTGTTATCTTTGTGTGATCAAGTAAACCCAGCTATGTTGCAATTAGAACAAATCAAACACCTGCTTAAAGGTCTTAAACCTCTTTATGTACAGCCTTTGCTGCCATTAAATCCTCAAACTGTTGATGAGGTGATACAAATCATTCGACGAGTGGACAAGGCACAGTTTTATATGCAGAACCGAGAACATCTAGTGTCTGCCCAATCTCAGGCTGCAGTGGTTACACCACCCTTTGCTGTATTTAATAATGCATCTGTTCCTGCTGTTACTTTACCAGCTACTGCTCAGCTAACTAATGCTTCTTCTCTTGGGGACGTACCTGTCGACCCATGCAGCAGCTGATTGATCGTGTAGAACAGTTATGTAACCGAGTTAACCAGTTTCACTTACCACCTGCTGTACCAGCTTCGGAGAGAACTTCACAGCTTCCACGGTCATCTGACTTCAATTGTATGTTTTCGAAAACTACATCAGTGATGATGTCAACTTTCCATCATTGTTAGGGGCTAGTTATCCTTCAAGCGATTCTCAAACAGCAAATGAGTCGTTCCATGGATATTAAAAAAAATCAGGAATTACTTCTATTGCTCATGTGCTAACTGAAATTGTTAAGCAACTCCAGAGGGAAATGTACATTTATCTAAATAAATTCTGTTAAGAAGAGAAAAATTAGAAAACATGTCTCACAAAATACGTATTTAACATGAAACGTTGGAGGTTATTCAAGTGGTGCAACATCCTTACTACAATATATCGAAACGTTGGAACACCGTTAATAAACAAACATCATTTGTAAAGAGAATGACAACCCCTTCTTCTAAGACGAATCCTTTCGAAGAATCCCGTGGACGAGATGATCAATGGTGACGCAGTTAAAAGTAAACCTTAATGTTCATTTGCGTTAATGGAATACCCATTTTTGCGGTGAACATACGCATTTGTATAAAAGACGTTCGCGTTTGCGTAAAATTGCTGCAACGTGATTTCTCAGAGGTTGACAATATACCCATTCGACGGAATTGAGGGAAACCTGTAAATTACAATAGGAAGAGAAAGTCATTCAGTTGTTACTGAATTTTTTTATTCACAACACCTTAATTAGTTTATTTTATTAATTTATTAGTCGAGTATCGAAATTTTGCGCGAATGTAATACTTATTCTGTCTTAGGTAAGCGGTGAATAAGGTAAAGAGTAGTCCAATAGAATAACATTGATTTTAAAAAGCGAAAATAATACATGGTGATCTCTTACTTGTTCTATAGACTGTTTCAGAAACAGAAACCCAACAAAACATTGCGTCACCAACCACAACGCTAGCATACAATATGATGTGCACGGACAACATTTATACAGTTCTTATTAATTCTCACTATTGAAATTAATTTCTGTTACTTCAACTTGAATTTTCTTTGAAGGACTTCTGCAATACTCTTCATTTCAATGGAATTTATGTGCATTGGAGATTGCAGCACATGGGCAAAAACTTACTGTAGAAAAATATAGAAGTTATTAAATACAGATACAGTTTTATCAGATCGTGTATTTATAGTATTAGTCGTTTACGAGATTTCTATGTTTTGGTTCCAATATTTTAAGAAATACGGTTTGTACCTGTTATGTTCCGTTGTTTTGTCTCTCCTCCGCCGAGTAAGATTGTCAAGGCTTCCATATTTTACTTGTATTTTAACAGAAGACTAAGATACCATCCTGCTTCATGTGCTCCGGAAACAAACATTTCTGACGAAGTATTTACCAGGATAGGAGGAAGTACATAAATAAATAAATAAATAAATTTTTATGAATATTTGTGGAGCATCTATGGAAATAAGTTATAACTGAAAGAGGAATCCGTGTAATGACGCACGTAGGTAAGATTGTTATTATTGTTTAGAGAATCAGTGTTTGGAATTCAGGGCCCTTTGCGACCATGTACTTTTTTAAGTTCCATTTATACTCTACTTTTAACTGCATTGGTTTCATCGGCGGCCTTTTCCTTTGGAACTCCTATTCTGTTGTCTTTGGGTTTCTTGCACTTTTTTGCTTTTAATCATTAGATCACACACACATTCACGCTCTGGGAAGGATAGGGAATAATCTTGGCTACAGAAAAATTCCCACTCCTCAGACGGGTATCGAACCAGGGACCCAGCAGGCAGGGCTCTACCGACTGAGCTACGGGGTACTTTATGTTGTTTTAAGATGTTGCTGCATTAATAATAATTTTCTCTAAACACGAACTTAAACTCATTGATCGTACCTATCCATTACTATCTACATGTTACTCAAGGCAGATGAAATATTGCATTCCACTCCAAAAAATCTGATGTGTTACACTCACATGACTTTCTCTACTCTTGTACAATCTAATTTTACAAACGCTTATTCTCCATATGCTTCATATTAATCGAGATATCGAGATGTCAATCTTATTGGTAATTTTCTTGTAGGTGCAAGGGGAATATGGTAGCTTTTAAGCGATAGTCAAATATTTTAACGCTGGTTGCTATGTGGCGCATTCCATTCTCTTTGCATGTCCAGGACATAAAAAAAATGAATAACGAATTTGAGAAAAAGTATAAGTATTGGAAAATTTAAGGGAATAACAAGCAATATCTCGCAAACGGTTCACTCAACAAAAGAAATGTATATGACATAAATTGTGTATTTTAACGCGATCTACATTTTTCGTGTAGTAAAATTTTGTCTATCTCTTATGGTTTACCAGTTATGAAAAAGTCGTTCATAACGAAGAATACTTTTGGAGACATTCCCAGAAAATTCGAGATATACATTTTATTTGTCATGACAATATCTTAAACATATGATATTTTAATCAAAATCGTTAGAGCCGTTTTTGAGAAAATTAAAATTTTCGAAAAATGTTCCATGTAAAGGGTAGTCTGGGGTGGGGGGATTTTTTTGAAAACCTTCGTGTCGCATCTCTGGAAGATACTGAACCTAAATACCAAGTTTGGTGTTTATCCGACTCTTCGTTTTTGAGTTATGCTGTTCACAGACACACAGACAGACAGACACACAGACACACAGACACACAGACACACAGACAGACACACACACACGGACATGTTTCCAAAAATGCTTTTTTTGGATTCAGTGAGTCTCAAAACATGTATTTCCGGTGAAATCTCGGTATCGAATTTTTGGGTGGAATGCAATACTTCCCCTACTTACTATACGTAGTAGAGAAAGTAAAAATGTGATTGATGATTTCGGCGGAAATATTTGCTTTGATGTCACTTGAAGAAAACTTAATCCATATGTGTGGAGCGTGTGTGTGTGTGTGTCTATGTATGTGTGTGTATGCACGCGCGCGTGTTGCACGCATATTTATGTGCGTATATAGCATACAAAACAAAAGAATAGGTAAATATCAATCTTGGCATTACATATCAGGCTATGATTTTCATATAATTCTTTTCAGCTTAAATGACGTAGAAAAATGTTTCCCTATTTTTATTTCTCAAACAGTTAAGGTAACAGTTTTGATTAAAAGTCTATACTTATAATTAAATATGTCTAAAACATTGGCATGGCAAATAAAATGTATGTATTGGATTTTCTGTAAATAACTGATACACTACTCATTCTCACTGAATATTACTTTCCCACAACACGTAACATACCAAAGCTTATTATATGAAAACTGAGAGCTTATTAAAACATATCACTGGTGTCAAATAACAGTTTTTGTATCTCTGGCTCTGCTGAATATTCACATTTGTGCTTTAATTATAACATTTTTTAAAGACCAGTGTATTTTGAAACATTGAGCATTCTCTTGTTTATTATGAACACGGTGGCATACGCAGACAATTTTCTCCGTTAATTGTGGTGCCAATCTTCTGAGCGCTACAAAACCGTGTATTAATTACTGGAGTACTATTTAATGAAACCATTTTCATATAGAATTTATCGCAATGAAGAAAACGACGACAGAAAAATAAGTTATTCTATGAATTGCTTTAGATTTCCTATGAACAGAAGTAAAAGATAAAGAAAGTCATACACCACACATAAGACGTTTCTGAATTGGGTTTTTAAGTACTTTTTAATGCGGGTTTCTTCTTGTAATACATAAAACAAGTGTTTTGTGTACTTTCCGTGTTGAATTTAAACAGAATAGATCGTAGGTATAGTTTAACACTGACAGAATAACTGCTTGTATCTCTTCCACCGTTCAACAACCGTGAGCTTTAAGCTAAAAAGGACTTATCAGCATCTTGACTTTTAGCTACTAATCAATATATATTCTGCAGGGAACTGGTTGAACTCAAATTACGGTATGTGCAAACATTAGTGCTCAGACACTGCTGTTGTGCAATTTGTTGCAAAGCGAGCGTGCGACATCCCATAATTTCCGACGCCAGTCCTCTTCATCTTAACATTGTCAACAAGAATTACTAATTTACTTTGTGTCGGTTGTTTGCAACGTTCAGGTGTTTAGTAGGCATGAAAACCAACCTATAACTCTGCACTTAACGGCAGCTACAAATAAATGTAATTGTTGCCATGAACCATCAAGAGAAGCCGATAAGAGGGATGACTAAGTACTATTATCTTAATGTTAACTGAGGAGTTTAATATACTTGTATTGAAATATTAAAGTGCATTAACGAATGAATATGTATGTTTATTTTGGTTTCTTATGGAAAGGTAAACTCACATAGACAATGTCGTGTTACTTTAATTTTTAGGAACAATAAGAAGAGAAACAGAAGTATAAAACGTTGTCGCGGTATCGTTCGTGTTATCTTATTTGCTAAGCGCCTGTTATTGTTTTACTATTTTGAATTGAGTTCTTTGTCCTCCGGCTAGCTATTATTACCAGTCGAGCAAATCTTTTAAACAGGGTGTGTAAACGGAAAGGAGTTGTTACTAAAGGATAACACTGATAAAATAATTTGTTTTTACACTTTTATTGCCGTCACACAGTATTAATGTCACATAATTACTCTTGATACACGCTTGACTGAAACTGTTATACTTTCGAATGTAACTATAATCACTTATTTGCCGCACATTATTAATTTGAGTATTTCACATTTTTGTAACTAGCTTTACGACGCAAGAGATTCTGTAGAATTGCGCGACGTGTAACCCGTGAATGATTCTGTTGAACTGTGTGACATGTAACCCGCGAATGATTCTCTTAAACTGTGCGATGTGTAACCCGTGAATGATTCTATTAAACTGCGCGACGTGTAACGCGTGAATGATTCTGTTGAACTGTGTGGCATGTAACCCTGAATGATTCTGTTGGACTGTGCGACGTGTAACCCGTGAATGATTCTGTTGGACTGTGCGTTACTTGTCTCTGGCTTCAGAATTTATACTCCCTCACCCCGATATGCCTAAGGATTATAATCTAGCTGCTATTGGTTAATAAAGCGTGCCAACTTTAGCGTCTATTTTTATATCCAATCAAAATTAAGAGCACATATGCTCTAGGGAAGATATTCCCTCCATTTCTAAAGAAAAGCGCGCTACTCTGACGTCATTTGTTTGTCTCTTCTAATTGATAAACAACTCGCTTCATTGTTACCCGCTCCTATTGTCAGTTTCAGTGAGGCCGTGTAAACTTATTTCCTAACAATGCTTATAATTAACAAACATCTCAAATCATTGTCATGCAATAATGTCAATTTACACTACAATCACTCTGGCATTCACAGTGTTGTGATATAAAATACTGCCTCAACGTATGTCTTTTTTGACTTCTTTCTGTCTTTATGCACAGATCAGACCCCACTTTGGAACAAATTACATTGTTGGTAAGTCAATAAGTTTAAGCATACAATTTCTATAGTTTTTACAACAGCATAGAACTTAAAACTAATCATATTTCAGTACAGTCCTCCGCCCTGCTTTTCAATATATTTGGTCCAGTGTTCTTCGAGTTCCTGCGGCAACTCACACATACATCACTTGCTTCATCTCTTTATTTGCGGAAGAATTTCAGGC
Source organism: Deroplatys truncata (assembly GCA_030765065.1). Classification (NCBI taxonomy): domain Eukaryota; kingdom Metazoa; phylum Arthropoda; class Insecta; order Mantodea; family Mantidae; genus Deroplatys; species Deroplatys truncata. The sequence continues at coordinate 204,477,907 of CM060981.1, read as the reverse complement.
ACTTTTAATTGAACCCAAAGGAGCGAAATGCAGGGTGGTTCTAAAACTCTAAACCCAGTTTCGGAAGTATGGGTGGTCGTACGTGGCTGTTCACTGTCAAGCAACAACAGAATATCTTTCGATAATATCCGAGGCCTCTATGCTGGGATCAAATTACAGGCTTCATTTCTTTGTAAACTCTCTCGCTTGAGCTTTAACGTTTACTGCTGACCGATTCTCCAGTATTACTCCATGGGAGTCCAAGAAAAATAGGAATATCAATTGTTGCAAAACGTTTGCGCGTGCATTCTTCTTACCTGGATATCCAAGTGCTCTCACTCAGGGGTATGGCGTTTGCTTTCCAATTCAAACTGACTGGAACCACTGATTATCCGTTTATAAAAAGGATTCCTCCACTTTCACTCCATGCCGGTTCGCCAAAGGAAGAAATTATTTTTTCTGAGTGCTTCATAATGCTTGAGGAGTACTGGAATGCGCACTTACGAGTGTGTGCATAGGTAAATGTAGGAAAACAATCCATTGTTTTGTTAAAGGCCGTTTATTAACTATGGCATCTGAGTTGTGCAATACTTTATTAATTTCTCAAGAGTAACTGTAAAAATAAAGTTAACTGCTAAGTTTCGTTCGTTTGAAATGATTTAGTATTTAGTTTTCACTTTAATTATTAGCTAAAGTACTACTATTATTGCTATTGAAAGGTTCATATGATACTTTCAAGAAATATTATACAACTAGCTGCATTCGGAAAAACGTACCTCTTTTATGTGTTACGTTCTAAGCCGTGGCATAAATATGATTAACCATTTTATTACATGTCAGTCGGATCTGAAAAAAACTAAGTAAAATTTTTATTTTTTGACTTATAATGTTCCACGAATAACCAATGACCTACGCATTGAATGCTGGAATAAACAATGCTTTCCTGCCTTACTTCGTAGGAAAAAAAGTTAACCTAAGGCTTTATTTTGTTTCTTGCCACGTTTGAACCTCTTAAATTCGGGATTTCTATCTAAATTTAAATTTGTGAATAAAAGTAGACTAAATTGACTAGAAATCTGACAAATCCATACATATACACTTCTGCAGTTCAATCTAAAAGTAATTTCAAACTTAAATAGCAATCTAGTAAGGCGTTTTCTATCCAATTAGTATGTGTGCGCCGTATTGTGAGTTGGGATTTCCTTGATATTTCGTATTTTGTTAATAGGATTCACATGCTATTATATTTACAAACGGTTTCACTCACCAAAAGAAGGAATACTTATTCAATATATTGAGTTTTGAATGTATTGATATTACCGCAACGTGTATATCGAATAACCGCTTATTCAGAAAGTAGAAATTACTACGAGCCTGAAGGTAAATGTCAGCCTAATGTATTTACTTTGAGTCTGCCTTTATTTATTTTGTGTTCAGGAACACTGATTTTATATAAGTAATATTATCAACATCCGAGTTTTAAATCCACCACTCACTTGTTTATAGTCGTTATACATATACACACCTGCGTATAGGCTGTGGAATTGGTAAGAAAAGCAATATTAATTCCTCTTTTTCATCCCGATATTTCTCCAGTTCTTCATTCCTCCTTAACGTTTCAGAAAGAATTTGAATAAGAGGAAGTACTTTTTCAGATAGATAAATAGATAGAGAGATAGATAGATAAGGTATCTTTATTGGTTTCATTGAAGTTATTACACAAGTATTTAGTGCATCGGTTATTGACCGTACATGCATATTTAAGATACAAGTAGGGTGACAAAATAAGCAATAGAAAAATAAAACAAAACAAAAAAGGAACAAGAAAATGGAAAATAGAGATAAATTACCTTTGTCTAACTGAACAAATTTGACCTAGCCTCGCGTACTTTAGCCGAAAAATCGCCCATGTTTTGCCAGTTCCTCTAGTCAGCCAGTAGCTCCCAACATGCCAATCTCTTTTTTGAAGGACTTAAGAACTTTTCTTTGAGTTTAATCGTTCGCTGATTCTCCCACTGTGCACATTCCGCCAAAATATGTACCCAGTCCTCATCCAAATCGCAGAATGGGCAAATTCTCCTGCCAGAATCGTCAGTCATTTTCTTGCCCTCCAGCCCCCAGTCTATACCATGCCATTCCTGATCATTCCTTTCTCTTCCTAAATTAAGTATATACGCCTCTTAACCTCAGTCAAGTTTATTTCATTTGCTATACTTAGAGAAGGTTTAATTTTACATTCTGATTCTATTTCCTGTTGGTTGATGTCTTTTAGTCTTCTTTTGACACCTTTCCATATGTTTTTGTTATTTGTTTCAGGTCTTTGCCATACTGACCCCATTACTATTCTCCTTAAACCTCTTTCCAAATCAGCTGCCCAAAACTTAGGAGACAGGTTTTCTCGCTGGTATTTATAACATTTGGATCGTATGTGGAGTTATCCCCCTGCATCAGCCTCAGCCAGTACTTCACTGCTCTTATTTTGCAGTGTATTGTGTCTTCATAACATCCCACCTCCCTCAATGCCCCCGAATTGTATGTGCCTTGTGAAACTCCAGGAACTCTTTTCTAAAATGCTAACTGTGTTCTGCTTTTTCCCATCCTCAGATTTCACTTCGTATAACAAAATCGGCCTTATCGTAGAGTTATACATCTTTTCTAATGTATCTACAGCTACATCCGGTGTCCGCGAGAGGGTACGTAATAATTCATTTAACTGCCCTCGTGCTTTATAGTTAGTTACTGATAGATGTTTGTTCCATTTTCCTCTCATATTAAACATTACTCCTAAGTAGGAGAAATGTTTAACGTTTTGTAGTTCCAGCCCTTGTAATATCATTTTTCATCCCTGCCATACACATAGCCATTTTTGAAAGCCATTGCTTTTGTTTTATTAATGTTTACCACCAAACCCCACAAAAACGGAACCAGCAAGCTACCTAGTGTCTAAGAAAATGATGCGCCCTCTAATCTTCTTCACAATTAGAGAGTGTCTTGCTGTTATGCATCGATTTCATAATACAAACAAAATTATGTGCTTTTTTCTACTCATTCTTTGTAAATTATTTTCCATTGTATGCTGCGAGATAAATTATTGTCTATATTGCGCAAGAAAAGATATCCTGAACATTGAATAAATAAATTTAATGTGTGAATGGTGAAGCAAGGATATCAATTATTGACGATTAAGAACATATACTAACGAGAGGAAAGATTAATCAGTAATAAAATGATGTTATCACTGATCTTCAGCGCTTTGTAGCATACTTGATGGCTACCCGACGTTGCAGGGTAACTTTTAAAACTCAAATGGCGATTTAATTAATTTAATTTTCTTCCCCTCGTTCTTTTGAAATTATTGTATAATGATTCAGAAGATTTTTATGACGAATTCTCCCCTTTATTTCCCGTAATTATAGTTTAATACAGCCCGGCTATTACATATAATTGATGAAAAATCCCCTAATACTCACGCAAAAGAATGTAAAACTTAGGCGGAGCGTTTGACTTCTTTAACCTCCGCTCGATAGTCTTCCAGGTACTGAAAATACTACATAGTTTATACGTACCCTTTAACATGGAAGAGTAATCGGTCGGAATGGTCTATTAATTTTTTACATATTCACAGTAGGTTATATTTTAAAAGTTTGTACATTCTCTTTGGTCCAATTTGTCTTATTTTGCATGCATATTCTGTTAGGTAACAACTGTTTATTACTCTAAGGCATTCGCAATAAAAGTCAAAGGCTTCTGCGCAAGCGTGTGCTTTTATAACGCTAATATCCTGGCATTCAAATACAAGAGTTTTGTATATCCTTTTTAATCTTTTGATAAATTAAATTAGGTTTTTATAGCTCCAAGTCAATCAGAAAATCTTGTACTTTCCAGTAGTGAAAGAATTATCAAAATCGGTTGAATGGTTTTTGAGATTACGTACATGCGCATACACATAAACATATACACGTTTTCTATCTTTATAATATTAATAATATAGATTCTACTGATGAAACCATTAAACAATGGCAGATTCAATTGCCATAGAATTACGAATAATGTAATTACTACAAAATGCAGTTAACCACTAAAATGGCCACCACCCCCACCACCACGATTAAGCCTTCAGGTCCGTTCCACTCTTTCAGGAACCTAGGTTGTTTATCTTCGCCGTAAGGGGTTTCGACCCCTTCAGCTACCGTGGTGCGGGCGCTGCCGACCCTGAGCAATGTGGTACTTCTGGCGCTATAGAAGTACGCCAAACGTTCTAGTCCCACCCGTAGGGGTGTCATTTGGATTGGGTTGGACTCGTCGGGGTAGTAGTTTTCGATATCCATGGGAGATTGGGTACGTCTGGACGGTATTCCGTCCCGGCGGGGTTGTGAGACGCCTCAAGGTCCTCCGGTACCGCCCTGGATAGCCGGTAGACAGTATATTAGATTGCTATCGACCCTACCGAGGTTGTTCGGTAGCCTTATCTTTCGTGGGTTGACGCGCGTAGGTGGCGTATCCACTTCCACCCTGTAATGGGGGCCGGAATAGGCGACCAGATGCCGGCCCATGGAAAATCTCTCGGGAGTGAGAGTGTGTCACACGGATGACGCTCGCTCCCCTGGGTCACATGGGGACGCAGTCTCCTTGTGTCTTATGTTCCTTCATCTTATTGTATGACCGACATTTCTCTTATACAACTTTGTGCTATTCCTGTCCTATCCATTCTGGCATGTAAACTGTTCTTTCTAGTATTTTCTTCTATTGTATTAAATCTTGTAAGCTTAACATATCCAATTCATCTGGGATTGTGGAGCTATACCAGGTGGCCCAACCGCACCGTATTTCACGTGTGCACATATCCCTTCTTGCGTTAAAAGAGCTGCAGAACTAAACGGGGCTATTCCAAGCAGACGCAGGTCAGTGGGGAACTGACGGAATAACTAGAACTACCTTAGTTCTACTCCTCTTGTATATCAGCGAAGACGATTAGAGAAACACGCTCGTTGAGAAACAGTTCCCAGGCTTGCACTAGAGTGTACAATCCGTGATCATAGACCAGACCAGCGTAATGTTTTCCACTTCAGTTACAGAGACGCTATTTTCAAGGGAATAAATTTGCTTTTTAGATTGAGTAATATGAAAATGCCTTTATTTGACCTATCATTATCCGCCCATACCTATTTTGTAAATGGTGTTTACATTGTTGTTGTCCAAGTTGTGGATTACACGCATTGAGTTAAATCAAAACATTACAACGCAGTAACGAAAACAGAAACACGAGAGCACGTAATGTGTATCACTGGCATTTGTTCGCTTGCTATTATTATTATTATTATTATTATTATTATTATTATTACGCACTATACTCAACTAGAGTAAAGCAAAGCATTACAGGCCATAACGAAAACCACGCAAACATGGGAGCACGAAATGTGTGTCACTGGCATTTGCTCGCTTGCTTTTATTGTTATTATTATTATTACTCAGAATAAGCATAGTAGAGTAAATCAAAATATTAAAGCGTCGTAAGCACCGTAACGAAACCATGCAAGCATAAGAGCACGCATTGTGTATCATTGTCATTTGTTCCCCTATTATTGCTATTGTTATTATTCATTTATTTTATAACTATTAATTGTGGTTATGACGATTGTGGTTGTTGTGTGAGTTATTACTGGTTTTATTGTTAGTTGCTGTTAGGATTATCATTGTTTTTATTGTTGTTATTGTTGTTAGTTATTTTTTATTATTTTTGTTACTTGTTATTTTTATTATATTGCTAGTAATTGTAATTTTTATTTTCATAATAGTTATTATTGTTACTATCTTTATTATTATCATCGTCACAGTTATCATTATAATCATTTTTATTATTATTGTTATCATATAACGGTAATGTGCTGATTTCACTTATAGAATAGGTATTCGAAATTTTCCTTCTGTTGATTTATACATGTTCCAACCATCTCCGCGTATCCATATGGATGTTTCCGAGAGCCTCTGGTGTGTCAGATGCACATGCTTTAATGATCCTTTGACGTAAGACCTCTACATTAATACCGGTGTTTAAAACACAATATGCTTGATGTAACCCCAAAAGAAAAACACCTAATAGGGTTAGATCAGGAGATCTTGGTGGCCAAGATAAGGGGTCACCTAGGCCAATCCAGTATACAGGGTACTCTTGATTCAAATGGACTCTGACAGCTTCGTAATAATTAGATGGTACACCATTGTGTTGGAATTAGTGTTGTATCACCAGTCGTACTCGAACCTCATCAAGTAAATTCTGCAGCTCAGTTTGCAGAAATTCCAAATACCGTAGTCCTCAAGTCTGGATGGGGAAAAGACAGGTCTGATAACATTGTCTCGAACAATACCACAACAAACGTTTGTCTCAATAGTTTTCCATGTGAGCATATCGAACCAGTGAGGATTATGGGGAGCTCAGTAGTGCATGTCGTGTCTATTCACAGTGGCATCGTTGCTGAAATTGCATTCATCGCTCCAGAGGACATTTTCAAGAAAGTCAGAGGTATCGACAAGTATTTTCCTACTCTTCGTACAGTAATCAACCCCACGGAAAAAAATCATTACGCAGAGTTGTAGGTTTAGGTGAAGTTTATTCGAATGCCACGCTCTTTCCTTCAAAGTTCTTTGTAAATATGATCTTGAAACTCTTAAACCATGAGATGTTCTTCTTGACCTGCAAAATATAGGATTAGATGCAAGTTCAAACTTACAAAAATCTTTGAGTATATTAACAACAACAATAATATTCCATTACGTTTACTATTCTTAACATGTGTAGGATGCTCCTCAAAATATTGGAGTGCAGTCTCTACGACTTCTTCATTTTCAGTTACTGGTCTCTCGCTTGCTACTAGCGTAGTAAACGTTCTTTCTAGTCGCAATCGCATCACCGTATCCTTAAAAACGTTTACTGATGGTAAGCATGCATGAGAAATCTTTCTTGATAAAACCTCCGAGTTGCGATAGCATTACACCACGTCTCGCCGTAGAGGAGAACAATATCTGTATGCTCATCGTTTGTGAATGAACTAGCAACACCAGCCATTTGATCACTACTGTTCTCACCTTATTGGCCGTTATTTTGCTTCGTCTGAAGTAAAACAACCTTTAATTGCGCCATGGGTTGTGGTGCGAGGAAGACACCATTGGTCATTGGGCTGATCAGAAAGTGTTACCTAAGTGCAGCACGATAGTGTTCCTCTTTGCATTTCGCTGTGTCAAAATACCAAATGCCTCTTTATGGGACGCGAGTGACGTGTGCAAAATCAAAATTCATCAGTAATGAAATAAACAATAGGTACCTGGCTTTAATTAGGACTTTAAATCGCATTCAGTAAAACAAAACAATAAAGTTAAGCAAAGCATTGATAACGTCGTTTGCATTACTAAAGCTATGAAATGCGTATGCATTAGTTTGCTTCCTACTTACCTTTAGCTTACCGCGTACTTGTGGTGCTATAATGCTTTGACTTAGTCCACTATGCGTATAGTACGTAATAATAATAATAATAATAATAATAATAATAATAATAATAATAATAATAATAATAATAATAGTAATAATAATATCAAATACCAGGGATTTACTGCTCTCGTGTTTGCGCGGTTTTCGTTACGGCGCTGTAATATTTATATTTACTCTACTATGCGTATACTGAATAATAATAATAATAATAATAATAATAATAATAATAATAATAAAAGGAAACAAATGCCAGAGTTCCGCATTACGCGCTCTCGTGTTTGCGTGGTTTTCGTTATAGCGATGTAGTGTTTTGATTTATTCTACTATGCCTATAGTGTGTATTAATAATAATATCAACCGAACAAATGCCTGTAATACACTTATATGCTCTCGTGTTTGCTCGTTTTGGTTACGGCGCTGTTACGTTTTGATTTAATTCAGTGCGTGTAATCCATACTGTTAGAAAAGAACAGCGTAAACACAATTTACAAAATAGCTATAGGTGTAAACTGATAGGTCCAATAAGGTCACTGTTATGATTTGATTTATGATTTTGTAAATTTATTCGCTCGAAAATACAGTTTCTGTATCTGAAGTGGTGTACCTTGAAATCTTTAATAGAAATGGGAGAACAGGGACTGCTTGGTTTAGATTAGGGATTTGGAAATTGAAAGGTTTGAGAGGGAGAGTGAGGTAGGGATTGTGCCTAATTTGTGGGGAGGAGGAGGAAGAGAAGAAGAATGAGTTGTGCATAATACACTGGTATGTAAAACCTAAGGACAAAGGTAATCTTCGCATGCTGTGACACTGCCAAGTAACAAAGCTCGATGAAACTCGAATCATACATAGAGGGAACTGCTACGGTATGCTACAGTAGCAGCTAAACGAAATATGAAATGAGACGAACAGAAATGCCACTTTTATTGATAGACCATAAGCTACACTAAAGTCAATACGACATATGATGGATCTCTAGATTTACATAAACAGATACATGGTGTTTAAAAGGGTGTATGATCACCACGGACTGCAATGCATGCTCTGCATTGTACTACCATGCTGGCATTGTACTACCAGACTGGTAAGCAGTTCTTGTGGTAGGGCGTTCCATTCCTCCATCAGCGCTATTGACAACTATTATATGGTCGTTGGTGCATGTGGATGTGCTGCAATGCATCTCCCCAAAGCATCCCACACGTGTTCGATGGGATTTAAATCGGCGGAAAGGGCAGGCCAGTCCATTCGCCAAATATCCTCTCGTTCCAAGAGATCACGCATTGTTATCCATAAAAATGAAGTCAGGGTCCACTGCACCCCTGAAAAGACGCACATTGGGAAGGAGTACTGTATCACGATAACGTTGACCAGTGAGCATAATGTGTTCAAAGATTTGGAGATCGGTACCCCCATGCAACATTATGCCTCCCCAAACCATAACACCCGGACCACCAAAACGATCATGTTCAAGGACGTTCCTGGGTTGATTACGTGTTCCTACCTCTCGCCAGATAGGGTACGTCGAGAATCACTACTTAGACTGAACCTGCTCTCATCCGAGAAGAGCACGCGACCCCATTCCTCGTTGGTCCAATTTTGATGATTTTGGGACATGGCAAACGATCCCACCGATGTGCGGATGTCAATGGAACACAACGTACTAGCCGTCGGGCAAAGAGACCACTGTGTATCGTGAGATTATGTGCCTAGCTGTCCTGTTAAATGTGGTTGCAATTGCACCCGTTGTTTGATGTGGATCCCTTCTTGCCTGTTGAACAATGTAGCGGTCATCTGCTGCTGTAGTTGAGTGTGGTCGACCACCACCTCTCCTTGGTACAGCAGTGCCTGAGGTTTGGAAGGTTCCCCATGCACGTGAAACAATGTTGTGAGCAATTCCATACTCGTGAGCAGCACTCGTCACACTTCGCCCTTCTTCCAGTTTCCCAATGATTCTTCCCCGTGTGAAGTCATCCAAATGGTGTCTACGGGCCATGTTGCAATGAAGAACACCACTACAGTGCACCATAACAGCTCGCTAATTGTCACACCGTCTTGCGCTGTTTCGTCAACTGCCCCGTGTTGCGGAACCAGACCCATTTGGCACTATAGACTCGCTAATCTCACGCCATGTGACGTCCAGCTATCTGTGTACGTGTAAGAGGCAACATGCTCCCGCACCTTCAGCTACTTTTACCAAGTAGTTCATTTATTATGTTACTTTACTCATTTTGTCCTTATGTTTTGTGTATTTAAATGTAAGGGGACTGGTGAATGGAGAGTGGAGTTGATAAAACTAAATGGGTAGATAGAAGTAGTGAGGTAGGGATAAAGAAGATCTTCAAGGATCGAGGGCAGTTAAGAGATTTAGATGAATTCCTATGGAGAGTTAGAGTGAAATGGATAAGGAAAGTGGAATGGGTGTGAATCAAGAGATTAATAATTGTGAACAATTTTTATGTAGTTTTTTAACTAAATAAGTGCTCATATCAAATGGATTATGGTGGTATAACCCATAAATTATGGGCCAAAAGTGGTAGCCACCAACGTATTGATCTTAGCACTGTAATTAAATAACCAAATAAAACTGAAGCGGAGACATTCTAAGACGTTTCCGGGCTGTTTACACCGTTCTTGTCTATCATCATGGACTATACACTTTAGTGCAAACCCGGGAACTCTTCTCATTGAGCGCGATCCGCTAATCGTCTTCGCTGATAAGCAAGAGGAGCAGAACGATCACCTCTCCACTCCTTCTGCAGGATATTTGAGTCCAAGCACATTTTCTGATCCTTCCGTCTCTTTAAAACAGTAATAAAAAAGCTTTATTAAGAATTTCTTACCTCTGACAAAAGGTGATAGGATGATTACACTGACAATGAGTTGTTTTCGTTCTTGCTAGCCGGATGTGTTAAGAGAAAAAAAAAACAGGGAAGAAAAGGTAGCTCTCGCTATTTCTCCAGTTCCCCGTAGACCTGGATTTGCTTGAAATAGTCCCATTGAGTTCTGCAACTCTTTTAAGATGGAAGGGATATCTATACACGTGAAATGTGGCGGGTTTGGGCCACCTGGTATGTTTCACCTCTTTTAGTATGTATATGTAACTTCATACTTTAAGAAGTTTATCTTAGCACTCTAAACTTTTGTGAGTCCTTTTGAGCCCCAATTTTCAAATCCACATAATAAACCTGGAATGACCTTTTTGTTCATTTTATCTTTAATACTTAATAGTTCCATACAAACATTGAAATTTTTACAATGTTTTTGACAGATAATCCTGATTGTGACATTAATATCACAATCCAAACAGTTAAACTGGCTGACCTGCTCTATTCAGTCCCAGTATATTACAAGGTTTAATCTCTTGGACAATTTTTCCATAAAAGCTATCATTTTAGATATTTCGTAAGATATATATTTTAAAATTTAGTTCTCTGGTGTCTTATACAAAAGTCATTTGTATTCCATGGTATAAATTATATGAAAACAATCCAATCATTTGCAAACAACAATGTGTTTAAAACCCAATTAAATAATTTAAAACAAATGTTAAGGTGACTACCATTCCTGAATGACGACTTGATATATAACCTACTAGTGAAAGTAATGAGGCAATTTAATATGAAAATTTCTGAAAAAGGGCAGAAAATATATGAACTTTTCATTGAATAAGACTTTAAGAAAGTCATGTGAGTAGAACACGTGTGTGTCCGTGGATAGACTAACTCAAAAACTAAAATTCGGTCAAATACTAAACTTGTTATTTATGTCAGCATATTTCAAGGTTATGACGCAAAGGTTTTCAAGAAAACTCCCGCACCCCAAATTACCCTTTACAGGGAACATTTTCAATTCTTTTTTCTCAAGAATGCCTGTAACGATTTTCATCAACGATTTGTTTTTCTTTTTGAAAAGCTCCCTTGTTTTACCAAGTTTATAATTACTGTGTTTTTACTGTTTTCGTTACCGCTTATTATCGCAATTACACAACACACAAACACCCATGTCCATGGCGGGACTCGATCCCGCGACCCTCAGCTTGGCGGAGCGCCGGAACTATACATTCCAGCGACCACGGCTGCGAGGGCCGGTAAGATTAACTTACATTGCAGATTGTGCAAGAAAGAAACTGAAACAGCTAAGCCCATAATATACTCCTGTGAGGCTTTGGCTCAAAGGAGATATACTGCTTTTGGCGAAATGTTTGTAGAACCAGAAGAATTTAAAACCATATCTTTATGTGACTGTATTCCTTAATGAAGGGAGCAGGTAGAATGAATTGGCGTTAAAAACGTTGAGGTAGTATAAATCCAAGGCTGAAATGCGTCCGGAGCAATGATGGAAATCTGTATTGTGTTAGAACAAGACAAGACGTATCTTAAGTTTAAGATATTTTCAAGACAAATGAAATATATAACTTGAATTTTATGGGAATAGCCTCTGATATCCTCTTCATTATGAGTTCCTTTTGAATAATTGGTAAACCTAAGAGATAACCAAAATCTTAATACACAAAAAAATGTAAACCTCATTAAAGCCCATTACTTATTACATTTTTTGTGATGTTAACCATTTCCGAGATATTCTTTAGTACTGTTTTGAATTTTAAAATAATACTTTCCTCAATGGGAAATCGTTATTTGCTTTTTTCTCGTAATCATGTTTACGGCCCTCGTAGCCGTGGTAGCTGGAGTGTATAGCTCCGGCGCTCCGCCAAGTTGAGGGTCACGGGTTCGAGTCCCGCCATGGGCATGGGTGTTTGTGGGTGTCTGTGTGTTATGCAATTGCGGTAATAAGCGGTAACGAAAACAGTAAAAACACAGTAATCATAAACTGGGTAAAACAACGGAATTCAAAGAAAATCCCACAGCGATGCAGTTTTTCAGATTCAGCACGAGTTTTTCCAAATTTGAGGAAATGCCAATAGATGGCAGTTGAGATTGTTAAACAGTTGACTATCAATTACATGGTTCGTGGCCGATATTAACGAAGCGATGTGAACAACTTATTGGACAAGCGAGCAACAGAAAGGAAAGAAAGTAGAGAGAAATGTAAGCGTAATACAAGCGTGGTATCTTTTTCCATTTGTACGCCGCCTTTAACTACAGAATGCCATCTTATCTTTGGAACATATTGCCTTATCGGCAATGGTGTTAATTTGTATGAAGTTCTCGTTGGATTTCTACATTTCTTTAGGTATTGTATATTAGATGACTTATACATCTTACACATTCACACTCTTATACATACTTCCAGACTCTGGGGATGATAGGGAATAAACTTGATTAGAGTTGAGAAAGTTTGCTAAGTTATGGAATAATGAAATAGCCCTGTGGGTTGTGTTGTGTGATTTAACTGAAAATGGCCATACCAAAATGCTATAAATGTACATAACGTGTAATTATGTCTGCATGTCTGCATGTCTGGTATCATACTTATTGCATTAAGCACGAGATTAAAAAAATGCAGTTCTTGAAAAATAAAACAATATTATGAAATCAGCTTAATTGCAATGTTAATTTAGAAGTGTTCTCTTCTCTATCCCACCATCTCTTTACCAGTCAGAAGCTTAATTCCTAGTATCATACAATTATGACATTTGCTAATTTTTACTAAGCTTTCTATGGTGTATATATGGCTTGGCACTAGGTTCTCTCCTAGACTATACAGAGTAATAAATAACACCACCTTCTACAACTAGTACCATACCAAAATATACGAAGTTTCTAACTCTGCTACATGTTTTTTGATGGATAATGAAAGGAAGTGGGGAAAAGGAATATCCAAAAATACTTTTTACTAAGTGGTTTTAGGTGCCTTTGGTAAAATATATTCAGATATTGAATGGGTAGCGTTAGGCTTTGATTTTTCTAGAAGCATACCAATGTTCTGGTATAAATGAACTCTTTGGAGGTCTTCTGCTTTGTTGGCATTTCCTAGTGCTTATTTGAGACTGCCGTCTGCTCACTGATGATGGCTACATAGGAATATTTGTTGCATATTGTTTGGATGATGTGGTTCTTCCAAGTTATGCATAGCGGAGCACAATCCTGAATCATAATTTTTCAATTCCGTTGTTGCTTTGTGCATTTTTTTAACAGCTAAGAAAGCATCGAAAGAGAATACAAATCGGAGTCACGTCACTGAATTGCATGACACATCTATTGGTTCTTTTAGTTTTTTTGTGCTGCCACCTATTGGGCATTTTAATAAAGAGTGACAAAACTCGTGCTGAAAAGGAAAAACTCCCATACACTCGCTCTCTAAAATTCTGACTATCGCTGTAGCTATTCTAAGAATAGTTTTTAGAAGAGTGAGTAGAGAAGATCTTGTGAAGTTAACACAATATTTTTAAAATGTAAATGCTGTTTACTGTTGCTGCTGCTGATGACAATGATGAAGAAACTGGCCCAAATGATACGTTGTTTGCTGGTTTTCATACTGTGTTCATTATGCAGAGAGTAGGTTTGCCGTGTGTCTAGGGGAGAAGGTTGAGGTGACAGTTAACACAGAATACGCTGCCCTTTATTAGACAACATGCAAGCCACTGTTCCAGGGCAAACACTTTTATTTTCGTTTGCGGTTTTGGTGTAGCTGAGTTTAGTGGTAATGAGGCAGGTTACTACAGCAAAGAGGTTGTTTGAGTATTTGCGGTAGGACGCCACTCCCTTGTTTAACGCTCTATACCTACACTGTGTAGACACTATTCGTAATTAAGGACTTCATGTATATGACGCTGTATTCCCACTGTTCTATTACTACTATGCATGCTTTTCAATAGAATTATTTTTCACAAGCTTAGGGAGCCTCGAATATTAGGCAGGGCATGAACCACCTGTACTGGCATTGCCTTGTGTCCAGGCTTTTGCTGAAATCCGTCATTTCGCGAAGATTCTAGGTAGATCATGAACTGGCGCATAGCAACTTCGTTGTATCACCATCTGATGGGACTCTGAAAGTCAGCATATTGGTAAATGTTGTGTTAGGTTATGTTATGATAGGTCAGAGTTTAGTTTAGGTTAGGTAAAGTTAGGTTAGAGGTTAGGTAAGAGTTACACTATATGCCTAACAATTCCAGCATTTCATGAAGAACCGCTGCAGAACAGGTACCGTCACATGTTTTCAGCATACGCAGGCTTTTCGTGATCTGCCTAGTCTTCGTAAAATGACGGGTTTCGACAAAAGTCTACGACATAGGTATTGCATTTACGCTGAAGGTAAGGTTTTTACAGAATCGTTTTATTTTGCACAGTGTTTATAATAACTATAATCCAAAATTATGGCAGCGGTCTGCAGCTAACATTCGTGCTTCACCAGAATATCTTGTACATTACTGATATACGATGTCCACCGATTGGTTCCATATCATGCATTGTCGTAGTTTTTGAAGATGTAGATGCGACGTCTACCTGAACTGTATGTTTTATTACCTTCTAAAGATACTTCATGTCGGTTTCAGAACTGTTGCCTTTGCAGCAAGTTTTTTCTCAGCATAAATATTTAAATAATTTCTCATGAGCCACAGCAGACTCAGCATTGCTAGAATAATCCCATTTTGTGATCTGCTTTACTTATTGGCACCTCTCCGTCCTTTCAATATGTTAATATAGACTGCACGAAGTTAAAACTACTTTAGAATTCTGACGACTAGTTCTTTCTAGGCTACAAAGCAAAGGGAGAGGAAGTTTCAATTGCAACGACTATCACAATCCTAAACTATAATCACAACACCAAAATCCAGCCAATTAGGATAGGTCAACCCTTACCTATCCCTGCCAAAAATATTACTTTCTTGTAATTGCTAAATATATCTTATTGGTGACACATGACAGAAACATACCGTAAACAAGTATTAGGTTTTAAAACATGGTAGTTATTTTGGGTTTTAATACTTGCAACGGATGATGCTAACATATTTGTTATTTTAACAACTGCAATTAACCGGGAGATCCGTGGTTCAAATCCCGGCTATGGCATTGAATTTTTCAGTCATCTGATTCTACCTTTCCAACCCTGTCCAACACACGGCTTGTGTGAAAGAACAATTAATTTCATTAACTGCAATTAAAGTTAAGAATAAATAACAGGCAATTAGAATTGTAATGGTGTTAGTAGGATAATTATATATTTTTAATAGAGAGTTGTTTGGAATGAAAATGAAATTTACTCTATTTTCTATACTTTCGTGTAGGTTTATATGGATTATTATTTTCTTCATGCTTTTCAACGGCAAGGGCGTTGTTATGTACACGGGCACATAGAACAAAAATTGTGAAAATCAAGCCTTCTCAGCACTTAGACTTACGTTAATTAGTTTCCAGCAATAGAGGGTCCTATAAAGTTCACGTTCTTAGCACCAATCACCGCAATACAGGCACGAGCAGTTATCATAACCGTTCGCTGAAATGCGAGAATTGTGCAAAAAGATATATCTAACAACTGTACGTACATTACTTAAATTATTCACCTTTACTACTTTGTGCGAGTGTACTGCCTCATGCACATGGTAAACGTGTGCCAGCTCTCTGAAACTATACCGGTACTATATCAGGTACTCAATTCTTCAAAGGTGTGGCCAGATTTGTCACTGAAGTTCTGGCAGCTGACAGTATAAGTACAATAAGACGGACAATTTTGTTGAGGGGAAGAGGTAAACGAAAATATGTAACATAGTTTGCCTGGACTTCATACACCCTCTCGCGTTTAATCTCATACCTCCTGAAGTAAGAGTTCGATGTTAACATTACGTATATGCATCTATTGGAAATAAAGACAGTTCACAAGGATTTAGCGATTTTGTTGGAAGGGTCAATGGCAATTTTACTTTTTTTACAAGTTTGGTCCGGCATTTTTAGGAACCTGAAAGTTTTCTGCGAATATATGTGCAGAATGCCATTGTTTAACTATGTCATAGTGATGTTGTATAGTGCCTTCTAGAGAAATTTATTTTATTTAAACTCATAGATGATTTATTTGGTATTGCCTGCGGTGAAATATCTGTTGCTGTCGATGTGTGTCGATGAATCATAGAATTTCGATACAGTATACTTTGCGTCTTTTATTGCAGAAATACGGAAAAGACGTCTATCTGAAATTATGCTTTTTATACACTAGGAGGGTTGTCAAA
Organism: Deroplatys truncata; assembly: GCA_030765065.1. Classification (NCBI taxonomy): domain Eukaryota; kingdom Metazoa; phylum Arthropoda; class Insecta; order Mantodea; family Mantidae; genus Deroplatys; species Deroplatys truncata. The sequence continues at coordinate 204,461,324 of CM060981.1, read as the reverse complement.
TATTATATGTATATAATGTAATAATGTATACAACATGTATTTATTGTATGTGCTTGATAAATATAGCATGTAAAATATTATATGAGGAGCTTTTAATTTGTATTCCATCTCATACATGCTTTACTGAATAAGAATAATGACGAACAATATTTGGAATTCAATAGAAATTGTCCTATTTTCCATCTTTGAAACAATAAACAGCTTATCTCTTACGCTTATCGCTGTTAGAAGCGAAGCCATTTGGTCAGCAAAGTTGGCTGTAAGAAAGCCTGCATTTAAATTTGTAGAAAGTAACAATAAAGGCAAAACTAAAATTAGCAACAGTGTGTTGGTTTCCTTGATTTATAGGACATAAATTATCTGATTATATCAAACATAAAATAATTTCAATTTGCCAGTAATTTTTGAGGCAGTATTTTTAACACTTAGATGATTTCAGTCTAATTATATAATATAAAATATACTAACACCCCGCCTTAAAGCAATATGTATATAAATAACATATAAAATGTATGTAACAGTCATTGTATTATGTTTATATTATTATGTACATGTTTAATAATGCTATGTGAATGTATTATGTAATTTAATAATGTTGAAGCTGTGAGAATATAGGTCAAAAGTTGCTAACAATGAGGTAACAATGAGGTAACCTTGAGGCAATAATGAACTGGAAAGTTTAGTAATGCTACTGGTAATTCTTGGAGAATAATAATGTAATTTTTGAGACAGATTATAAATAGCCAATCAACAACCAGAAAATCTGAAAGTTAAGTGAAGGTATTCTGTTGGAGAAGGATTAGCCAATCAGAAACTGAAATAGAGCAAATTGTACAAATTCAGTAGTCAGTTGCTAGTAGACAGCGTTTTCATAACTGGACGCGAGACGCGTCCTCGAGAAGTTTAATACATATCCAACGTGAGACAAAAATTCATTACAGAGAGAAAGTTTACGTGTTAAAAAGTGCAAGTAACTAATAAATAATCTCACAGATCTGTATATAAGTGAAGTGTTATTTAATCGTGTGAAGGATTAATAAAGGAGTGAAGTAAAAATTATAATTTGTGTAAGCCTACATTGTTTAGCCGTATCACACCCTGTTAAGAGAAATAAGTTTCTACAAAGTAATACTGCCGCAGCCGAGGCAAACATAAATATATATAATATTTAAAGAAACATTAAAATACAAACTTGAAAGTAAAGTTGGGGCGAAGGCCACCGGAAAGTAAACTTGGGGCGAAGGCCACCGGAAAGTAAAGTTGGGGCGAAGACCACCGGAAAGTGAACATTGGGGCGAAGGCCACCGGAAATTTGTACCATACGTAAAACAATTACAACTCCTCCCAAAATTAAACTTCTCCACTTTCAAAACATAAGGAATGAGGATTTTTGTTGTTTTGGCAACAACTGTGAAGCATCCAAGGAAATTGGGAAATCAGTATCAAAAGAATGATATATAGTGTCGTTAGAGTTATGTGGTTGGGAAAGCAAAACACCTGCTCTTTATGTGGAAAACGTTTATGATCCATAATGTATTTTTAGTGATCAGATTTACCAGCAACAGTAAAAGTAAATATATCCTGAGTCGATGAAAATATTATAAAAGTATGTTTGAGGAAAATAGTGTTACTAGTTTTTGTGCTAACTTATCTGATATTTAGTCATTTGTGCAAAATAACGTTAATGAGGTAAAACACAAACTGCCAGTAAAAGAAAGCTTAAATTCTAATTGGAATTGTACCAGCATAATCTTATACCCGAAAACGTACAGGGAGATAAGTGTCAATGATGTCACCTTTCAGCTTCAAATTAATGGCAATTAATATTTAAAGAAAGAAGGTTTTTAAACGCCGGCATGAAGGATGGGCGACGCAAGTAGGTATGGGAACGATAGGGGAGAAGAAAGATTGTGGGAAGATGGAAGCAGATGTTCTCTCGCCGAGCCCAACTAAGTTAAAAAAGAAGGGAAAGGAATAAATGATAGGGAACAAAAAGGCGCTTGAAATAATGAGCATTCTATAAAATCGATAGTTCCACTACTATCGACTAGATGGGAATGGGGTTACCAGCTGAAACATGGAATATCATTACTGCACTATGCAATTTAAAAGGATCGGCGCCAATGGTCTAGCACTTTCTTTTTATCAGTGGTTTTGCTTTATAGGGCAACAGGGCAGAGATTCATAATGTAAATACGCTCAAAATCTAATTGAGTGGAAACAAAATGTTTATAATTCTATGCTGATCTTAATTATTATAAAGTAAAGCCAGTTTTATTTTGCGTAAATGCACTTTTGGATAAGTTGATGTAGGTATGGTAATTGCATATATTTTCTATATTTCATGTTTATATTTGTGCATATATACCGAAATATGATGACATGCTCTCTCGCTGGAGTGATGTATGCTTAGTAAACAAAAATGGATTATTAACCAAAGGCTTTCTTTTTCCAAATGTATATAGCAGACTGAGATGCTAATACATAACGGGAAACTTTTATTTAACTCAAATGCTTTCATGTAATGGTAATTCAATGCCTACTTTGAAAGTTTAAAAATTCCAGCACTAAACGGCTCATAGTGCCTCTACTCTGAAGGCATTCAAATCGTAGAACACATTCCGTTCAATTGTCCAGCTTTTCAGAGAGCACGATTTGAACTTAAGTCACATTTCTTAACTTGTAATAGGCGTTTTAAGAAACAATTATGTTTCATATTCTATAAAAAGTGCTGCTCTATTCAGTGTTCAAAATGTATTAATTACTCATTTAAACGTTTATAATTTGATGTTTATGTTTTAGCTGATTTAACATATGTATATACTTAAGACTCACCAAAGGTTCTGGTATTTTAAACATTTGTAATGTTAAGGATTGCCATATCATATTTTTAACGTCACATTTCTCTTCATCTTTATATTAATTTATTTTTATGTATTTATTTTTATCAGAAAAATGTATATTTTGTATCAACTATAATCTTAAAATGCCTCGTTGTAAAGTAGGATTCATAGCACTTTGGAGATTAAATAATAATAATAATAATAATATACGCAAAGACATGAACACATGGTGAAAGTGAAACGAGTAAGCAGACTTCATTAGCACGATCCTTCGGTCGTATACAACAAAAAGCCAAATAGATTTCCTAGAAAAGAACTAGCATTGATAATGTTTGATATATATTAGCTGGATAGATATTGGTTTCTAGTTAGTTTATTGAAACAATAACATTAGCAGAATTATGTTTTGAAGTTTTCTTGTACGGTTAACGTTTTTGTAACGATTAATTGAAACCCTAGCAATATTCATTTAATTTCACAAATATGCATCACAACCATCGCTACCAAGGAGTTTCTTTTGGCACATTTACTAATAATATTTGCCTAAAATGTGCTTTTCCTATACAAATTTTTTATTATGCTTTCCCGAAGAAGTTTACTGAAAAATAATTTTCCTGGCAACTGGATACTGCGGCTTCAAAATCCAAAGATAATGAGAGTTTTGAGATGTCGCTAGCATTTCAAGTTGCGAAATCTGATGATTAAAGGAGCAGCAAAAATACTGAGCGAAGGTTATGAATTCTTGTTGGAATTTAACACTCCTAAGATATACAGAGACCATGAATGAAGCACTATATAGCGAGTGCCCACAGGTGCGCTAGTTAGGCTTTTACCTTTTCAGAATAATTAAAAAAAGAGAAAACCTTATTCAAATAACTTATCCAAACCGATTTACTATAAAGAAACGGCATCGCTTATACAACGGAGTTGGGCTACTGTATATGCTGAGGTGTTGGTAACACTGTAAGAATATGTGGTTATGGTAACATTGTATGGTTAACGCTTAGGTTGGCAATGAGAACAGGTAGTGACGTAGTAGAAGGGGAGGATTAACGGGTTTTATCTTTATAGCTCGCGCCCTCTTTGGGCCTTGCCTGTGGGACTGGCAAGACGTGTGTTAGGCATGGCGCTTTGCCAAACAAGAAGGTAATTTGTATCACTTTTATTTGGTGTAATATATTTGACATCTAACTTCATACTATGTGAATTATTTATGTAGGTGGTCCCTTCCTTCCTAGGCCATGATGATTTAATAATATTTTGGTGGGTTTCAGTATTTTGTTAGGTTGCCCCCGTTGGACCTCGTGTTAGGAAAGTGTAATGGGTTGCTTTAGATCTCGGTCCTGTGCACTAGCCCCCGTAATGGAGTGAAATAAAAGAGGTTTCGACGATACATAAAACTTGGAAATGTTAGAAGTAAGATTTGCAGTGTAACTGCTATAACGATACCAGTGAAGGAGTCAATCAAAGTTCAGAAAGAGATATTTGAAATTGGTGACCCCATTCATATCTTCAGTAACCTGAGGAGACAGAATCCAAGAGAAATAAATGCACCTTAAGTGACTAGCAAAAACAGGCCAGAGAAGCCAACAGCATAACATTTAAAACCGGACCAAAACTAGAAATATCAAGCTTCCTACTTGAGAGCAAAAATGTGAAAGAAAACTAAATAAGGCTACGAAGAAATTATTTAGGATGTAACCGCCCTCCCTGAAAGACTACGATCTTGTGAAATACCAGAAATATATCGAAAGACACAAACACAACCGTATTCATTTTTCTGAGATATAGCTCTTTTAAAGGTATAGACAGGCAGTCCTAAGATGAATAATAATTTTTAGTTTTCGATATATTTGCAGTTATTTCCAGATATTTGCACTTATTACAAATTTGCTCACACAGCCATTTAACGTTATCGGGGTAATGAAAGATTCAGGTCGTAGTTCTTGACGACGACCAATTGAAGTTCCTTTTACTTTACGAACGATTTCCTCTCCTCAGAGGGACAGGAATTGTACACATTGGTAGTAGAACAAGTATTACAAAAATCAGAACATATTATGTTATTCGTGTTATTTAACCTTCAGAATCAGAGCATCCTTGAAAAAGGGATAATTAAGTCTGGGCGAAGGTTTTGTTAATGCATATACATATTAGTTGCTACTCCCTTCATCAAGGTCAGTCCAAATATAGAGAGATTGAAATTAAGGTCTTTAGGAAAACTACACTAATCCAGATCACCTCCTTGTAGCGATGTGCCTGGCTTCTTATTTGGAAAGCCCCAGATCGGAACTCGATTGCAGTACACTGAATTATATTTTCTGGCGTTTATGCTCACAAAAAATATGTGAATTTTATTTTGTTGGATATCAGATTCATTCAAACATTATTCCATCAATTTCATTAAACTTCCTGAGTTGCAAAAAGAACATACGCCCTACCCCTCAAAAAAAAAGAAATCCAGTTAATCGGAGTATCAAGCTTTTCATAACATATTGCGTCCACCGACATTCATTGTACTGTAGGACGTGTAACACAGGAATTGATGTATGGTGTTCCATTGAATTATTGCTAAATTGGTCTATCTGCACATACAGCAACAAATATAAAATCATACTATAATTTTTAAAACATACTCCAGCACACATAGTTTTGCTTATTACGGGATGGTTAATGCAAGGCTTTTTGAAGTATAGAATAGAACAATGCAATCCCCTGTTGGCAGAGAGTTGTGGTATCGCGAGCTATGGCAACATATACATCGTCGTTGTTTTTATTTTATTGGATGCTGATAAAAAGGTTAGTTCTCTTTGACTCTTACAGAGCATATATATATATATATATATATATATGTGTGTGTGTGTGTGTGTGTGTGTGTGTGTGAGTCAACTGCCCCTACTCATCTAGACTTATGCAATCCGCAACTTATATTCTAACATGGAAACATAGGGCCCCATCGTATCTAAGTAAATTCTGTAACATGCATACCTTTGGTTTCAGATGACTAATATTTCTGATGTTTTGGTATCACTTTTAATGCATTTGTAATACACAGTTGACGCTAAATAAAAGAAAAAAAGAAAACATTTTGAGAACTAAAAATGTGCACTGTGACAGGCATATACTTCATGTTATATCAAACTTGGTTAGTAATATCCTGTGCTTCTTGTTGCGTCGTGTCTTGAAGATTCTACTACTGATCGGGAGAGCACTATCAGAATCTTTTGCTCAGTACTGGTGGTCTTCGCTGGCCCTTTGATAAACGTCAGGTGGGGTAGTTAGTGTGTTAGTAGAACTGAGAGACTACTTTGTTTTGAAGCAGCCACGATGCGATTGAAAGGAACGGCTCACATATACAGCATCTCCTCAACTTTTTAGTACAAGTTGGAGCGAATCAAAGTTTGGAATGCTGCAACCGTTTAGCTTTTATTGTAATATGAGTTAGTTGCTAAATATATTAAAGTAAACATTTTAAGTAGTACCATATGTTGCACATCATTATTTTAATAACTTAACCCTGAACACCCGCAGTCCGCTAGGATTGCAAACCACTTGACAGTGCTATTCACACTCTGAGAAAGACTTTTAGTTAGCTCAGTTGCAAGAAACGCATAATGTAAACACCTCTTTGCAATAAAGGAGGTTAATATTGTTTTAATTTGCAATTGTTTTATTGTTATTTAATAGTTTATTACGTTTAGTGTTTCTTTTTGGTAAAATACAGTTAGGCAAGTGTTTAAACGCGACATACATATGCACATTTTATGTTGATGGAATAATGGCTCTTCACATTTGATCTCAGACAATAAGCAAATTACAGTGATATAATGTTTAGTATGGAAGTTGTAAAAGTAGAGTTTTTTGATGAAATGCACAGAAATGTATTTTGCAATACGCATTACCTAATTTGGTATGTTGTGGTGGCTCTGGAAAGACACTTTTGTAACAACGTTCTGCTTGTTTGAAATACCAACGCTCAAACACGGCTCCTTTAACAAGCAAGTGCTCAAACTAATGTCATTGTTGGTTAATGCACACCTGATCACTCTCTTGCGTGGAAATTCTAACTCGTGTAACATGGCGGGTTAATGGATTTACAGGCTAACGTAATACATTACCCAAGGCTCTCTGGATCTTTTGGCTCATTTACATGAAATTTTTGCTTCAAGCGACCCCAGATGAAGAAGTCCAGGGGCATTAGATCAGGTAATATGGCTTGCTAGGAGACTGTTCTTGTCTTCCTATCCAATGACCAGGGTATGCACTGTAGATGATTGCAGAAGATCATCGACCTGGACGTTGGGGCAACATCGTGTTGAAACTGCATCGTTAATTGCTCTTGCAGTGGTCCATTTTTTAGTATCAAGGGGAGCTTATTACGGAAATGCTCCAGCTAGGGTGCTCCTGTTAGATATACCTCGAAGAAAATAATCCAGTAAGATAGTATCTGAAGATTACACACCAGTCGTTCACTCGCCATTACTCTTGGAAAGATTACCCAGTGAAGATTATCAAAATTTCAAATAATGCATGTTGTGACGATTTACGGTCCCGTTGTTGCGGAATCTTGATTCATCCAAAAAACGGTTTCTGGAGGCAAATCCCATATCATTTACCATCCGACCCAAGTAGGGTAGAAATGAGAGAGCTGGCGCACTTAATATGCATGGAATGTCAATTAATATGCTAATTAGCCCCGCCCCCACTTCCCCCCTCCCTCCCCCCGCAGGGCCTTGGTAGTTTTAGTTGCAGCTGCGGTCGTAAATCATGTTGAGTACAATGGAAGCTTGACAGTTAAGTAATTAAGGCTGTCAATCAACTGTCAAAACGAACAAAGGGGTCATAAATTTAAGGTTCTGTAACAAAGGCGAGATGTTTTTCCTACCCATCCCACATCAGGCCACTTCTGCACCTGGTCAGTTACCCACCCCCACTTCCATTGTGTGTCGAACACGTGGCATACTCATCCCACAATCCCAATAACAAAGCCTGACCCTTTCCATTGTGTAAGAGATTCTATTGTGTGTGCCTTTCTATTGTCCCGTGCAAGCATTCTTTAGAAAGACCACCTGGCATACTCATCCCACAACCCAATAACAAAGCCTGACCCTTTCCATTGTGTAAGAGATTCTATTGTGTGTGCCTTTCTATTGTCCTTGGCAAGGCTAGTTTAGAAAGACACCTGCAGCGTTCCCATCCCACAATCCAATAACAAAGCCTGACCCTTTCCATTCTTTGGCCACCTGCTAGTTTAACAAAAGAATTCGAGGGTTGCTTTATACTCGTCCTGTCCTTGTTTGTGTGAAAGAGAGAGAAACTTGTTTACCAACTCTGCGTGACGTCATAGTCGGCCATCATGATTTTGCCTGAGGGAGTTCTCTCCGATGTTTTACGACCTCCTACGAATATACCCGAGCATAGTTAACAAGCATTCTGTTTCAGCCGAAGACTCCGAAAAATCGCCTAATATACATTTCATTACATGCATTAAACCTCTGAGTGATATACATAGATCGGTGTTCGATTCTTACTGTAATCAAAAGTTTATTGCTAATGAGAAATTAATGATTGATATTATTATATCATTACCCTAATTAATAAAAAGGCGTTCAGAGAATTCTAGCTCGAGTCTTACCAAGTGAAACTCTAACGCGTAATAACTATTAAACTATGCAAGGTCAGATTAAAAAAAATGTATTTATCAATTATAATTTAATTTTTTATATATCATTACTCTAATTAATGAAAGGGTGTTCAGAGGGTGGCGGCGCCGTGGCCGAGTGGTTAGACCGCTCGCCTCCCATCTAGGTGGCCCGGGTTCAATCCCAGGGACCTGCATGTGGGATTTGTGGTGGACGAAGCGGCGTCTGGGCGGGTTTTCTCCGGGTTCTCCGGTTTCCCCCGCCATTCATTCCACCAACTGCTCCATCATCACCTTTCCTTTCATCCATTTCACCAACATTTCGTTTCATCTACTTCCTTCATCCCATACCAGGCATCGGGCTGATCACCCATCCTGGATGCTCTGTCCGATCCATGAGTGTCTGCTCCTCGACGGGCCTCTGACCCCAGGCACCCGCTTGTAAGTCCTGGGGGGTGTAAGTCCTACATAAGAGGAGGGTAAACAGATAATGAATGAATGAATGAATGTTCAGAGGGTTCTAGCTCGAATCTTACCCAACGAAACTCTAATGCTTAATAAATATTAAACTATGCAAGGTCAGATTTAAAAATGTATTTATCAAATATAATTTTTTATACATCATTACCCTGATTAATGAAAGACCGTTCAGAGGACCCTAGTTCGAATCTTACGCAGCGAAACTCTAATGCTTAATAAATATTAAACTATGTAAGGTCAGATTAAAATGTATTTAACAAATATAATTTAATTTTTATATATCATTACAATAATTAATAAAAAGGGTGTTCAGAGGGTCCTAGATCGAATTTGCGAAACTCTAATGCCCAATAACCATTAAACTATGCACGGCTAGATTAAAATGTATTTAACAAATATAATTTAATTAATAATACGGTGTTCAGAGGGTTCTAGATCGAATCTGCGAAACTCAAATGCTTAATAAATATTAAACTATGTGAGTATTGCGCGGTCAGATTAAAACGTGTTTAACAAATATAATTTAATTTATACAACATTACAATGTATAACGAGCTGTATTGTTAGGAACCAGAGGCCCCTAGTTCGAATCCAACCCTGCGAAACGCTATAATAACCATTAAGTTATTGAAGCAGCGGGCGGTCGGATTAAAATTGCATTTAACAACTATAATTATTTATATTAAACCCTGGTGCATACTTAGATATCTCGATGCCTAGACAACATTCTTTCTTCTTCTCCTCTCTTTTTCTTTCTATCTATCTCTTTCTATATCCACGACTTGTACACATTCAGGCGTTCACATATACACGAGCACTTGTACACACATCAGCAAACATACACTGGTGCACGCATGCAAGCACATACACACACGCACATGTAAGTACACACACGCACACACGCAAGCACATACGCACACGCACATACATACACCAGCACATACACACACATGCACATACATACAACAGTACACACATACACACACACATACATACACCAGTACACACACGCATTCACGCACCTCATGCGTATACATACATACACCAGTGCTCTTACACTCACGCATTCACGCACCTCATGCGTATACATACATACACCAGTGCTCTTACACTCACACATACATATACATGGACACACACACACACGTGCAAGCACATATGCCGGTTCACTTACACCCAACAGCACCAACCCACACACGCACACACCAACTCACGCGCATGTCCTGAATGAAAAGAGACAAAATGATGCAATAAAAACTAATTATAGCTCGGGATGCAAGGCTCCATTTACGATTGCTCGAAACCGGTCTTCTAATAACTCCAAAACTAATTAAAATAAAGACAGCAAATAAACTTTATTACTTTTATGCCATTAGCTCGTTTCTTGTGCATGTATATTAGAGTCCAGGTGTCATGGGTTCGATCCTTAACTTTAAAATCTCAATTATCTCAGAAACTAGCAGGGATTAAGGTGCGGACCAAAGCACGATTTTTAGTTCCTACGATGAACAATTAATGCTTTATATAATTTCCAATCAGTGTCCCTAGCTCGAATCCCGATCTTTCAGTGACTTCCTTAATTTTCCACTGTGTTCTAGAATACATCACTTAGATCAATGTTGCAACTGCATACAGGTCTTTTAAACACATCAAACTAATATTATAAATAATTTTGTTTCTGGCGTTCTGAGTTCGAATACCGATTCAATGAAGTTTACTTATAAATTTAATAACAGGAAATAATTAAGACAAAGGCACCAAATAAACCTATTACGTTTATGTCATCAGATAATATCTCGCGGGCGTATATTAGGGTACCTGACGTCCAGGGTTCGATCCTTAAGTTTAAATCTCAATTATCGCAGAAACAGGCAGAGATAGAGCTGTAGACGAAAGCATGTTTGATAGCTCATGCAATGAACAATTAATGCTGTATATAATTTTCAATCAGTTGCCCCTAGTTCGAATCCCGATCTTTCAATGACTTCACTGATTTTCCTCTGTACTCTGGAATACATCGCTTAGATTGATGCTTTAACTGCATGCAGCTTTCTGTAGCGACATTATGGATGTACTCTGTGTGAGAGAGAGCGAGAGAGGGAGAGAGAGAGAGCGAGAGAGGGAGAGGAAGTGAAACAAGCAGGGATAGAAGTGCTGAGGGCCTCTGCGCATGCGTAGCAAGAGATGATGCCATTGGCTGCAATAATCACGTGACGTGTAAGCATCACAGCCATGATGACGTGCAGGCATCGCCTGGAGGGGGTTTAGATCCCTATATAAACAGACATCTGTCCCATGTTAGAACTGTTGTGTTTAGAACTTTACATTCAAGTTTTAAAGAGCTTTAAAAGCAACGTGAGCTACAGGCCGTCTACACATTCAGCACATATCAAAACGGGGGCAATGCAAGGTGAGTTTTAAATAACTATACAAAATCACTGTTGGCTTTTACAATACATTTAATTTTATTTAAACGTTACAGTACATGAAAGACGATTCGTTACAAAGAGCATCATATTTTCTAATCTGTGCTTTACATTCACATGGATTTCACTGCATACTCTTCTTCAGTTCACATGATTTTCGCCACACATTCTTCTTACATAAACATTCACATGATTTTCCCCTCATTCTTTGTTTCACTATACACTCACATGATTTCCTCTACTCATTCTTTGTTCCCCCTACAGGTTCATGCTCTGTTAACATTCACATGACTTTCTCTTCACATTCTTTGCTTCCATTAGCATTCACATGATTTTCGCCACACATTCTTCTTACATAAACATTCATACGACTTTACCCTCATTCTTTGTTTCACTATACACTCACATGATTTCCTCTACTCATTCTTTGTTCCCATGCAGGTTCATGCTTTGTTAACATTCACACGACGTTCTCAGCTCATTCTTTGCTTCCATTAACATTCACATGATTTCTCCTCGCATTCTTACATAAACATTCATACGATTTTCCCCCCTCATTCTTTGTTTCACTGTGCATTCTTTGATTCTCTGCTGGCTCATCTTCAATGAACATTCACATGATTTTCTGTACTTATTCTTTGTTTCTCTACACATTCATAGGCTTACTTACAAAACATGCAAACCATAATTCTAATATAAAGAAGTGTATAACTCGTTCTTCAACTTGAATAATGTAGTGAAAATAATAATTCATGGCAATGTCTGTTACAGATTGTTTAGCTGATAGACTTAACAAGATGGTGGAAGAGCGTAGTTTCCTACCGACTCGTCGAGTTCAAGATCTCGAAATAGGTCTTAACTATGAGATAAAGTCCTTAAAGAGAGTTCAAATAAGATATGGTACCAGGATCGTATCTTCGCTGGAGGATTGTCAATTGTTCTTGCCAGAGCGCTATAATTCGTTAACCGATCAAAAGATTGCAGAAATACCTAGGAGCGTATACCTACAGTATAATGGCATGGCAGAGACGGGGAAATTTAAGACATGTAAATTGTCTTTTTTACACGCAAAGAAGGTGCGTAGAAGTGTCAAACTTAAGTATTGAATGTTCTCCCATTTCACAATGAAAAATTCATACATAAAACAACTGACTCATTGATATTACATATAAAGATACAAAAGATGCATATTATAGAATTTTATAAAAAATTAACGAAATTACAATATCACATGCTTTGAGTTTAATTATATCTAGCGCATTGAAATAACTCTAAATATCCGAATGTTTATACAAATCATTGTGCTTCTTTTACATGTGCCATATGCTTCATTTTACATGTATCATAACAAAAAATGTAATTCTTTCCAGGTTGCCTTTAATTGACCAAGATAGTTTTCTAAGACTTTCATTGTGCAATGTTTCAGGGTGTGCAATAAGAGGAAGAAGAAGAGGAATGGCCTGCTGTCATGCAAAGGATGCTGACGCTATTGGAGGGTGGAATAAGCACCATCGGCACCTACAAGAAACATTTCGGCAAGAAACGGGTGCTGAGACATCTACATCACCGAAACACATTAAGACAGGATGCTTATATAACATTACAGGGTATACAATGAAAAAATACGGTCAATTTTGTATACAATTCAATGCATGGCTGAGAGTTAGCTCGAACTAGTCTCCCTATATTCACTGAAATTAAGCATTGTGAGCAATAATTTAAGTGACTGTGAAAATACTTTCAGTAATGGTGAAATTTGTATTCTAAAAGACTTGAGCCCTGTATACATTAACAGCATTAAGACTGTTTGCCACGCTGGAATACAAATTATGAAAATAAAAAGACTTTCATTTAAATAATAAGGAAATTTGCATAACCTGCTGTTACAAGTGTAATGACATATACAGAAACAATGAGTCGGACGAGAAAGAGATGGAAATGTAAGATAAATAATAACAATAAAAGAATAAGGTATGCTTTTATATAGTGTTTTTATTCATTAAAAATCCTTGCATTCCTAATGAAAAATAAATCATTACAATGATTAGTTTAAGTTATGTCACAATGATCAAAAAGAGAACCGTCTTTAGATGCATTACTCGATCTTAAGTCAGAGCACCAAAAAAGACAAATCACGGCTTCTCCATTTTAGATGTGGTGTCACTATTCAGGTAAATTCTTGTAACACAGCAGGTTGAGTATGCAGATCTGTGATCCTAAATGGGTGAAACAGAGTCTTATCCAGCTTAACAGTCTTGAGATCTCAGCATCAGAAAGTCGAATCACAAGCCTTCTCCACTCGATGAATACAGGTTTAACAACAGCATTCTCTTTACCCTGAGACGGTGTAAAGTATATAAATGTTCAACTTGACAAGGGATTCTAAACTCGTTGTTAGAGTCCAGAGCTGATGTATTATATGGTGAAAACACATGTTCCTCTTCTTAGTGATCTTGTCGTCGAATCTCGGTGTCGGTAGCATTGAAGATGTCCATGATTATAGGATTCTGAAGCCCAATAACTGTAGGAACTGCTGATTTCGTGATGTTAACTTGATGGGCGTCAAGGGCAGAGCATGATGTGTGCGTCGAATCATTCCATTATTATATCCTCGACGTCGTTGACTTCTTCTAAAAACTATAGGCATTATGCTTATATCCTTGTTTCTAAAGGCAATGATATTGCTGTTAGGCTCCCCTGTTTGCTCTATGGAGCGGATCTTTATGAACAACAGGTAAAATTTGATTTGAAGGTTCCTGTGAAATACGTTATCCAGCCGTAACAGATGGGAACACTGGTAGATGGAGTGTCCACTTTTACTATAGAGGAAGGAGACTGATGCAATACTGTGCTAAATTCGTATGATGCTCAACTTAAATATATTCACTAGGAAATCAGATTCAGACAGCTGATTAGATGGAATAACTTTGTCACTGAAGGACCACAGAACGTTCCTATAGAACAATCACTGGGAAAAATCAAGAGTGAAAGGACATTTTAATGACATTTTTATTATTATTATTATTATTCACTGATCTAATAAAGAAGACATTCGCATCCTAATTCTAACTCTTTCATGGTTTCAAGGTTCTGCATATGCTAATCACGCTATAAAACCACCCTGCTTTAAGTCCTGAATAATGTCGTTAATCGCATCGGAAAAGTCATTTTTTCAGGTGTATGAAGCCTCATGAGTACCCTTAGCATGTTTACCAAATCATTAGGATCGGTGTAGCGGCATAGCAACTCCTCAGTATTCGCTTTGGATATATCTTCTAATCTAGGTGAGTTGACGCTAGTATGCTTGCTTTCATTGGTGTGTTTATTCAGAGCTTGCTCATTCAAAGAAACTGCTCTCATTGCTTCATCAGTGGTAGCTATTGACGTTACTACAGGGTCGCTTGAACTGGTTCCAAGTACGGTGCATCTTGAATCCCGCTCTTCGGGACTTGAGAAGATTTCAGGATCTCGTTTGGGTGTTGTAGTCAATGCACAGCTGGTCATTGCTTTACAGCATCGTCTCCTATGTTGCTTAAGCCTTGAAATTGTCCTGTTTTTTAAAGTTCTATTACATATGCAGCACTTAACAAAGCGATTACTCCCCCCTTGGGAAACATACGAAAAATCAAGATTCTCGTAAATTGACTGTAATTACCCGTCTTTGTGAGTGTTCATGCTCAAGCAGTATATATAAACTAGTCAATGTATTCTGTAGATGTTGAATTCGTATACGATAACACGAGACTGAGCTAGTTTTTAACATTTATGTATTTATATATGTACTCAGGTTTTGATGCATATAAACAGCCATGTCCGAATTAGACTAAGCAAAATATTGTAGCATTCGCACATAATAGTTGTAATTCCGTTAATTATAACTATCTCATTAAGCACAAGCAGATTCAAGTAGCTAGAAATGGATTCATAGAGGTAAGAGTACAAGTTTTCTTGATAGTTAGCACAGAGAATGCGAGAGTTAAGTGAGATACTGGTCATTTTCCCTTTGCAGGTCACATTTTTCCCTTTGCTGGTCACATTTTTCCCTTTGCTGGTCACATTTTTCCCTTTGCTGGTCACCTTTTTCCCTTTGCTGGTCAGCTTTTTTCCCTTTGCTGGTCACATTTTTCCCTTTGCAGGTCACGTTTTTCCCTTTGCTGGTCTCATTTTTCCATTTGCAGGTCACCTTTTTTCCTTTTGCTGGTCACGTTTTTCCCTTTGCTGGTCACCTTTTTCCCTTTACAGGTCACCTTTTTCCCGTTGCTGGTCACATTTTTCCCTTTGCTGGTGACATTTTTCCCTTTGGTGGTCACCTTTTTCCCTTTGCTGGTAACGTTTTTCCCTTTGCTGGTCACGTTTTTCCCTTTGCTGGTCACCTTTTTCCCTTTGCTGGTAACCTTTTTCCCTTTGCTGGTCACGTTTTTCCCTTTGCTGGTCACGTTTTTCCCTTTGCTGGTCACCTTTTTCCCTTTGCTGGTCACCTTTTTCCCTTTGCTGGTAACGTTTTTCCCGTTGCTGGTCACCTTTTTCCCTTTGCTGGTCACGTTTTTCCCGTTGCTGGTCACCTTTTTCCCATTGCTGGTCACGTTTTTCCCTTTGGTGGTCACGTTTTTCCCGTTGCTGGTCACCTTTTTTCCCATTGCTGGTCACCTTTTTCCCTTTGCTGGTCACCTTTTTCCCTTTGCTGGTCACCTTTTTCCCCTTGCTGGTCACGTTTTTCCCTTTGCTGGTCACCTTTTTCCCTTTGCTGGTCACGTTTTTCCCTTTACTGGTCACCTTTTTCCATTTGCTGGTCACGTTTTTTCCTTTGCTGGTCACCTTTTTCCCTTTGCTGGTCACCTTTTTCCCCTTGCTGGTCACCTTTTTCCCTTTCCTGGTCACCTTTTTCCCTTTGCTGGTCACCTTTTTCCCTTTGCTGGTCACCTTTTTCCCTTCCCTGGTCACGTTTGTCCCTTTTTTGGTCACGTTTTTCCCTTTGCTGGTCACCTTTTTCCCTTTCCTCGTCACGTTTTTCCTTTGCTGATCACCTTTTTCGCTTTGCTGGTCACCTTTTTCCCTTTGCTGGTCACCTTTTTCCCTTTGCTGGTCACCTTTTTCCCTTTGCTGATCATGTTTTTCCCTTTGCTGGTCACTTTTTCCCTTTGCTGGTCACGTTTTCCCGTTGCTGGTCTCCTTTTTCCCTTTGCTGGTAACGTTTTTCCCGTTGCTGGTCACCTTTTTTCCCATTGCTGGTCACGTTTTTCCCTTTGCTGGTCACCTTTTTCCCTTTGCGGGTCACCTTTTTCCCTTTGCTGCTCACGTTTTTCCCTTTGCTGGTCACGTTTTTCCCTTTGCTGGTCACCTTTTTACCTTTGCTGGTAACGTTTTTCCCGTTGCTGGTCACCTTTTTTCCCATTGCTGGTCACGTTTTTTCCCTTTGCTGGTCACGTTTTTCCCTTTGCTGGTCACCTTTTTTCCCTTTGCTGGTCACATTTTTCCCTTTACTGGTCACCTTTTTCCCTTTGCCGGTCACGTTTTTCCCTTTGCTGGTCACATTTTTCCCTTTGCTGGTCACCTTTTTTCCCTTTGCTGGTCAGATTTTTCCCTATGCTGGTCACCTTTTTTTCCTTTGCTGGTCACGTTTATCCCGTTGCTGGTCACCTTTTTCCCATTGCTGGTCACGTTTTTCCCTTTGGTGGTCACGTTTTTCCCGTTGCTGGTCACCTTTTTTCCCATTGCTGGTCACCTTTTTCCCTTTGCTGGTCACCTTTTTCCCTTTGCTGGTCACCTTTTTCCCCTTGCTGGTCATGTTTTTCCCTTTGCTGGTTACCTTTTTCCCTTTACTGGTCACGTTTTTCCCTTTACTGGTCACCTTTTTCCATTTGCTGGTCACGTTTTTTCCTTTGCTGGTCACCTTTTTCCCTTTGCTGGTCACCTTTTTCCCCTTGCTGGTCACATTTTTCCCTTTCCTGGTCACCTTTTTCCCTTTGCTGGTCACCTTTTTCCCTTTGCTGGTCACCTTTTTCCCTTCCCTGGTCACGTTTATCCCTTTTTTGGTCACGTTTTTCCCTTTGCTGGTCACCTTTTTCCCTTTCCTCGTCACGTTTTTCCCTTTGCTGATCACCTTTTTCGCTTTGCTGGTCACCTTTTTCCCTTTGCTGGTCACCTTTTTCCCTTTGCTGGTCACGTTTTTCCCTTTGCTGGTCACCTTTTTCCCTTTGCTGGTCACGGTTTTCCCGTTGCTGGTCACCTTTTTCCCTTTGCTGGTAACGTTTTTCCGGTTGCTGGTCACCTTTTTTCCCATTGCTGGTCACCTTTTTCCCTTTGCGGGTCACCTTTTTCCCTTTGCTGGTCACCTTTTTCCCTTTGCTGGTCACGTTTTTCCCTTTGCTGGTCACCTTTTTCCCTTTGCAGGTCACCTTTTTCCCTTTGCTGGTCACCTTTTTCCCTTTGCTGGTCACCTTTTACCCTTTGCTGTCACCTTTTTCCCTTTGCTGCTCACGTGTTTCCCTTTGCTGGTCACGTTTTTCCCTTTGCTGGTCACCTTTTTACCTTTGCTGGTAACGCTTTTCTCGTTGCTGGTCACCTTTCTTCCCATTGCTGGTCACGTTTTTTCCCTTTGCTGGTCACGTTTTTCCCTTTGCTGGTCACCTTTTTTCCCTTTGCTGGTCACATTTTTCCCTTTACTGGTCACCTTTTTCCCTTTGCCGGTCACGTTTTTCCCTTTGCTGATCACATTTTTCCCTTTGCTGGTCACCTTTTTTCCCTTTGCTGGTCAGATTTTTCCCTATGCTGTCACCTTTTTCCCCTTGCTGGTCACGTTTTTCCCTTTGCTGGTCACGTTTTTCCCTTTGCTGGTAACATTTTTCCCTTTGCTGGTCACCTTTTCCCTGAATGGGTTACATGATAGGCAAGTCAAGAACATTGACGTGAAACAGTTTTCCACTAAGTTCACATCTAAAGTCGCTTTCAAAGCCTAACATATCAATAGGCTGTGAGCATTCTTGTTTCATCCTCTCTAGCTTGACAGCTAAAGTAAAATAAGTCGCTCTTAATGTATATACGCTAATGAGAAAGTATAAAAGAACTATCCTGAATAAAAATCGATTAGTATAACGTGAGAGCTAAGGTGGTTAAGCTCGCAAGAGGTTTCGGTTTAATTAACTCTCTCACTAGCCTGCAACCGTTGAAGTACATTTACCTGGTTACATAGACTGAGGAACTGTGGTAAAGCTACAGAAAAATTAAAGAGAGGGGAACCTGGAATCATTCGTGTAATCTTAGTGGCATTGCCAACGCTCAGCATAAGGTCTCTGCTTCGAGAAACATTGCTGACAAGATCTGGCTGAAACGACTTGGAAAAGCGTGCAATCTGATGTTACATTAGGTGAAAAAGTTGGCAGCGTGACTAGTAACAGCAATTATGAAGGGAAAGGTAGCTCCAGGTGCAGTAACCACGAAGAAGAAACGAGGAGGATTTCTACCTCTCATACCAATTATTGCAGCTCTAGGCGCTGCTGCTGGAGGTGCAGCCCAAATTGCCTCAGCAGTAAATAAGAAAAAGGCAGCAGATAAACAGCTTGCCGAAATGACGAGGCATAAGAGAGAAATTGAGAGAAAGGTATCTGTTGGCGGAGGGTCCAAAAAGAAGAAACGAGGAGGATTTCTACCGCTCATACCAATTATTGCAGCACTAGGAGCCGCCGCTGGAGGTGCATCACAAATTGCTACAGCTGTAAATACGAAAAAAGCTGCAGATAAACAACTTGCTGAAATGATGAGACGTAACAGAGAAATTGAAGCAAGAGGGAGAGGTTTTCGAGTGAAGAAGAATAAGGGAAGAACACGGAAACGAAGAGGAGACAGACCCTGAAAGGGAATTCAAAAAACTCAGGCAGAGGGCTATACTTGTCCCGGAAAAAACATTGAGTAACATAGACCTTGACTTGTATGCCCTACGTTTAAAGATTCCTCATATTAGGATGCGAATGTCTTCTTTATTAGATCAGTGAATAATAATAATAATAAAAATGTCATTAAAATGTCCTTTCACTCTTGATTTTTCCCAGTGATTGTTCTATAGGAACGTTCTGTGGTCCTTCAGTGACAAAGTTATTCCATCTAATCAGCTGTCTGAATCTGATTTCCTAGTGAATATATTTAAGTTGAGCATCATACGAATTTAGCACAGTATTGCATCAGTCTCCTTTCTCTATAGTAAAAGTGGACACTCCATCTACCAGTGTTCCCATCTGTTACGGCTGGATAACGTATTTCACAGGAACCTTCAAATCAAATTTTACCTTTTGTTCATAAAGATCCGCTTCATAGAGCAAACAGGGGAGCCTAACAGCAATATCATTGCCTTTAGAAACAAGGATATAAGCATAATGCCTATAGTTTTTAGAAGAAGTCAACGACGTCGAGGATATAATAATGGAATGATTCGACGCACACATCATGCTCTGCCCTTGACGCCCATCAAGTTAACATCACGCAATCAGCAGTTCCTACAGTTACTGGGCTTCAGAATCCTATAATCATGGACATCTTCAATGCTACCGACACCGAGATTCGACGACAAGATCATTAAGAAGAGGAACATGTGTTTTCACCATATAATACATCAGCTCTGGATTCTAACAACGAGTTTAGAATCCCTTGTCAAGTTGAACATTTATATACTTTACACCGTCTCAGGGTGAAGAGAATGCTGTTGTTAAACCTGTATTCATCGAGTGGAGAAGGCTTGTGATTCGACTTTCTGATGCTGAGATCTCAAGACTGTTAAGCTGGATAAGACTCTGTTTCACCCATTTAGGATCACAGATCTGCATACTCAACCTGCTGTGTTACAGGAATTTACCTGAATAGTGACACCACATCTAAAATGGAGAAGCCGTGATTTGTCTTTTTTGGTGCTCTGACTTAAGATCGAGTAATGCATCTAAAGACGGTTCTCTTTTTGATCATTGTGACATAACTTAAACTAATCATTGTAATGATTTATTTTTCATTAGGAATGCAAGGATTTTTAATGAATAAAAACACTATATAAAAGCATACCTTAATTCTTTTATTGTTATTATTTATCTTACATTTCCATCACTTTCTCGTCCGACTCATTGTTTCTGTATATGTCATTACACTTGTAACAGCAGGTTATGCAAATTTCCTTATTATTTAAATGAAAGTCTTTTTATTTTCATAATTTGTATTCCAGCGTGGCAAACAGTCTTAATGCTGTTAATGTATACAGGGCTCAAGTCTTTTAGAATACAAATTTCACCATTACTGAAAGTATTTTCACAGTCACTTAAATTATTGCTCACAATGCTTAATTTCAGTGATTATAGGGAGACTAGTTCGAGCTAACTCTCAGCCATGCATTGAATTGTATACAAAATTGACCGTATTTTTTCATTGTATACCCTGTAATGTTATATAAGGATCCTGTCTTAATGTGTTTCGGTGATGTAGATGTCTCAGCACCCGTTTCTTGCCGAAATGTTTCTTGTAGGTGCCGATGGTGCTTATTCCACCCTCCAATAGCGTCAGTATCCTTTGCATGACAGCAGGCCATTCCTCTTCTTCTTCCTCTTATTGCACACCCTGAAACATTGCACAATGAAAGTCTTAGAAAACTATCTTGGTCAAGTAAAGGCAACCTGGAAAGAATTACATTTTTTGTTATGATACATGTAAAATGAAGCATATGGCACATGTAAAAGAAGCACAATGATTTGTATAAACATTCGGATATTTAGAGTTATTTCAATGCGCTAGATATAATTAAACTCAAAGCATGTGATATTGTAATTTCGTTAATTTTTTATAAAATTCTATAATATGCATCTTTTGTATCTTTATATGTAATATCAATGAGTCAGTTGTTTTATGTATGAATTTTTCATTGTGAAATGGGAGAACATTCAATACTTAAGTTTGACACTTCTACGCACCTTCTTTGCGTGTAAAAAAGACAATTTACATGTCTTAAATTTCCCCGTCTCTGCCATGCCATTATACTGTAGGTATACGCTGCCAGGTATTTCTGCAATCTCTTGATCGGTTAACGAATTATAGCGCTCTGGCAAGAACACTTGACAATCCTCCAGCGAAGATACGATCCTGGTACCATATCTTGTTTGAACTCTCTTTAAGGACTTTATCTCATAGTTAAGACCTATTTCGAGATCTTGAACTTGACGAGTCGGTAGGAAACTACGCTCTTCCACCATCTTGTTAAGTCTATCAGCTAAACAATCTGTAACAGACATTGCCATGAATTATTATTTTCACTACATTATTCAAGTTGAAGAACGAGTTATACACTTCTTTATATTAGAACTAAGGTGTGCATGTTTTGTAAGTAAGCCTATGAATGTGTAGAGAAACAAAGAATAAGTACAGAAAATCATGTGAATGTTCATTGAAGATGAGCCAGCAGAGAACCAAAGAATGCATAGTGAAACAAAGAATGAGGGGGGGAAAATCGTATGAATGTTTATGTAAGAATGCGAGGAGAAATCATGTGAATGTTAATGGAAGCAAAGAATGAGCTGAGAACGTCGTGTGAATGTTAACAAAGCATGAACCTGCATGGGAACAAAGAATGAGTAGAGGAAATCATGTGAGTGTATAGTGAAACAAAGAATGAGGGTAAAGTCGTATGAATGTTTATGTAAGAAGAATGTGTGGCGAAAATCATGTGAATGTTAATAGAAGCAAAGAATGTGAAGAGAAAGTCATGTGAATGTTAACAGAGCATGAACCTGTAGGGGGAACAAAGAATGAGTAGAGGAAATCATGTGAGTGTATAGTGAAACAAAGAATAAGGGGAAAATCGTGTGAATGTTTATGTAAGAAGAATGTGTGGCGAAAATCATGTGAACTGAAGAAGGGTATGCAGTGAAATCCATGTGAATGTAAAGCACAGATTAGAAAATATGATGCTCTTTGTAACGAATCGTCTTTCATGTACTGTAACGTTTAAATAAAATTAAATGTATTGTAAAAGCCAACAGTGATTTTGTATAGTTATTTAAAACTCACCTTGCATTGCCCCCGTTTTGATATGTGCTGAATGTGTAGACGGCCTGTAGCTCACGTTGCTTTTAAAGCTCTTTAAAACTTGAATGTAAAGTTCTAAACACAACAGTTCTAACATGGGACAGATGTCTGTTTATATAGGGATCTAAACCCCCTCCAGGCGATGCCTGCACGTCATCATGGCTGTGATGCTTACACGTCACGTGATTATTGCAGCCAATGGCATCATCTCTTGCTACGCATGCGCAGAGGCCCTCAGCACTTCTATCCCTGCTTGTTTCACTTCCTCTCCCTCTCTCGCTCTCTCTCTCTCCCTCTCTCGCTCTCTCTCACACAGAGTACATCCATAATGTCGCTACAGAAAGCTGCATGCAGTTAAAGCATCAATCTAAGCGATGTATTCCAGAGTACAGAGGAAAATCAGTGAAGTCATTGAAAGATCGGGATTCGAACTAGGGGCAACTGATTGAAAATTATATACAGCATTAATTGTTCATTGCATGAGCTATCAAACATGCTTTCGTCTACAGCTCTATCTCTGCCTGTTTCTGCGATAATTGAGATTTAAACTTAAGGATCGAACCCTGGACGTCAGGTACCCTAATATACGCCCGCGAGATATTATCTGATGACATAAACGTAATAGGTTTATTTGGTGCCTTTGTCTTAATTATTTCCTGTTATTAAATTTATAAGTAAACTTCATTGAATCGGTATTCGAACTCAGAACGCCAGAAACAAAATTATTTATAATATTAGTTTGATGTGTTTAAAAGACCTGTATGCAGTTGCAACATTGATCTAAGTGATGTATTCTAGAACACAGTGGAAAATTAAGGAAGTCACTGAAAGATCGGGATTCGAGCTAGGGACACTGATTGGAAATTATATAAAGCATTAATTGTTCATCGTAGGAACTAAAAATCGTGCTTTGGTCCGCACCTTAATCCCTGCTAGTTTCTGAGATAATTGAGATTTTAAAGTTAAGGATCGAACCCATGACACCTGGACTCTAATATACATGCACAAGAAACGAGCTAATGGCATAAAAGTAATAAAGTTTATTTGCTGTCTTTATTTTAATTAGTTTTGGAGTTATTAGAAGACCGGTTTCGAGCAATCGTAAATGGAGCCTTGCATCCCGAGCTATAATTAGTTTTTATTGCATCATTTTGTCTCTTTTCATTCAGGACATGCGCGTGAGTTGGTGTGTGCGTGTGTGGGTTGGTGCTGTTGGGTGTAAGTGAACCGGCATATGTGCTTGCACGTGTGTGTGTGTGTCCATGTATATGTATGTGTGAGTGTAAGAGCACTGGTGTATGTATGTATACGCATGAGGTGCGTGAATGCGTGAGTGTAAGAGCACTGGTGTATGTATGTATACGCATGAGGTGCGTGAATGCGTGTGTGTACTGGTGTATGTATGTGTGTGTGTATGTGTGTACTGTTGTATGTATGTGCATGTGTGTGTATGTGCTGGTGTATGTATGTGCGTGTGTGTATGTGCTTGCGTGTGTGCGTGTGTGCGTGTGTGTACTTACATGTGCGTGTGTGTATGTGCTTGCATGCGTGCACCAGTGTATATTTGCTGATGTGTGTACAAGTGCTCGTGTATATGTGAACGCCTGAATGTGTACAAGTCGTGGAGAAAGAAAGAGATAGATATAAAGAAAAAGAGAGGAGAAGAAGAAAGAATGTTGTCTAGGCATCGAGATATCTAAGTATGCATAAGGGTTTAATATAAATAATTATAGTTGTTAAATGCAATTTTAATCCGACCGCCCGCTGCTTCAATAACTTAATAGTTATTATAGCGTTTCGCAGGGTTGGATTCGAACTAGGGGCCTCTGGTTCCTAACAATACAGCTCGTCAAACATTGTAATGTTGTATAAATTAAATTATATTTGTTAAACACGTTTTATCTGACCGCCCAATACTCACATAGTTTAATATTTATTAAGCATTAGAGTTTCGCAGATTCGATCTAGAACCCTCTGAACACCGTTCCATTAATTAAATTATATTTGTTAAATACATTTTAATCTAGCCGTGCATAGTTTAGTAGTTATTGGGCATTAGAGTTTCGCAGATTCGATCTAGGACCCTCTGAACACCCTTTTTATTAATTATTGTAATGATATATAAAAATTAAATTATATTTGTTAAATACATTTTAGTCTGACCTTACATAGTTTAATATTTATTAAGCATTAGAGTTTCGCTGCGTAAGATTCGAACTAGGGTCCTCTGAACGGTCTTTCATTAATCAGGGTAATGATGTATAAAAAATTATATTTGATAAATACATTTTTAAATCTGACCTTGCATAGTTTAATATTTATTAAGCATTAGAGTTTCGTTGGGTAAGATTCGAGCTAGAACCCTCTGAACACCCTCTCATTAATTAGGGTAATGATATATAAAAAATTAAATTATAATTGATAAATACATTTTTTTTAATCTGACCTTGCATAGTTTAATAGTTATTACGCGTTAGAGTTTCACTTGGTAAGACTCGAGCTAGAATTCTCTGAACGCCTTTTTATTAATTAGGGTAATGATATAATAATATCAATCATTAATTTCTCATTAGCAATAAACTTTTGATTACAGTAAGAATCGAACACCGATCTATGTATATCACTCAGAGGTTTAATGCACGTAATGAAATGTATATTAGCCGCTTTTTCGGAGTCTTCGGCTGAAACAGAATGCTTGTTAACTATGCTCGGGTATATTCGTAGGAGGTCGTAAAACATCGGAGAGAACTCCCTCAGGCAAAATCATGATGGCCGACTATGACGTCACGCAGAGTTGGTAAACAAGTTTCTCTCTCTTTCACACAAACAAGGACAGGACGAGTATAAAGCAACCCTCGAATTCTTTTGTTAAACTAGCAGGTGGCCAAAGAATGGAAAGGGTCAGGCTTTGTTATTGGATTGTGGGATGGGAACGCTGCAGGTGTCTTTCTAAACTAGCCTTGCCAAGGACAATAGAAAGGCACACACAATAGAATCTCTTACACAATGGAAAGGGTCAGGCTTTGTTATTGGGTTGTGGGATGAGTATGCCAGGTGGTCTTTCTAAAGAATGCTTGCACGGGACAATAGAAAGGCACACACAATAGAATCTCTTACACAATGGAAAGGGTCAGGCTTTGTTATTGGGATTGTGGGATGAGTATGCCACGTGTTCGACACACAATGGAAGTGGGGGTGGGTAACTGACCAGGTGCAGAAGTGGCCTGATGTGGGATGGGTAGGAAAAACATCTCGCCTTTGTTACAGAACCTTAAATTTATGACCCCTTTGTTCGTTTTGACAGTTGATTGACAGCCTTAATTACTTAACTGTCAAGCTTCCATTGTACTCAACATGATTTACGACCGCAGCTGCAACTAAAACTACCAAGGCCCTGCGGGGGGAGGGAGGGGGGAAGTGGGGGCGGGGCTAATTAGCATATTAATTGACATTCCATGCATATTAAGTGCGCCAGCTCTCTAATTTCTACCCTACTGACCCTGCATCCATTCACCCGAGCTTTGAATCTCTCCCGCGGAGTGCTTGGTGTAGGTGCAAATGATATTGATGAAACTTATTGGCTCGCAATACTCACACCAAGAGGATTGGCTAATATTTACCTCTTGTACAATTTCCCGTGTACTAGTATGCATATGACGTTCAAAATAGCTTTCGCATTAACACCAGGTATCACTGGTGTGTATCTCATAGGAGACATCCTTACAGGTGGCAATGTTGTACGCAGATGTCTTTCAACATTCTGGAAAGCTTTTGGTGTTGGTTGCCGTCTATTTGGAT
This sequence comes from Deroplatys truncata, assembly GCA_030765065.1. NCBI lineage: Eukaryota > Metazoa > Arthropoda > Insecta > Mantodea > Mantidae > Deroplatys > Deroplatys truncata. The sequence continues at coordinate 204,435,087 of CM060981.1, read as the reverse complement.
ATCTCTGCTGGTATAAATGCTGAGATTGTTGCACATTCGTTCTCGCCTCTTCGTAGAAAAGAGAATATTTACGTACTCGTTTGTCGAATACATTGCAAAAAACTGCAAGAAAGCTGACTGTATGCTATCACAACTGTATACGCATGAGAAGAGAAGGCAGTCGGCATTCAAAACACCACTTTGCGGTGTGTTACCGGTCAAATGAGACAGAAAGGTATAATATTACAGCTTATAATATCCGTTCCATTACAAACTTTATACGGTCAATAACTATTAAAATTATTATAACGTTAAAAAAATAGGGGATTCTAAAACCTAATTAATCGATTTCCATACGTTAATGCAAAGAAAGAATGAACGAACAACGCGAACACTCGAACCCATGTTACTGGCCACTAACACTAACCAGTGTAATCCTACTCGTCCACTTGGACGCTTGGCTGAGACAACCTTCACGTATAAACCTTAGCTCTTACCTGCCAGATGCAGATACACAGAGTGACAAAGAAGATCTTCGAGGGATTTTGTAGCTTTCTGGGGTCTTTTGAGGCGTTTCCTTCACCATACCTATCGCAGAGCGTGGTGGCTTGATAACACTGCAATAAGGGAGAAAAGAGGGGAGGTTGATGTCTTTGCTTTTTATGGTGTTATTGAAACCAAAACATGTTTATTGTCTCAGAACCAGTCGTGCCGTATACTAGCGAAATTACTCGTGGACATTTCCTGAATATGTGGGAGGCTGGTCGCGCTAATACAGCAATTGCAACGAAAGTGCATAAAAGTGCTTTTGTAATAAATTATGGATAAAAATATTCAAGGAAAATGGAAAAGACCGTCTACATTCTCGTCAGAAATTGGGCACTCCCCGCAAAACATCCGCAGATGATGATATTCGTTTACTAATGTAAATTACTCTTTTCTTATAATTGTCTGATCATAATTAGAAACTAGAGATAAATATGTGTATGTATAGGTTTACCGAATATGACATGCATATTATGGCATTAAAATTTGGTTATATTTTTGTCCATAATCCTGTTGTATTCCTATGATCAGCAATGTTAGTAAAGGTATATTAACCGATTATAATTTGAATTAGAGGGAAAACGTGCTAATTTATTTATTATTTAGTTAAGTTTGCTTCTATGCAGCAACAAGCATTGATATCACTGTGAGAATACAGTTCTGTTTATGTTTTGCTATAAAGTGTTGCCTTGCTATGTATTCAATGAATGCCATTCATGCTTTAATTTGCACCCCCTGAAACCTTCTCACACTACACATTCTACATTTCGCTAACCTGGCGCTCATCAAGCCTTCCCCTTAGCTTTTAACCCTTTCAAAGGCGTGTCCTGCACTAGCCGATAAGGTATGGCTACCAATCACGATAAGAGGTCTGTATGACAAACTGAATGCACTCACTCTACCTCTTTCTCTTTTAGCCAATACGATCGAGAGCGTAAACATATATTTCGCTTCTACGCTACTTTGTAATATTTGCTGTGGTCATTGGTGTAACTATTTGGCAGAAGGAGTAGCGCACCCTTGCACCGTGGCCTAAAGCAACCAATGAAATGGCCATAGCTTCGCAAGGCCACGTACAACGATAAATAATGTAATATAGACGCGAGGTGCAGTGAGATTTTCTTTGACGCTCTTTATACCACCTTGCTACTTTGCTTGTATGTTATAACCTTTTAAGAGTGTTTTACTTTTTTGTTAGATGTCTATCATGATTATATAACTTGCATAAGCTGTTGTATATGTTATTTGAAATGTACGTGTCATAGTGACGCCGAATTTGAAATAAACATTTATTTAATGCAGCCTTGGCTGTACAGCGTTCATTTCGGATATAACCTATCCTGTCTTTATTCACAAAATTATGTCATTTTAATAGTGATTTTGATACTAAACACATATGATTTGTCCATTTTATCAGGGGGTTTAATCAGATGAATAGACATGTACTATTTTTCAAGAATATAAATTTACACTTTTCGTGGATCAGTATCATTTAGGCGTTCCGTGAATAGGGGATATGCAAACCAAATCGTAGATATACCAGATACTGAACACCATTTTAACCTTTCACTCGCTTTAAAGACTTCTATGGATATGTTTAACCGGTACGACAAAATATGGACTAAATATCTCAAAAGAAGTTGCAATTCTCTTACTGCTGAGCTAATAACTACATGATATTTGAAAATATACAAGAAAACGGAAAACACGCAGAAGTGTGTCTATGTCGTATATAACCCACGCACTAATATCTCTTATCGTAGTTCAGTGGTAAAACACTGTTTCAAATGTGCCGAGCATTCAGGGTTGGAACCCCAGCATATACTCATACATTTTATTCCAACGCTTTCAGTTTGTAAGACTCGGCAACGAACAAATGTACAGTTCTCTTGCAGCTGATCCATTACTACATGACTTGGAAGAAAATGCGAGGAGGTTGAATGATAATTTTAATGGAGCCAACTTCTAAATGCTGTATACAATCCATCTGATCATAACAATAAGCTAATACATAAAATAACAAGAAAGTGATGAATTCTCATCTTGAGAAAAACAAACTTACAGATGCAAATATAATTGTGTATAATTCGATGGAGTATAATGCATAAAACTGAGAGTGCATATTCTGTGAGTAGGAGAAAGAAGCGGTTTAAGCGCACAAAGCAACATACCGCCTATTGATAAGGATGTAAAGTGATATCCCTTTTGTTCTGTGAAGCCGGCCACGTCCCATTCCTTTGTGCGCTACTGACATACCGCTAATGAAATGAAATTAAATTGAGTTTTATTTATGGACGCTGTTTAATTACTATGGTCGTTAGCGTCCCATTCTATATTGGACATAAAAGACCGATAATTGTTTGCTCAGAGGCCGCTTTATCAGGCTTGAGGTTCTTTTACGTGCCTTAAATCTGCGACACGGGACCACCGGCTTTACTTCCCTTCCGAAGAAAGACATGCTAAGGATTTTTACGCCCGAAAAAATCCATCGCCCTCTGCCGGGTTTGAACCCGCGACCTTGGAAACTAGAGGCTGCCACGGTACCACTAGTACACGGAGGACGGCATGCCACTAATCGATGTGTCATGTAGCTGTCTTATTCAATTGACAAGAGTTTGACAAGGGTCGTGCATGTGTAACCCTTTGTTTCACGCCGCGGGCCACACTCCCTCCTTTGTGCACTACTGAAGTCGCCCGCCTGAGAACCCGACAAGGATTTATTGTTCTCGTCGCTAATGGGGCCGCAAAGGAAGATGCCACCTATTGAATCCAATTGACTTTGTAATGTGATGTCCCTTTGTTCCCGTACGAAGGTCACAACCCTTCTTTGTGCCCTGCTGATACCGCCATTCGGAGACCGTCGAACAATGGGTAATTGTTCAAAAGTGGTGAGGTGTGAAAAGTTGTATTTAAGTTTTAGAAAAAACATTTGCGGGGTGATCGCGTGCTTGCATGGTATTAGCGCTTTAAACCCGTGATTTTCAATGCTGTTATGCATGTATGAACAGTAGTGACGTCACTTAGCAGTTCTAGAGGGGATTGAGGCTTGTTATTACCAGACAGAAGTCGGCTGTTGGGTTTTTTCATTACAAGGTGGAGGGCTGCCGGTCAGGTTAAGACCAATGAGCGTGATAGTTTTACCTACGCAAACACATACATATACGATGACAATCAGTCAATTCACATACACTTAATTATATTAATAAAAATACTTAATTGGATTAATTGTATTCATCGATGGACGACCAGCGTTTAATTACATTAATCAATCAAAATACATGTGGTGGGGTTCTTCGATCGACGACCTGCGTCCAGCCCTTTAGGATCGTGATACCGGGACGTTAGAACCCAATATAGTCTTTGTTAGCGTTTAAATCTTAAACAATGAGCCTAAATGATGTTATGCATAGACGAACATTACCTGATTGATTGACACAGATATTTAGAGCTTTACCTCTCCCATCGATTTGCGGGGGCGGTGGTTGCGGCAGGTGACGAGAACAATACCCCATTGTCTCATTTCTCGGGCCTGCGGCATCTATTTGCGGCCTGGAGTGTTAAGTGTTTTCACACCTCACCTTTTGAACAATTGCCCATTGTTCGGCGGTCTCCGGTTGGCAGTACCAGTTGTGGACAAGGAAGGGCTGTAGCCGGCGTACGGGAACAAAGGGATATCACATTTCAAAGTCAATTGGATTATACACTTATCAATAGGCGGCATCTTCCTTTGTGGCCGCATTAGCGACGAGAACAATAGTTCTCAGGCGGGCGGTTTCAGTAGCGCACAAAGGAGGGGGCGTGGCCCACGGCGTGGAACAAAGTGTAACACATGCACGACCCTTGCCAAACCCTTGTCAATTAAATCTGACAGTTACATGACACATCTATTAGCGGTATGACAGTAGCGCACAAATGAGGCGTACGTGGCCGGCTTCACAGAACAAAAGGGATATCACATCACAAAGTTAATTGGATTACATCCTTATCAATAGGCGGCACCTATCTTTGTGCGCTTAAACCGCTATCATTCCCTACTTCTGTGTGACTGCCAGTTATAATATAGTTACTCCATTTATTAGAAATAGCAAAAAGAAGACGATAGCCAAAGATAACGGTAGTTAAAAAGTAAACTAAACGATTGCCATTTCATAGCTGAAGTCGCGTCATATATGAAGACATAAATTCATTTCTGAAGCATTAAGATTTATAGACAATGTATTTTTCCTGGAACAAGTAACTTGTCGAAACAACGAATGGAAAAGAAAAATGAAATCTTGTGCTTTAGAACGTGGTGTAAATGTCCACAGCTACGATTACATCGTTTATTCTTTCGTGCATGTTCGCAACCAGTGCAGAACACGGTTTGGGTTCTGCTGATAATATTGCCATAGCTCCATCATGTGAAAAGCCATATTCACTCGTAACCTGTCTGGTTGACGTTCTTCCCATTCCTTTACCATGAAGGCACATGCATGTTGAATAGGATTCAGTCAGGGGATCTTGGAGCCAGGTCAAGTGGATTATTTCTGGATGCCTCGTAATATAATTCAAACATTTATAATTAAATCATATTTTCTAAAATATTTCAATTAAATTTAATATTTTAATATATAAATTAAATAATTAAAATCTTTATTAAAATGTGAATTAAATTTAGCCAATCCTGGATGATATTTGCGGTATGCACACCACATATTCTCGTGTTCTGGGAACCTAGCAAGACAGGATGGCGGCAAAGTGTTTTCGAGAATATCTACATAGATTGCACTCGTCATTCTTTCTTGCATTTCAGTTAACTCCTCTGTATCTGATGCTGCCATATAGACATAGAAATGTTCTGCAATTCTACTCGAATATTCTGCTCGAACGATGTGCTGAGACGCGTATCGTATACAGACACAGGGTCCCTTGCTGGTCGGATCGAAATACTGTCTCGTCATTCCCAATTACCAGGTCCCAGTAAGCCTGAGTAAGGTCAATATTACGTTGCGCCCATTGTAACCTTCTTGCGTTGTGTGCCACAGTGAGAAGGAGCTAAGTGGCAGGACGATGCGATGCAATACCGGCATCCTTTAATCGTTGGCGTGTGGTTTCATATGAGCAACCATACTCAACTTTGTCCAGAAAGATATACCTGTGTCTTAAAGTTTGATTCCTTACAATGTTCTTCCTCACAAGCTTCGTCTTGAGAGAGTGTTGTTGCACGGGGTTTACCCAAACGCTTGCATGATTTTTCCCATTCAACTTCTCCCTCGTAATGCCGGTGTAGCCATTGTTACACTGTTCTTCGAGCACTAACCCAATTCTCTGGCGGTTTGCGACGCGATTTCACCATGAGAAGCATGACCTACAATTTCACCCTTTTGAGCTGCAGTCAGCTCCACACAACTTCGTAGACGTGGCATGCTGCTTTACTGTGATGAAGCTTTCGTGAAAATGTTCGAATGTAGTGCATAAAGAACTTCCAGTAACATTTTGTGCATGCGCAAGAAATACAACGTAAACAAAGTTGGAATAAAGACTATGATAGGTTATATGCTAGAGTTTGAACCGTGAATCCTTGGCAGACTTGAAATAGCGTGCGTTTACCACTGAGCTACGACAGCAGATGCTAATGTGTGGGTTATATACAACATAGATGTCGATTCCCAACTAGTTTTGTGATATTTAGTCCATATTGGTCATACTGGGTTAATATGGCCATAGAAATCTCGAAGAGAGTGACAGGTTAAAATGGCGACCACGGCAGTATACATCCATGACCACGACCGAATTAGTTTTCATACCCCTACTCACGTAACGCCTGAATGATACTGGCCCCTGAACTGTATATTTACTTCATTGAAAGATAGTACACTCTAACTCAAAACTTTGTAAAATCAGCTGGAATCCCCGAATTTGCTGTCAGTAAATTAGTTGTATGTTTTTGAACTGTGCTTTAGTGCGGAGTATCCCATATCTCCTAAATCGCTTTTGCACTGAATATTGAGCCTTTGTATATCTAAAAACGCCAGCTAGTAAGTTCGTAAGCGAATAAATTGGACTTAAAGCGCAATAGTGGCTTGCAAGGTGGCCTATCTTCTAAAATCTGTAAGGACAGCTGACTGTATGCATATATACACTACGTGATCAAAAGTATCCGGACACCTGGCTGAAAATGACGTACAAGTTCGTGGCGCCCTCCATCGGTAATGCTGGAAGTAAATATGGTGTTGGCCAACACTTAGCCTTGATGATAGCGTTCACTCTCGCATGCATACTTTTTATCAGGTGCTGCAAGGTTTCTTGGGGAATGGCAGTCTTTTCTTCACGGAGTGCGGAACTGAGGAGAGGTATCGATGTAGGTCGGTGAGGCCTGGCACGAAGTCGGCGTTCCAAAACATTCCAAAGGTGTTCTATAGGATTCAAGTCAGGACTCTGTGCAGGCCAGTCCATAGGGATGTTATTGTCATGTAACCACTCCGCCATAGCCCGTGCAGTATGATCAGGTGCTCGATCGTGTTGAAAGATGCAATCGCCATCCACGAATTGCAAGAAGGTGCTTAAAATATCAATGTAGGTCTGCGCTGTGATCGTGTCACGCAAAACAACAAGGGCTACAAGCCTCCTCCAGGAAAAACACGACCACACCATAACACCACCACCTCCGAATTTCACTCTTGGCACTACACACGCTGACAGATCACGTTCACCGGGCATTCGCCATACCCACACCCTGCCATCGGATCGCCACATCGCGTACCGTGATTCGTCACTCCACACAACGTTTTGCCACTGTTCAATCGTGTAATGTTGACGCTCCTTACACCAAGCGAGGCGTCGTTTGGCATTTTCCTGCGTGATGTGTGGCTTATAAGCAGCCGTTCGACCATGGAATCCAAGGTTTCTCACCTCACGCCTTACTATCATAGTACTTGGAGTGGCTCCTTATGCAGTTTGGAATTCCTATGTGATGGTCTGGATAGATGTCTGCCTATTACTCTTTACGACCCTCTTCAAATGTCGACGGTCTCTGTCAGTCAACAGAAGAGGTCGGCCTGTACGCTTTTGTGCTGTACATGTCCCTTCACGTTTCCACTTCACTATCACATCAGAAACAGTGGACCACGGGATGTTTAGGAGTGTGGAAATCTCGCGTACAGACACCTGACCACTTTCAAAGTTCGTGAGTTCCACAGAGCGTCCTATTCTGCTGTTTCACGATGTCTAATGACTACTGAGGTCGCGGATAATGAGTACCAGGCAGTAGGTGACTGCACAATGCACGTAAGATGAAAAACGTATGTTTGTGGGAGTGTCTGGATACTTTTGATCACATAGTATATATATAAGATGAGACAGAACAACACCGAATAATTTTAAGGCATGATTCAGGGATTATATCTGAGTATTTTCTTATAGGTAATGTAAAGGTCTTTTTATCGAGCTAGAGGGCACTAACGCATTTCATACGCCACGTCGGATTAGATGAAATTCTCTCAAGCAGATTCCTGTTCTCTCCGTCACTGGAATATCAGTATGTTTTGTTTTCTTTGCATTTTAGAATATTGCTCCTGTTGTATTTTAACGTTGTTTGTATCACAATTAACATAAGAACTGCGTTTTGTTATTTAAGAATTACTTCATATCACACAGTTCTTTGTGACTTTGTGGTTCCTACCAAAAGTGTAGGTTATTAACCTCAGCTACCAGGATATACTAAAGTGCTCCATTTACTGAAATCCTACTATAAAAAATGCTCCATTTACTTATGTAGAACTAGCAGATATGCATTGCGTTTATGGTGCTAATTGGGGAAATGCAAAAAGGGCACTTTCTTGTGCTGAGTTTTACCCAAGAAGACATTTGCCACATCACGTACATTTATTGCCGTACATCAACGACCGCGAGAAACAGTACGTTTCCAAGAACAAGCGCATCGTTCGGGAGTCCAAAGAAATGTAAGGACAGTGGCTCTAGAGGAGGAAGAGAAAGGAGGGTCCTGACCGGGTCCATAATTCTTCGACCACAAGCACAAGAGCAATAGCGCATACCATGCTGCACACAAGCCAGTCTTCGGTTACTATAATTCTGCGCGAACAGCAGTTATATCGTAACATCTCACCCGAGTTTAAGTACTGAGGCCAGATGACTTTCCACTCAGAATTCAGTTTTTCCAGTGGTTTCTTTATACATACATTGATCAACCAAGATTTTCTACAACTATGTTCCGAACGGACGAAAATGGACAACTATTACGCGAGAAGCATGTTTAAGACACATAACAGTCGCATTTGGGTACAAGAAAGCCCTAGAGCTGTTGGAGTTATAAACTGCTAACACCAGTTTTCAATTAACATTTTAGCTGGCATTGTAAAGAACACACTCATAGGGTCCTAACCTCCACGTTTGACGGGCCACATTCAGCTGCAGTTTTTGCAACATAATTTGCGAGAACTTCTGGAAGATCTATTACGAATATGCCTGTTAATGCGGTTCGAAGGCGTTGGGGCACCTGCGCATTATTCCGGTGACGTAAGAGATTTCCTAAGTGTAACGTATCCTGATGGCTGGATCGGTAGAGGAGCACCGGAATCATGGTCAGTGAGTTTACCAGATCTAACCTTTTTGGATTTTTTTGGGGGGGGGGCATGTTCACACTCTTTTGAACGAGACGCCGATTAATAGTGAAAATGAGCTGATGCCTGGATGTTTGTAGCATTTGATGCTATCCGTGATATGCCAAGTATTTTTGAAAGAACACAGCAATCATTAAAACGACACTATCAACTATGCTCCGAAGTCAAAGGTCGGCATTTGAACATATTTTATAAACATTTATACAGATTTTCAATCCTTGTTTAGTTCTTAGTTTAATTATGTTTGAAGTCTTTTAAAAACATATATTTTCATAATTTAACATTGTTTTAACTTTCACCAAGCAATTTGTTTAATGGTGGAGAAAATTTGACCAACAATAGTATTAGGTATTTTCATATGTTATTGACAATAACCTGCATTCGCAGCGGCAGATCGCTTAAAAAGCTTTGCTCTGCTTTAGAGCACATGGATGAAGTGTCATATAGTTAAACAAACATTAACATCTTACTAAATCAATTTAGGAGAATTTTGCATTCTTTAAAATTAAAGGTACCAACTACTCTTGTTTCCAAACTGTCCCAATACCTTGTAGCAAAACAGGTGTAGCGACCTGTTTGGCGGAATTTCATCTAACCTGTCGCGGTGTTTCATAAACTTTAGTGCTCTCTAGCTCGATAACAAGACCTTTATGGGCATACGTTTCCTAAAAGAAAATATTCAAATAGAAACTCTAAATTGTTCCTTAAAATTATTGGATATTATTCTGACTCACTATGTATATATATATATATATATATATATATATATATATATATATATATATTGAGGTACCAAATGGGAGGTGCCACGATTTTTAACTATAAAAATGCAGGCACCTCATGATTGGTGCTGATAGGGAAGGCAATGGGAGAAGATGGTTCATAATTTGTCTGGTCCCGAAACAAACTAGAACCAGTAGCGGGAATCTATTAGTGACAAGCCATGATTCCAACAGCAGTACTGATGGCGCTTCTGCAGCAAAGTTGTCCATATACTCTTAATTTTCACATAGACATCTCTATCGATGATATGTTCTGTCTATATTGCTAAGGTCTCCAGTTATGCTACTGATATACTTCAATTTTGAAGAGTATTCTACTCGTAAAATCGGGTTTATATCCCTTTGTAATGCAGTGTTCCGTTAAACTGAACTTTACGAGTATTTCAATTGAAAGTGGCTGTCATGGTCCTTACAGCGCTCTCCAATGTTCTTTCCATTTGACCTATAGACGCACTTTCTCAACTATAGGACTCCAAAAAGCCCTGGAGATTTTAGGACAATATTACCTTTACTGGATCATTAATCGCTGAATCTGATTTGGGGCATATAAATGGTTTTGATTTAATAGGTAGCTGTTGAGAATGTGACCATTTCTTCCCGGGAAGATTTCCTAAATACGGAATGAAAGTTTTGCGTTGATTTTGGTCATTCACTACATCTGCGTCACTTTAGGATAACTCTCGAAAGCTTGGTACCAGGATCGTCGCAATTTTCTGATGGTTAGTCGGGAAGAATTTCATGCCATAAAGTAAACAAAGCACAACTCGTAAGTCAATCTGTTGTTACTAATGAACCCATGCGGGAGAAAGGAAACATTCCATAAGGTGCTTTATACTTGACGCTGATGCAATAAAGGATATTTTGAAAACTGCAATTCCTACAGGAAAGATTATTTACATGAACTCTATATTTCATTGAATTCTACATTTTTTGGGAGCAAGTTTCTCTCCTTTAAAGTTTACTTGCTGTACCAAATGAATTCCAAATGAAGAAGATTTCATAGGCTACTCACAAAAAAGTTGAAGATAAGAATGTTATTACTCGTGCAAATATTTTAAAACAATGGCATTTTAATCAAAATAGTAAAGCCGATTTTAATAAAAGAAAAATCTGATGTGTTACACTCACATGACTTCCTCTACTTTTGTACAAACTATTTTTACAAACTCTTACTCTCCATCTATTTCATATTAATCGAGATAAACATTTGCAGAAAGGATCTTTTGACATGCAAAGAGAATTACATTTTACACATAGCGATCAGTTCTAAAAATATTTGACTATCGCTTAAGGCGTACTATGTTCCCCATGTTTTGTATTTGCAAGGGCAATATAGAAATACGGTAGCCTTTAAGCATAGACATATCTCTTAATAGTTGGTTGCTAGGTGCAGCACCATTCTCTTTGCCACAGATTAATACTCTTTGCATGTCGAAGACAAAAAAATGAATAAAGAATTCCCATTTGAGAAAATAAGTATTGAAAAGTTTAAGGGAATAACAAGCAATATCTCGAAAATGGTTCACTCAACAAAAAAAATGTATATTACATAAATTGTGTATCTTAATGCAATCTACATTTTGTGTGTAGTAAAATTTTGTCTATCTCTTTGGGTTTACTAGTTATGTAAAAGTTGTTCAAATGAAGAATACTTTTGGAGACATTCCCAGAAAATACAACATATACATTTTATTGGTAATGAAAATATCTTAAACATATGATATTTTAATCAAAATCGTTAGAGCCATTTTTGAGAAAATTAAAATTTTCGAAAAATGTTCCATGTAAAGGGTAATCTGGGGTGGGGGATTTTCTTGAAAACCTTCGTGTCGCATCTCTGGAAGATACTGAAGCAAATACCAAGTTTGCTGTTTATCTGACTGTTCGTTTCTGAGTTATGCTGTTCACAGACAGACAGACACACACACACACACACACACACACACACACACAAAGACACACACACACGGACATGTTTCCAAAAATGCCTTTTTTGGATTCAGGGGTTCTCAAAACATGTATTTCCGGTGAAATATCGGTATCGAATTTTTGGGTGGAATACAATACTGCCCCTGCTTGCTATACGTAGTAGGAAAAGTAAAAAAATAAGGAAATATATTCCATGCGAGAGGTAATTGGTGTGCCGGGATTTTTTGAAACTCTTGAAAGCTTCTGAACTTAAATATCAAGTTTGGTAATTAATCGACTTTTCATTTATGAATTATGCTATTCATACATACATACAGATTGACTTTTTAAAAATTCTGTTCTTAGTTCAGGGCATCTCAAAATATTTATTTGCTGTAAATTTCGATATTGAAATTGTGTGTGGAATACATTATTTTCTCTACTTAGTGTATGTAAACGGCAGAGGAAGTACAAGGTAAAGTGAGGCATGATGCTTTACTCTATTCAATTTACTTTATCATTAGCATAATATCGCGTGTGCATAATACTCAAGGACTTTAAACATCATATTGCTTACTTGTTTAATTTTCTGCTGGTCATCAGCAAAAAGTCAAAGCTATCTTAACAGTATCTTCTAGTGTGACTGTAACGTGTAATTTACAGACCTTGTAAATCTTTTTTAACCTTTTGACATTTAGTAGTCAGTAATTTACATATTTAAGGATTCTTTTGGCCATCTAGAGTGTAACTATATCACAATATGTAAAATACCTGTCACTTGGTTCAGTAGAGCACTATAACTAGGAGTCTTCACAATCCTCATTTGTAACAAACAAGAATGAATTTTGAATTTTTGCATGCTGCCTCGTGTGTCTGCTTATCGTGCCTCGTGTGTCTGCTTTTTGATAGTTATACCTTACAAACTTTGCAACTAGTCTCTAATTAAACCTGAACGTAGTTATAATGTTATATAATTAATATTTTCACCCCTTTAGTCTTCGTATTTCTTTATTTATAGCTGCACTATATATAAAGATCAATTTTTATTTCGACTCATTTGTTAAAAAACTGTATTTTTTAAAACAACACATCTCCAGTTCTGGGATTGTTAAGTAAATTTGGTCAAATTGTAGACATCTGCACTGCACGTGCATTTGTAACAACAGAAAATAATACTGTGGTTTTATGTGTATTTTATACATGCCGATACACTTCGGTGAAAATGTGTGATTTTAAAACCTCAACAAGAATGAAATGTATTAAGGACTTAAGTCATAAGCGGAGGTTATAGAAAAACAAAAATAAATTGGACTCCTAAGAAACTCAATTTGATTTAAGCATTTTACTTGCGTAAAAACCAAGTTAATAGTAGTTTACTGCCACGAACTCTATTTTAAATATTGAAAATGATCATAACATTTAAGTTAAAGTTAATACAAAAGAACACTATAGTAAATAAACATGCAGTACTTACAACTAAAATGCTTTTTGCAGCATGTTCTTTCATTTTTTATGTATATATTGGGTACTTTAAGAGCTTAATTTGCTTTCTTATATCGAGTTTTTCAATGCATTGTGCTCTGCTGTCAGTACATTACTAACATTATACTTTCTGATGGGAACAAAGGCCAACATACAGCAATGGACAGCACACCATTTTATTTTTCCGAGAAGTTATATCCATTTGTTATTTCCATTAATATAATAAAAAACAAGGGCACACTGGATTTCATCGGGAATGAAAAATATGTGTAAAATCTGGCGTGATTCAATTTTCAAAGCTTTCCTCATAGAAGTGAAGTGCAATTTAAAATTACGAGGCACAAGTGCCAATTATTGTAAACTTGTTGAATAACAATTTTGAGTGAAATGAACCGTTGTTAAAAAATTTACACACGGAGTGAATTTTAACACAATAAACAAGTACATGTATTGAAACGTATTTTTAACATTGCTGTGGCTGCGATGACATAAATGTAATGCCGGAAAATCCGTTCTGTCTGCAATCTTGAAGTTCCTCTATCGTTTTCATTAACCGCAGTTTGCTTTGAACTTGTTCTCCCAAATAGAAGAACAGTAATTGTAACAGTAACAGTTACAGTCATCTAATTGTTTATTGATTTTTAAAGAAAATTTTTAGCAAATCAAGTGAGCAATTTTCAATCGTTTATCGCTAAGCACGCTACAGGTCGGGCCTTTTTGCTTAGTGATGTAAGTAACTCTAGTTTCCAGCCCAGTGGTAATTTATTAATCTTTATATTGTGTTAGTGTCTTTCGTAGGACACGCGTGCTTTGTTTGACGTTCCTTGTACATGGAGGTTATTAGGTTTGCGGTTCTTAGGAGCAAGGACCGAGGCGATACCAGCAGGGAAGAGATAGAAATCACCGCGCATGATGGGTTATTACTGGAAGCTTAAAATGACAACGAAAACTGATAATGATGACCACTAACCTGCATTATGTGAGGAGCTGAAAAGTATCTCCCTCCACATCACTGTGAAATTACACACATAAACTCCACAGGTATGATTCTTTAGACTTATGAGTAAAGATCTAATTTTTTGTTCAAAAGCAGAACTATATAGTCCTTCAACTTGAGCCTAGTGAGTTTAAAAGACCTCAGGAAAGCCCTCTTGCCAAATATATTCTTCTAATTATTTTATTGTTATAATTTTGTAGATTGAGCATGCAATTTATTGCGTGCTGTAGTGTAGCTGAGTATTTCTGTAACTTGTGTATTTTTATACGTTTCAGCAGTGATAATGTAAAAAGTGTAGGAAGTTGTTAAACAAAAAAGTACAATGACTTCTTTACCTTAGGTAGGCAATAAATAAGTAAAACGATGACAATAATAATAATAATAATAATAATAATAATAATAATAATAATAATAAAGAATTAAGCTGTTAAAACAGTATATTATAACGTTTATATTACCGCCTCAGATCCCTTACACTTTTATCATCATTTTACATAGAAATAATGCCAGTTATTCAGCCATAATGTCCCCAACGGTACAACATGCTTCTATGTGTTTCTAATAATTTGCCAGACGTTTGAGACAAGGCATACTCATTACACTTCTACTTGCATCTGCAGCGAGTTATGTCCTAAAGTTCTTATAGTTCAACTTCTTTAAACGTATAGTTTTCTTTTTGCATCCACTTTTGTAATATGCTTTATTGCTCTGATGATTATTTCAGAAGCGATCTACTCTTTCCTCACGCTACTGTGAAACTAAAACTAAACGTTATCTACTGGAAGGTGCGCATGTACCGGACAAAGGAAGATGCTTTATTCAATCTGCCTGAGATTTCACTCTACATGAATTTTTACATGCAACACCGGGAAGGGATGAGGGGGAACACGTCTGCCTACCTGCAATGCGGTACAGTCTAACGTTGAGGAGTGTGGCGGACAAAACAAACGTCAGCCCAATAGCTGATGTGAGGCAGATACACTGCCACCTGTATTATTTAAAATTATTCCAGGAAAACAGATTGCTTTACATGTCGCCAGCATGCATGACTTACTTCATGAGCAACAGCGCATGCTGAAAAATAAATCGGTGAAAATACATAAATGTTGCAGCCGTCTTAAAATAATTTATTTGCATTGTTATTGAATTAAATTTTCTCTCAGGGTTTATAAATTACATTGGTGCAAAGTAACAAATTATATTTGACTTGAAGTCACACGAATCATGCATCCGTTAATACTCACTGTCATTTATTATTTAAACATTTACGGATACAAGAAGTTTTCTTCTATCTCTGTTAATCACATGTTCATCTTATATGGTTTCAATTAAGTAATACTACAGTTTAGCGTTTTGCTGTAGATTACAGGAGACTGAGACAATAGTTAACTGATTGTATATACATTAGCTTTTAAATAGCTTTCCAGGAGCTCGTGAGAAAAAGGAATTGTCATTCAACATTTCGAAGTGTGCTGTTAAAAACGGCGAAACTTTAAACGAATAAAACAAAATGTTTCCCTTAGTAGTTAATGTAATAACACATGTAATTGGACAAATTGTATATTTTAAGGAAATGTATGTTTCACTGTGGTAAAGTTTTGTCTATCCTTGCAGTTTCACAATTATATATTGCAAAAGAAGAGACTTTACAGTGCAATTACAACCATACTCAAGTTAAACATTATATTTCTCATTCTTATAGCTTAAACCTATATTTTTAAAAAATGAGAGTAAGTTTTGGGAAAATAAAACTATTCACCTTCGATAGTTAAATTTGATGTTTGTTAGACATTGTTTTCACAGAAAGACAGAATGCAATATTATTATAATCATAATCATCATCATAAAGATTTAATTTTGGTAATTCGTAGGGAATAATAACGCGTATTCTCAGTAAAATCTCAATTCCTGGTTTCAGATGGAATGTAACATTTCCTCTATTCGATGAGAGTGATATTATGATAGTTAAATGAAGTATTATATTACACTCAAAAGCTTGATATCGCTATTTCACTGAAAATTCATGATTTGAGGTTCCCTGAATTTATATAAAGATCCGCACACAGTGCGCGCGTGTAAACATAATAACTGAAATTATGTGGAATGAATTTCGAACTTATGGTTAATCCAGCATCTTTTCTGGATACAGCATAACGATTTTCATGATATTTCCCCATCCCAAATACGTTTTATATGGAAGAATCTGATGTGTCATATTCACATCACTTTCTCACCCATTCTTCAACAACCTGTACTTACAAAAGCTTATTCTTCTATCTACTTCAAGTTAATCGAGATAAGAATTTAAAGTAAGAGTTTTATTATCTGATCGCTTAATCAGGTTTAAGCGATATTCAATTATTTCAAGAGCTGGTTGCTATGTGATGGCTTTGAATACCCGTTCTCTTTAAAAAATTGAGTTTTTACGTATGGGCGCTCTTTAACTGCTGTGATAAATATTTGTCAGAATTTGTCTTATTGCATATTTCATTGTATGTGCCAGGGAATTAGGAGATTACAGCATGCTTAAAGCGATAGTCACATCTTTCAAAAGCGGGTCACTATTTGATGTCTTAGAAATTCTGTTCTTTTTACATGGCTAAGAGAAGAAATTATTGAGAGACTGTCCTCTTGTTTGAAAATTCAAACCAGTAACAAAGAATATATTGGAAATGGTTAACGCCACGAAAACATTTATTCTATATAAAGTGTGTGCTTTAATAAGATCTACATTTTTAGGTAGTAATCTTTTGTCTCTTTCTCGGGTTACCAATTATGCAAAAGTCATTCGGAATGAAGAGGACATCAGAGGCTATTAATAGAAAATTCAACATATACGTTTAATTTGCCTGAACATATCTTAAACGTGTAGTATTTCAATAAAAATTATTAGGGCTATTTTTGAGAAAATAAATATTTCAGAAAAAGTTTCCAAGTAAGCGGTAGTTTGAGTGTCAGGATTTTTTGGAAAACTTGGTGCCGCATCCTTGGAAGATGCTCAACTTAAATATCAAGTTTGGTGTTTAACGGACTTGTTTTTGAGTTATCTTGTTTACAGACACACACACACACAATCACGGACCTATTTCTAAAAATGCCTTCTTTAGATTCAGGTGGCCTCAAAGCATATATTTCCGGTGAAATCTCGAAATCGAAGTTTTGGGCGGAATGCAATACTACCTCTACTTACTGTAATGCTCTGTTTTATTAAAACTTCATATACTTGAGTTAGTCTGTGAAGTCCTCTTTATTTTAAATGTATTTTAGAACATTTAGATACTCTAAAACATATACAGAAATTTACCCCAGTTAAAATATGCCATATGCACGACTTTACCTTTTTAAATGTTTTACCTGTTTCACGAAAAATTTTATTTTCAGTTAAAGTTAGTCTACAAGCGCGTTACCTACTTGTTATTGCAGTGTGGCTTTGGGTTTTTCAGTATCTCAAGCTATATGAAATATTAAGTCCGTTTTTATATTTCTAATCAATCCATGCAAAGAGTACGAAATATCAATGCTAGCTTTCAGATGACTAATTTTTAAACATTTGTGTGTCTTCCTAGCGTCTTTTATGTCTCTATGTAACTACAGCAAAATGTGTATTAAAATCCTATAAGCAAATCTGAAAACAGTGTAACACAAATATTAAGTGTTAGAAGCCACAATCGAAGAATTTCTGTACAAAATAAGTATTTTATTTATATAAGTTCTTCAATTTACATTCTAAAACTATTTACTCTAATTATATTTCTAATGACGTTTGATAAATTGTTAAAAAGTTTTCTGCAACATGGCTGCACATGTAACACTTAATTTGTTTGCAACATATAAATTTATAAAGTTCTGAGTTTCGTATGGATGCTTAAATGTTTACAGTGTTCATCAAACGCATTAGTAATATAAAATCATGTTGGTAAGTAGCAGTATAGTATAAGTAGGAGCATAGAATTCCAAGTTAACCAAAATCAGTTTAAATGCCACATTAAATAAGAAATGTTTGCCCATGGAAGGAGAATATCACATTTGTCTATTACCTCGCAGCAATATCTTGTATCAAGGAAGAGAATGAAATAGAAACGGAAAACGATCCTTGCAGATGTAAGCTCGACAAGCAGCAGAAGTAGGAGCCGACGCTCTTCTCCGCTGTAATCAGTGGTGTGAAGCTTTTTCGTAAAACGATATCACCAATAAAGTTATAAATGACATTTTATAAGGTAATATGTTGACGCTGACCTCTGACGCATCTGTGTTGTTCCTGGCAGTTGCTTCAGTGGACTCAGAGTCCCGGGTTTGATGGTTGGATGGCAGGGATTTGGAATTTGTTTTGGTAGAGCTAAGGTTCTTGTTTTCAGGGGTGGTGACACTGCCTTGATGATATTAATAATACTGCCGGAGAAGTTTGAGTTATTTCTTTATTTTGGTTACGAAGATTCCTATCTGGTCGACCCGCCACCTTCGTCGTCGAAACCACTGTTATTCTTATCACTTTCGAAGTCGCTACTTATGTGTTTCTCCGACTAGCCCTCGAATTGCCTAGATTTCATAACTTCATTTTTACACTGTAAACTTTCTGATTATTTTCTTCTAATTTCGTTTCGTCGACCGTCCTCGTGGTTAGTTTGTACCGGACTCAATCTCGGCCGTCCTCATGGTTAGTTTGTACCGGAATGTGTCTCGGCGTTTCTTTTCCTCTTTCACGCCTTTCGCCAAACTTAGAATTTTCCCCCCTACCTTTCTTAAGTTACGTTCCGTCTTAAGTTCAAACGTATCATGTGATACCTACGCGATCTTTCGATTGGCTATCATTTTGTTTCATGATTTTCATTATTATTGGCTACCCCCACTTGACAACTTTCACATCTGCTTCTTACAGCTTATTTTGAGTTTTAAAATCTTCCCACGAATATTCTTAGATCGTAGATAAGGCACATATACTTCCTGACCCTTTTTAAGCTTTGAAACCGTTGTAAACGGCCTGTCCGAGCCAAGACACAAGGCGAAACTTCCGGTAGGCAGGTTGTTGACCATCGCAGGTAAAATACATCTGCTTCGAGGAAACAAAACTTGCTTTCCTGTCTTTCCTACAAAACCCATTCCTAATATGAATTCAGCACATTTTCGTCGCTATGTTCGATCCTATGTTATTATTATTATTATTATTATTATTATTATTAATTCTCCTGGGTCTCGATAACCAGCTTCAATGTGTAATTATATAAAGAATAGGTACATGCCTATAAAATGGATGCATAAAGATGACAAGATAAATTTTACTTTTTAGTTTTATTGACTCCGCCGTGGCCGAGTGGTTAGACCGCTCCCCTGTCACCCGCATTCAATCCCAGGCACCCACATGTGGGATTTGTGGTGGACAAAGCGGCGTCTGGGCGGGTTTTCTCCGGGTTCTCCGGTTTCCGCCGCTACTCATTCTACCAACTGCTCCATCATCACATTTCGTTTCATCTACTTCGTTCCTCCCATTCCAGACATCGTGCTGATCACCCATCCTGGATGTTCTGTCTGATCCATGAGTGTCTGCTCCTCGACGGGCCCCAGGCACCCGCCTGTAAGTCCTGGGGGTGTAAGTCCTACAGCGGAGGAGGTTAAACAGAGAAAGAAGAAGAAGACTTGTGACTGGGTAGTCATGATGTAGGTTTGGTGCATACAGTGCTTTTTACAGTGCTGCGGCTCGCTCTCCCGTCGAAACAACCGCTTCACATTCTCATAGTTAAAATTACACTTACAATGGTAATAAGCACACATCTTATCATAAGAAATGTAGAAAATGTCCTCTGTCCGCACACTTCTGGCATCTTGTCAGAGAATTTTCATTTACACTTTAGTTCTCCCACTACATGGGGTTTGTTGAATACATTTTATTTTTCACGTGATCATTACAGTCGGGTAAATTTCCGTAGTTGGATTTTACAAAATATCAATGATAGAGTAAATGACCTACTCTTAATATTCTTCTCTGACGAACCATTTAGAAGGTTATGCCCGTCGTAAAATAAGATATACTGAACACAGCGAAAGCTGATTTTGCATACGAGATTTCCTTGCATGACTCGAAATTTGGCGTGTGGTGTGCATTAAGTACATACATAATAATGGGACCTATATTTTCTGAACAAATGCAGAAAGGTATCGATGTGACTTATCACCATTTTTTTCAACAGCTGACCGACGTTAAATGTATGTCAGTCTGGATATTTGCAAAAAGACGTTTGCTACCGCGCATACAGCTAATGAGCCATTCAGTTTAATTCAGAAATTTGTTTTGAAGACAGGCTAATTAGTAAAGGATTATGACTCTCAAGATCCCTTTATTTAACTGTTTGTGATTTTCATCTATGGGGGAACTTGAAAAATGAAGCGTATGAAAACAAAACATACATTGGAAGGATTGAAAGAAAACAAAGTGAGAAATCCACTCGATTTCAGATATTGAATTTTCGAGTGTAAATGAAAATTTTCTATGAAGATGCCAGAAATGTGTGGATAGAAGGACAACGTTTCCGCATCTCCTATGATAAGGCATGTGCTCATTATAATAGTAATTATAAATGTAGCTGTGGGAATGTGAGGCGGTTGCACGGATATTGTATTTCGAGGGAGTCCAGCTGCGGCGGCCGGCGCTACAGCCGCCGTGTGGTGGCCACTGTGTGAAACAAAAGCACTGTACATATATACGTGCATTATCAAAATAGCGATATGAGGAAACAAGGAGACAATATTTGTCAATAATTGTACACTATTACGGAAAGTAATGTTATCCAAATGTTTGTAATGCTATACCTTCGTAATGCAGTTCCGCTTATGCTGCACGCATTTGAACCCAACTGTAGAAGTCTTTTTACTTTCTCTACTACGTATAGTAAGTAGGGGAAGTATTGTATTCCACCCAAAAAATCGATACCGAGATTTCACCGGGAATACATGTTTTGAGAACCTCTGAATCCAAAAAAGGCATTTTTGGAAACATGCCCGTGTGTGTCTGTGTGTCTGTGTGTGTGTCTGTCTGTGAACAGCATAACTCAGAAACGAACAGTCGGATAAACACCAAACTTGGTATTTAGGTTCAGTATCTTCCAGAGATGCCAACACGAAGGTTTTCAAGAAAATCCCTCCACCCCAGATTACCCTTTATATGGAACATTTTTTCGAAAAGTTTAATTTTCTCAAAAATGGCTGTAACGATTTTGATTAAAATATCATATGTTTAAGATATTTTCATTACAAAATGTATATCTTGAATTTTCTGGGAATGTCTCCAAAAGTATTCTTCATTGTGAACGACTTTTGCATAACTGGTAAACCATAAGAAATAAACAAAATTTTACTACACAAAAATGTAGATCGCGTTAAAATACACAATTTATGTCATACATTTTGTTGTTGAGTGAACCGTTTTCGAGATATTGCTTGTTATTCCCTTAAATTTTTCAACACTTATTTTCTAAAATGGGAATTCGTTATTCATTTTTTTTGTCTTGGATATGCAAAGAGTTATAATCTGTGGCAAAGGGAATGGTGCTGCTCCTAGCAACCAGAGATATGTATGTGCTTATAGGCTACTGTATTTCTATATTGCCCTTGTAAATATATTTTCCCCTTACATCTACAAGAAAATTAGCAATAAGATAGAGTCTGAAAATGTTTATCTCGATTAACATGAAGTAGATGGAGAATAAGTGTTTGTAAAAATAGTTTGTACAAGAGTAGAGAAAGTCATGTGAGTGTAACACATCAGATTTTTTTTCAATACCTTTATTGCTTCCTATAAATGAGGGATAGTTCTGCTTGTGTACATTGTATTACGAGTGTCTAAAATGCGAAACTATGTTAAAGAGAAGATCTAAGTCGGTGTAAAACGCCCCATAGGTATTCGTAGTGTGAAGTGTATGATGAAAATCTGATGTGTAGTGAGGCAGTATTTTATATCACAATACTGTGAATACCAGAGTGATTGTGGTGTAAATTAACATTATTGTATGACAATGATTTGAGATGTTTGTTAACTATAAGCATTGTTAGGAAATCAGTTTACACGGGCTCACTGAAACTGACAATAGGAGCGGGTAACAATGAAGTGGTGGGGTGAGTTGTATATCAATTAGTAGAGACAAACAAATGACGTCAGGGTAGCGCGCCTTTCTTTAGAAATGGAGGGAATATCTTCCCTAGAGCATATGTGTTTGTAATTTTGATTGGCTTATAAAATAGACACTAATGTTGGCGCGATTTATTAACCAATAGCAGCTCTATTATAATGTTTAGGCATATCGGGGCGAGGGAGTATAAATTCTTGAGCCAGAGGCAAGTATCGTGCAGTTCTACAGAATCATTCACGAGGTAAACGTCACGCAGTTCTAAGAAATCTCTCTCGCGATTTACACGTCACGCAGTTCACGAAGTACACATTACGCAATTCTAAGGAATCTCTCGCGTCGTAAAGTTAGTTACAAAATGTGAAATACGCGAATTAATAGTGCGCGGCAAATAAGTGATTTTAGTTACATTCGAAAATATAACAGTTTCAGTCAGGCGTGTATCAAGATTAAATCTGTGAAATTAATTAAGTGTGACGGCAATAAAAGTGTAAAACCAAATTCTTTTATCAGTGTTATCTTTTAATAACAACTCATTTCCGTTTACACACCCTGTTCAACAGATATTTGCTCGACTGAGTAATAATAGCTAGCCGGAGGACAAAGAACCCAAAATTCAAAATAGTAAAACCATAACAGGCGCCAAGTAAAAAAGATAACACGAGAGATTACCGCGACAGTAGTACACGGTTTTCCTTACCCACTACTATATCGCAGGTGTATTTTATAAACATGCTTAAAGTGATTCTACTATTCACTTTTTGTTTAACACGATAACATTTTATGTTAAATTTCTTTCAAACTAAGCAATCTTGCTTGATTACGTGTAAGTTACAAAGCCACATTCAATAACTATTTTAATAACAAGTTCGCTGTTGTGAATTCACATAACAATCGAATATTTCTCATTTATAATCGTCCATAAATGGGAGAGAGGTAGAATTAAAACTATGAAACTTTAATATACAACAGCGAGTATTTTAGAAACGTATAAATCAACGAAAAAATGTGTTTGGCATAAGCTGTATGTTTGAATAAGTTGTACGAAATTGTTTCCTATAGTAAAGTTTTGTTTATGTTTTTGATGTCCCGTTTATATAAACATGATAGAAATAACCAAACTCAAGATTATATATAGAAAATTGAAGACATTCATTTCAATTGGCATATCAATTTGTGAAAACGATGTAATCAAAATCATTTAGAGAAGATAACGAAATATTGACTTATTTAATGTGAAGTAAATGTTGCAAAAATCTTCGCCCTGCATCTCTGAAAGCTGCCAAACTTAATTAAGACGACTGATACTTAACTGACTTCTCGTCCTTGAGTAATGCTGTTCACACAAACATACATACATACATACATACATACATACATACATACATACATACATACATACATACATACATACATACATACATACATACATACATACATACATACATACATACATACATACATACATACATACATACATACATACATACATACATACATACATACATACTGTGAATCAGCGGAGATGGCCCAGGTTATAGGGAGGCCGGCGCCAGGTAGTCGTAGATAAACAAAGATAAATAGTGCCCTTGCCCAGCTTAAAAACTGGGAGCGCTATGGGCAGATCACCAGAATTTTCTGGAAGTTTCCTTCCCCCAGCTCCAGAACATGTGTCCAGATAGATTTGGAAAGTTCTGAGGAAGATTTCATTGGCTATATAAGCGAGCGTTCACGCGAGAGCTGTCAGTTGAGTCAGTGAGCGAGTTAGCGGCTGCGATTCCGGTGCGACGAAAAATGCTGTTCTCTGAGCGAGTTTGTGACGTGCTACTGCAGGAGAGACTGGAGACATTCCATGTTCGACTCCCCAACGAGTGAAATGAACCATACAGAGAAGAGGCTAGTCCTGCGTGTTTCACTACGCCGCTACGCCACGAAGAAAGCGAAGTGACGGAAAAAGTGATTTACGAGTAGCTCACATTAATGAAGAGACAGTGTGAATTAAGTGGAGTCTCACCTAAGAATCAAATACCTGTTGTTTGATACTCCTATACACGACTATACCCACAACCCTGGTTAAACACTAATATGGTAGGTGCGTCAGCAACTCCATACTACCCTCAGCTTGCCAGAAGTGATGGATGGAGGTCTTACTATTTCTATGTGGCAATAACTTGCTGCATCTGACATACCATCTGATGAAATGGAGTTATGTACACCAAGAGATATGGCATCAAATATGAGGAAATTGTTGATGTATGTATTTAGTTATTGATGTGCTTGGCAGAGAGGGAAGATTTACGAGACACTCTATTTGATCCGTAGGAGGCAGTCATAATGCCCTCCTGTTAAACGAAACAGAAGAAACAAACTTATCATAAGAATTGACACATGAATAGTTTTAGATTAATTGATTCTTACAGTATAGACAATACACAAAGCATATTTTTAAGACTTTAGAGGCATGTCCTTTCCTCGTACGAAATAAACACACATGCGTTAAATGGATTCAGAAATATTTGTTATAGGTGCGCTTACACGTGGTATAAAAATAGCGTAGTTCACAGAAATACGAATATGTCTAATGTTATTCTAAAACTGTCTGTTCAGGTTTCATATCATAGATCCAGTAATATTTTATTTATTTTTGTAACTTTGTTTCGTTGTTACGTAATAAATAATTGTAAACAAACTGTAAACATTTTCAAGTCGATGTTAGTGCTTGTTTTTGTTTCTGATTATGTGTTTAACTGGCATACGTGTGTAATAAATATGGCTTATTTTATAATTTATATATAATTTAAATAATCTTAGCACATAACATATGCGCTGAACTGCTGTCGTGTGGAATTGAATCCCAAGTTTTTAGTTTATCCTTAGAAAATGTTTTTTTATCGTCCGAGTGAGAGGAAAAAGTGAATCACATGATAAACACTGCCGAGAAAAAAATAATAAAAACACTGGCGGCAAGCATCAATAGTGTAAGTTAATACATAATTTAACCCAAAACACCAATTTCGCATTTTAACTACGGAAAAACAAGAAGCTTATTTCTAATTTTACTTTTCCAGCGACGGATGTCACTAAGCGTTTGCTTTGACATCATCCACACAAAAATATAATAGCTTGCGCATTGTCAGCAGGGGAACTTGCAATGGGGATGAGGCGCTTCAGGAGCAATACGTTTATCCTGTAGAGGAGAGTAGAGGAGTTTTGACCATGAAATTTTAACATAACTTGTTGTTACCCCTTCCGTTTATGTATTAAAATTCTTGGAGATGCAAGAGGAATGAAGAAATGAGGAAGTGAAATTGGTTCCTCAGATTAGAGTAATTGGTCTCGTTTAGGAAAAATAATTAAATCTACTATCAACAATAGATGTATATAGGCACTAAAATTATGCCGCAACCTCGGAAAACAAAGGGAAGGTGACAAATGTTAGTACAACAGTAAATCAAGCGGCTTTAGTATACTGATATACATGCATTCCGTTAAACCATAAATGCCAGATATTCGATGTTCGTTTGCTACTACTTTCTCTAATAGTAGGCAAAGAAAGTTTTGCATTTAGCTAAAAAATTAGGCATTTCACTGGAAATATATGCCTTGATGTCCCTGAACCCAAAACAAGCATTTTAGTTCGTCCAACCTTCCACACGCGCATGTTTCTGTAAAACGACATAAGTCGCAAGCAAAACTTCGGATAAATAAATGATTAAACTTGATATTCAGGTTCAACATTTTCCAAAGGTGAAGATTTTCATGAACGTTATTCTACATCAAACCATACTTGCATTTTGTGATATTTCATTTTCTCAAGAACGACAACTCTTTATTTAAACGCAATAAGCTTAAGATATTTACCTGCAAAATAAACTGTATAATCTTAATTTTCTTCGAACAGCCTGTAAAGTACTGTTCATCCTGAATTATCTTTATATGATTTCGTATATATGACAAAACATAAGAGACAGCTAAAGTCTTACTTCACGAAAAATGTAGAACTTGTTAAAACAAAGTTCATATGAAACTAAATGTTTTGTGGCATTAACTATTTCCGATAAATTCGTTGGATTTTTCAGTACTAAACTTAGGTATGCGCTTTTTAAAATACTATCATCATTCGCTTGTCGCGATGGAAAGATATGGAATTTCGGATAAAATTTCGTGTACATCAGTGAGGCTATAACACGCATAATACTTTAGAATCCATTCATAGAAGGCTATGTTGTCTCGACTAATGTAAGTAGCCCAAGCACCCGCCCGAATTAGTTGCCTCGTTATACAGCCAAATCTGGCAACATTTGGAGGTAGTTTCTGCAACTTAACAAAGCCAAATTTGGCGAAGTAATGCAGCCAACGTATGAAAAAGTAGGGAAATTGGGGTAAAAAATGCGGTAAAGGGTGGATAATCTTAAGCTTACATTAACAATAGAATGAAGTGTGACTGACGGCTGTGAGCACGAATTGTTGAGGTTTACTGGCAGATCTTGAAGTGTATGTGTTTCAGAAAAGCCAGAATACATGATTTTCTAAAGGTGCAGCTTACCTGTATCCACCAACAGAATAAAAGGTAAGAAATTAAGCACCATTATGGTGCTTTGGTGAAACTACTGGTTACTAATTAACCTAAGTTTATATAAAAAATCTGGACCTAACCTAACCTAACCTTCGGTGAACCAGAAACTAAAGTTCACATAAAACAAAACTAAAGCTAACATAACATAACCTACTTTGTATCAGAACCAAAGTTTATATTAAAATAAACCTAACCTAAACTTCGTGAATCAGAAACAAAAGTTTATATAAAATTCCTAACCTAACGTAACCTCCCATGACTCAAAAACCAAAGTTTATATAAAGAAAACTAAACCTAACCTAGCCTCCCGTAAATCAGAAACCAATATATGTATGTATATATATATATATATATATAAAGCTAAACCTAACCTAACCTCCCGTGAATCAGAAACCAAAGTTTATATAAAAAACTAAATCTAATCTAACCTAACCTCCCGTAAATCAGAAACCAAAGTTTATATAAAAAACTAAATCTAATCTAACCTAACCTTCTGTGAATCAGAAACCCAAGTTTGTATAAAAAAATTAACGTAAACCGTGACTCAGAAACTAAAACTTATAAAACTAGTGAATCATGGATATTGTTAAGGAACGCACGCTCGCTTCGCGCTTATTGCTAATTTTTTTCCGTTTCAGATGTTCGCTGCACTTGGAGGCATATTTTGGCTGTGTTTTGATCTACAATGTTGGCAAACAAAGGAAAACTCCCATTGTACCTCGAGTACCATATGTGTGCATGACGCCAATGGCGGAATTTGTTTTCCTTAGAGATCATATTTCTATTGATTCTGTTGTGTTAAAATGTTTAAAAAGTGATCCAAATGTATAAAAACTGTGTTAAACGTTTGAATATGTTCATTTACTCATAGAAAGCAATAGAAGATGCATTGAATTGCTCCAGTATTCGATCACTGGCCTATTGACAGCTACGGAACAATATTGGGAATTTCATAGGCAATATATAGCTACATGTTTTTTTTAGATGTGACTATCGCATCAGCCTGCTTTATTCCCTTTGCATTTACATGGAATGTATAATGAAGCGATTTCTTCGGGCACTTATTCGATTAATTTGAAGTGAATAGCAAAATAAGGTTTTGAAAGAGCAATCTGTAGATTAGATATAAAAATAAAGATTATGGGCTAGAGAAAGTCATATGAATATACCACATTAGAACGTTTTTGAAAAATTATTTCACTTATGTAGCTCCCCTGAACTCCTATGATCACTTCCCCATGAGAACACTGATGACATTATAAGTCGTTAAGCTGTAGGATTTTAAATTCGTCTTGTTCATTTTATTTGAAACATGAACAAATTCACTCCCATTTGTATACTTCCAGATTTTGCTGAGGATAAGGAATGGTTCTAGTTAGCCCTTACATAAACAACCTTAGCGTTACACAAACAAACAGACTCGCTATTGGATATGTCAGTGTGTGTTTGTGACTAACGTGAGCGTGAGTTACAAACTATGGAAAGCAGAAATGAACATTTCTGACATCTTATGCTGTTTTACTATCGCAAGATTAAAACCGCCTCACAAGGACGGGAGAACATTTGTGCTGTCTACGGGGAAGATGCAGTAACGAATTGAGTATGTCAAAAGTGGTTTAGTCGATTTAGAGCTAGAAATTTCTCCCTAAAAGACAAACCTCGATCTGGACGCCAATGGTTATGGGCGTGGAAAGAATTCATGAAATGATAGTCAACAATCCACGAATGACAACTCGAGTGTTGGCATTGGAACTCAATTTAGCTCTTGCTACTGTAGTCAGGAACTTGATAAAAATTGGGTTATGTAAGCATTCGCAATGTATGGGTTCCTCGCGAACTGAGTGAAGCGAATTTTATTAAGCACGTTTCCATCTGTGACTCTTTATTGAGACGTAGTCAAAATGATCCATTTCTGGAGCGGCGGGTAACTGGAGATGATAAGTAGATTGTGTACAACAGCGCCCAAAGACTAAATGATGACCCAAGAAAGGGCAACCACCACTATCGGGTTCCTAACTCAGAGTTGCATCCAAGAAAGATTATGCTATGTATTTGGTGGGATTTCAAAGGAATCCTGTATCACTAACTTCTTCCGAATAATGAGACTATAAATTTCGAAAAATACTGTTCTCAGTTTGATCGTCTCAATGCAGCCATTGAAGAGAAAAGACCGGAATTGGGAAACGATGTCGTCTTTCACCACGACAACGACCGACCACATACCTCTATGGTGACCCGTTAAAAGTCTTGTAATTTTGAGTTCGATGTGTTACCCCAACCGCCGTATTCTTCAGACATGGCCCTATCCGAATTTCATCTATTCCGTTCCCTGCACAATTTCCTGAATGGTAAACGCCTCACTTTCTTGGAGGACTGCAGACTGAAGCTGGAAGAGTTCATTAACTAGAAAACCCCTACATTTTGGAGAAATGGAATTTATAAGCTCAGAGAAATGGCAATATATTGTCAATAATAATGGTGTATACGGCAGGAAATAAATAGTTCGTTTACAAAACCTAACTGCCGTAGTTATTTATGTCTTGAGCGACCTTGGGTTTAAAGTTTGTAAACAGAAAGTTCAGCAACTATGCTAACGTAGCTGCGCTGCGGGTGAGGTGTGTTGCCAGGCGTTCTTAGTGATTTAAACGTAACGAAAAACGAACGAACTTATGATACAGTCCAATATATGACTGTTTATGGACGCCAGCAGATACTTTTCCATTGGAATGAGAATTGAGTTTTATTTATGGATGCCCTGTAACTGCTGTGGTCCTTAGCGTCGCATTCTATATTGCGCGTGAAAGACCGGTATTTTTCTCAGAGGCCTCTTTACCAGGTTTGAGGTTCTTTTATACGGCACGGGACCACCGGCTTTACTTCCCTTCCAAAGGAAGCCATGCTAAAGATTTTTATATACGAAAAAATCCATCACTCTCCACGCCTGGAATGGAAAAAAAGGTAGATTTACTCAAACATGCAAACAAACGAATTGTCCTCTCCTTTGCAGGACTTAAAAACCTTAGTTACTGATGATATGCTGCATGCATTACCAGTAACAGTATCACCAATATTAGTATCACATCCATGCCTGGATGAGTTTAGGCATGTATCTCAGGGGACTTTGACAAATGCCAAGCGTGTGCTGCTACTGGGAATCAAACATGTCCTGTTCATTGATTTCTGAGGTAATGCAATTAATTTTGGAAAACCCGGTAAATGTTTGGTCATTAAGGGAGAATTCCCCCCTCTAGCCGGGAATCCAACCGGCATCCCTGGACTGAGTATTTAGGATGCTAACCACTCGACCACACAGGATTTCAAGTCTGGTATGATGATAGTGTCTCGCTACAAGCATATGTTATAAACCAAAATTATTTTTGTGAACAGCTGGCAGGATATGGAAGCATAGTGCCAGAAGTAATCTCACGTAGGGTCTTCCAGTAAATGGAGCACAGCACTGCGCGTAAACCATGGTGGGACCTTTCCAGCGTGACCCCTGGGAGGAAGAGATGAAGGGGAGACCCTATGTGCGCTAGCAAGGACCAGGAATCTCATGATTCCAACCTGAAACCAGTCCTGATGCCGGCTAGCCTTGCCCTCGTCACTTGCAGCCTGAGGGTTCCAGGAAGGCAAGGGGCCTCAGTCCCGCCATGCGCCAGGAGAAATCTTTCCATAGCGCTAATTCCACCATTCTGTCTGTCTCCTCCGTGGTGTAGTGGTTAGTATGCTAGCCGCCAGTTCCCGAGATCGCGGGTTCACTCCGGTGGAGGGCGATGGAGTTTTTCGGGCGTAAATAAACTTAGCATGGCTTCCTTTGGAAGGGAAGTGAAGCTGATGGTCCAGTATGGTAGATTTGCGGCCTCTGAGCAAAATACTGGTCTTTAACGCTCAATATTAAATTGGGACGCTAAGGACCACAGTAATTATAGAGCGTCCATACGTTAAAAAACTAAAAAAAAGACGCAAAAAAACCATTCTGTCGCACACACCAACCACTGGCGCCTTGTTCTACAACCCCGAAACTGATAAAAGGAAATGATGGAAAGGAACCATCCACCATTGACTGCTGACCCGGGGAAACCAAAAAAAAAAAAAAAAAAAAAAAATCCATGGTCAAAGTGGCCGGCTGGACGTTAATCAAAACCGGGGTCTCCCGAGTACGAGCCTCACACGTTACCTCTGAGTCACCTCGCTTGTTCAAGCAGGTTCTTAATCCGGCTGAATCAGTTTTAAGGATGTTAGAATATGATGGCTTATGATCAGTACACTCCGAGGAAGATGAGAAAAATAAATTACAATGAAGTGACCAAGCACATAAGGTGATGGTTTTCACATTGCATTGGCTGAATATTTCGGTGTAGTGCTGAAATATATCTGGTCTGCTGTTCATCCAAATGCTGCGAATTTTTAATACGCCCCTCAGAGCCTCTGCCTTTATATTGCAACAAACGTTTTATGACCTCAGTTATATATATATATATATTTTTTTTTCTAAAATAATCCTTTTCGGATATATACAAATATTTGTATTTACAATATCATTCAGGTATGAAAATTGTATATAATTAAATGTAAATAAAGTAATTAAAGTAAACACATACAAAACTTTAATGAAAACAGTGTCCAGTAAGGATTTTGTCTGTAGGTTTTGAGATATTTTAATGTACATTTGCTAGTGCTTAGCAAATACGCGTCAGTTCGTCTTACTGACCATTAGTATGAAACTTATGAACCGCTTCATGTGCGAAATACATGTTTGAACAAAATTTGTCGAAAACTTTCAAGTGTAGTAAAAAATAAGAGCAGCTCATATGATGCCTCCTAAAAGTTTAAGAGCTTTAAGTAAATCGTTAGTGTGAAAGTTACGAACCGCTGCATATGCAACAATCAAGTTTGAATAAAGTTAAGGTTTTTAAGCAAGCCATTGAATGTACGCAGGTGAAATGTATATATAAGAATATGAAAAACATTTCCTGATACATTTAAAAATTATGGATAATTTATAAGAATAGCCTCTCAAAAATTTACAATTCTTTTTAAGCGAACCGCTGCACCTGACATCTTATTCATTCTATTTTGAGACAGAATAAATAAAATAATTAAATAAATAAAATTTATTCTGCAGTGT
Source organism: Deroplatys truncata (assembly GCA_030765065.1). Lineage (NCBI taxonomy): Eukaryota > Metazoa > Arthropoda > Insecta > Mantodea > Mantidae > Deroplatys > Deroplatys truncata. The sequence continues at coordinate 204,402,957 of CM060981.1, read as the reverse complement.
TTTGAGAAACATTTATGGATCCATTTTAAACGTTTTTTAATTCTGAACAAAATTACGGGTAGTATATGGAGAGACTTCCAAGTATTTACTAGTTTTGCCTCAGCTACGCGGTGGAAAATTTCATTTTAGGAGCTTTGAACTTCAGATTATTTCAGATGTGGTGTAAATAAATACAGAATTAAAAAGCCATTAAAGAAGTTAAAGATTTATAAGCGACACTCTCTATGCACCCAATTGAGATGTTATATTTAATAGTCTAACAATCACACACACTTTTAAATTTGATTGCAATAAGTACAAAATTGTGGGTGATTTATATCGAGGTCCTCCAAGATATTCAAGATGTAGATGTATCCGAAATTTAAAACTATGCACAAATTTACAGTCGTGTTTAAAGCTTTTCATGACTTATGTATGTTTAATAACGGGGCGTTCTCGCCACTCTTTCACTAACACGAAAAGTACAGCAGTACTATCATACTTGCAAAAGTCTTCAAAGGGGTAGACTTTATAATAGTAATCGAATGTTTGAATACTCCATGTCTATGTTTTCATTACTCATTCATGGTATCATGGGAGATGATCATTTGAGACGCCGCTGCAAAGAAAATATTGGAAGGGGCAGATTAGTAATCGAAATTTGCATTTGGGCGCAGCAGTAATTATTTTGTACATATCACGTTGATGGAGGGTTGTTATCAAATAGAAACTCTTTTAAGGATATTCTTTGTTGCTATTTTAAGTTTGCACTCATTTTGCCTGATGTGCAATATTTTTATTTTTTGTGGGCTCTGGGGACTTAGCTCCTAACCATTCCGTTTTCTACGCAACTGTTCGAAATAAAAACTAATGTAAAGGAAAATCTTGTTAACATTGTTTATTGTGTTTTAATTACAGCATATGTTTTCTTTCTCTTGTAATATACTAAGTAGAGGAAGTATTTATTGCACCCGAAAATTCTATATTGAGATATCATCGGGAATAGACCCTGCATAGTTACAGTAGATAGAGGTATGGATGTCGAGATTTCACAGTAAATGCACATCTTGAGACCCCTTGAACCTCCAAAAAATAATTTTTAGAAAAAATATTCATTTCTGTACAGCATAACTCAAAAACGAAAACTCATATGAACACCAAAAGTGATATTAAAGTTAAGTACCCTCAAAAATACTACTGATGATTTTCAAAAGATCCCCTACCCCAAACTACCCTTCATATGGAACACTTTTTTCGAAGTTTTGTATTTTCTCAAAAAATGGCTCTAACGATATTGATTAATTTACCATATATATAGGATGTTTACATCACAAATGAAATGTATATTTGGAATTTTGTGGGATTAATCTGTGAAGTATTCTTCATTCTGAAGGAATTTCGTATAACTGGTAAACCGAACTACACAATGTAGTACACAATTTGATGTGTTCTCATCAAATAGCAACATTTTTGTGAAATAATTTTTGAGGCGTTAAACAGATCCGAGATATTGTATGTTATGGGTTTAACTCTCAAATACTTATACTTTTCTCAAGAGGAAAATCGCTGTTCCTTTCTTTTTTGTAGTCATGAAAAGAGAATGTACATAATTTCAAAAGCCATTACGTAGACACTCTCTCTTAAAAGCTTTGGCTATCAATTAAGTATATTGTATTTCCCTAATCTCCATAAATATATGTAATAAAATCACCTCGATTAACTTGAAGTAGATAGAACAATAACATTTTTTACTTATAGTTTGTTGAGTAATAGGTAGAGGAAGTTATGTGAATGTAACACATCAGTTTTCAAATGAACGCCCTCGCCAGTGCACGCGCGCAAGCGAGTGTATGTGTGAGTGAACAGCATAACTCAAAAACGAAATATAGGATAAATAAAACACTTGGTATTTAAATTCACCATTTTCCAAAGATGGGCCACGAAGATTTTCAAGAAAATCACTCAAACCCAAACTGCTCCTAACATGGAAAAGTTTTCGTTATCTCAAAAGTATTCTAACTACTTCGATTAAACCTGTATGTGTTCGGATATTTGCATGAATGACAAAATGTATATCTTAAATTTTATGCAAATAGGATGTGAAGTCCTCTTCATTCTGAATGCGTTTTATATCTTTTTGCCTAAGTGGTAAAACATAAGACATTGAGAAAAACGTACTAAACAATATGTAATCTCGTTGAAACACACAATTTATGCTAACATTTGTTTCGGCGTTAATCATTTCCGAGACGTTCGTCTCAATTTTCAAGTACTTTGTGCCTTTTTGAAGGTTTAAGTCATCATTCGTTTGTTTCTCTTGGTTATACAAAGAATGCGGAGTGATCCGCTGTTTAAAGAGTTCACTACCACTTCATTCTTCTGTATTTCGCTTATACCTATGATGACATGTGGAATGAAACCACTTTTGAAATGTTTATATTAATTTACTTGAAGCAGATAGAAAAATAAACTTCTGTGAGAATAGTCTCCGGAAGAACTGGTAGAGAATGTTATGTGAATGTAACAAATCAGAGTTTTAATATTAGGTTCACATTACAAAGAAATAAGCTTTCTCATTAAGCAGGTAGATCCTTCTCATCCTGAAATGCATGGATTGAAGTGCACATTGCCTGTAGTATATATGAACCCTTCCTCACGTCAGCGGGCATTTTCCGAGCACATTCAGGAATAGTCCTGTTCGCTAAGTATATAATAACCAGAGAGAAGAAACAGTATTTTGCCATCATAGAAGTACATGGCAAAGTGAAGCTGATGTAGGGCTTTAGCTACGTCTACATGGAAAATAAGAATTGGGAATGTTAATAACTCTCAAAATCATTCACTTCCTGTGTTCTCGCTCTAACATTTTGATTAACAACCAGAAAACTGTGAGCGATGAACAAGAAGAGGATTTTCATCAAGATATTTTGCAGATGGAACAGCTTTATAAAGGAAAATGAGACCCGTTCATAATGGTTGTTACAAAGAAAGTATACAATGACGCACAAAAGAAAACATGTATCAAAGCGATCTTTGCCTTTGACTAGTAAACTCGGGTCCCAAAAACAGGTTTTATTTTGCTTTTCCTTGTTTTTGACTTAAAAACAAAACCCTTTCTCACATTGTTTAATACCTTTTTCTCTTTTTATAACACCTTATTTACATGTGCACATAAGGTAATATGTTTTATGAAGAGACGCAACTAATATAAGAAATGGAAGCGTGTGCCTATAACTGTTTTCTTAAAATGTTGATTTAGGAAATCAATTTTTGAAGTTATAGACAGGGGTGCACCTTCAGTTCTTATTACTTTGATTTAAATTGACAAAGCAGGAGAACTAAATTTTGGTTTATGTCTTATTCAATGGCTATTGATAATTTGAATTTATGTTACCATTATGTATGTACCGAATAGGTAATTGGGTCTTACTACAAATATTTCTGTATGAACAGTAAATTAATTATAATAATTAAATATTTATAACGTCATAAACTGCATAATTTCAAACCGATATCGGACGCTGAAAAAGAGCACTAAGTGATTTAAAAGGGCAGAACTTGTAGCTATAGTATTTCATCAATAAAATGCAGATTTCTTTTTAAACCAGCTAGAATTTCTTATTTCTTTTCATTCACACCATAACACAGAATAAACACAGAGAATAATGCCGATGATTGTCTTACTGCACGTTAACAGTGACACCTGCATAAGAGATTTCAGTGTCATTAGTGAAAGTGATGGTCTTTCTCCTGTGTGTAGCATTAATTACTGAAAGAGACACTGTAGATACACAATGGTAATTTATTGTTGGGAATGATAAGACTGCGCCATTGTTACTATTTTCTCTGAATGCAGAATCTAATAGATTGTTTCAACAATTGATGCATTCTGTACAACGTATCTTTAAAGCTTATTTCAACTTTAGAATAATTAAATATAAAAAAATTAAGATTGGAAGAAAAGCAAGCAATGTTTTGGGAAGTTAATCGAGCTTGGGTTTTACAAAAGACTGGGAATAATTCCTTATTAAACATACGCATTAATTACTCGGAATGCTTTGATGACAAATATTTTAGAAAAAGAAGATGTTACAGTAAAATGGGAACGCTAATACACCACGTTACAGAACTTCGTCGTCCAGGTCTCTTCATCATGGCATAGGAAACAATGTTCACGCAAAATAGTGCACCATTCCATATCCAAAACAATTAATTACACATATCTTTGGCGCTCGTGTTACCCAGTAGCCACCTTCCTAAACTTCTAAATCTCCATATCTCAATCGACCAACTTTTAGAAACTTCCAATATTCTGATACAATATTCGTAAAATGCTGTGAATGACGTCGCAAATCGAATGGTTTCAGCTGAAGCCAAACCCCATTTTTTGCACAACACAATGATTTTGGTTTCTTCCAATCTTAAACAGTATAATGGTTAGTATATTTTAATAATTTATTATGCTATGAGCCTAATATGTTTACGACACGAACGTCTTAATTACCACTGCAGGAAAATTGCAAACAATTGTTTAAGTTAGACCATATCTTTAAGGTTTAAACATCCATACATTTCTTATCTAAATGAGCCTTGCATGTGTGGTAGCCAAATTAACTCTACTTACTTTGTGTGACTGCAATATCTACGTGTAGGCTACGAGATGTGCGCAGACTCGGTGTTATTAATGTTTCCCCTAGAAACAAGTTCATGAAGAAGTTAGGTACTTACACATACGGTATAGCCTTAAGCATGCAGATTTGGAAAAATAGAAGATAAACTGGATTTGTTGGAATAATCAAATTCAGTGTTTTTGCCGAAATTTCGGGCGGTGTAAGCTCAATCTCATTGGTATACAACAAAATTTTCGTTTTTGACTTATGTTGGTCACAGTGAAGTAAAATTAATGAAGGATTGGTGTGGGTGTGGTTCGATATGGCAAAGGGCAAGGGTTGAGTCGATGAGGTGTGGGCGCTGGATCCTGATGGATGCTCTGGAAGTTCTTGTCGATATGGGTGCTGTGTACTCTGATATGCTTGGTTTGAATTTACCTCGCCTCTCACGTAGTTGACATGGCAAGTTATGTCTGGTGTGGTATAGTTGACTTCCTGTTGGATCAGTTTTATTCAGTAATTGTTGTGGATTCTATTATTTGTAACGCTTAGCAAATTATGAGTGTTTCTTTTTGTGTGTTATATTCTGAGATATACTTAAAATTCTCGTGGTAATATTGAATCTCATCTCAGTTTTTTGTTTGTTTGGAAGGTAATACATGTATTATATAAATAATAAATCAAATTAGTGAACTTCTATTATAATGGGTTTTATTTTATGTCTTAATGGGCTCTAACGATGACCAATATATCACAATTGAATAAAAAAATTTACTTATTCATTTGCTTTAAGTATAGGGTCTTTCAACAAGAGTGTCCTATCTTTAACATGTGATAGCTGCCGTTTTTATTGAGTTACAGCAATCACTTTTTCATGTGGTTACATTTGTTATTGACAAATAGCCATGGAACGTTATAGCTTTCAGCAACGCGTAGAAATTGTGAAAATTTATTATCGAAATGGCTCAGCTGTTCGCCAAACCTTCCGTGTATTGCGTGAAGTTTACGGTGTGCATAATCGTCCCTGCGAGAGAACGAATCGGCATTTGACGGATAAATTTGAAAGAACTGGTTCTGTCAGTGATCAAAGAACGCCTTACGTAATCGACGAAAGCGCTCCAACAAAAACATAGGCGCCGTTCGTGAGAATGTACGCGAGAACGGCAACAAATCAATTGCTCGTTGAGCACAAGAATTGGGTCTTTCGTCGACCACAACTTGGTGTATTCTGCATCTGGACTTGAAGTTTCACGTTAAAAATGATGTTAACTCAAGAACTAAAGCCCAACGACCATAGATTGCGCCGTGTATTTGCTGATTGGGTTATGGAGCAATTGGAAGCTGACCCGGATCATCTTGAGCGACGAAGTCCACTTTTAGATGGATGGTTGTGTTAACAAACAAAATTGCCTCTATTGGAGCAATCACAATCCAATGCAGATTCAAGAACGACCACTTCATCCCCAAAAGGTTACTGTGTGGTGTGGATTTTGGTATGCTGGAATTATTGGTCCATATTTTTTCCAAGATGAAGATGGAGAAGCTCTAACTGTCAATGGAGAAAGATACCGGGCTCTTATAAGGGACTATTTTTGGCCTCAATTGGATAGTATGGATCTCAGAAACATCTGGTTCCAGCAAGATGGTGCCACATGTCATACTGCTCTTGAAACAAGCGATCTTTTGAAGGAGAAGTTCAGAGGTTTCATCATTTCCCGTGGTGGTGATGTTAAATGGCTCCAGAGGTCATGTGATTTAACGCTATTGGATTGCTTCTTGTGGGGTTATGTTAAATCTCGAGTTTATGTCAACAAGCCAGAAACAGTAAATGATCTTATGAATAACATCATGCGCGTTATTCGTGAATTTGAACCTAATTTACGTTCTTCTGTCATTGGAAACTGGGTCAGCCGTATACGCGCAACCCAACGAAGTCGCGGCGGTCACTTAACTGATGTTCTCTTCCACACGTAATGACATTAATTATGTCCCAAAATAAAAAAAGAAATAAACAACTATCATTTATAGAACGTGTTTTATTTAAGTTCAAAGATAAGACACTCCTGTTGAAAGACCCTATACTTGTATAATTCTTTATATTATAATAATGGATTCTTTGCTGTTGCTTGTTGAGAACATTTGATAAGTTGCCTAGCGAAACTTCCTTCGCTTTCTCCGTAAGCGTCTCCTATCTCAGTGAATATTTTCTTAACAATTACAATAGTTAGAATCTTGTTTATTTTGTACTCTCAGGTACAATGAAGAAAGCTTCCCAAGTGCTTGCTACCTTTTGTAACATTTTTATGGTCACAAGCAAAATGCGTGAATCATCCAAGTACCTACTGCGTCATTTTGGGCACACCCCCCTCAAGACAGTTCAACAACTATTGAGAAGTTGTGAGGCCTTTAGATTAGGCTTCATATTACACCACTTATTAATTTAGTGAAGTTATTCAGGACTACCAGCTCGGTTTGTCAAATGTGTAACGCCGACGAAAATTAAGTGCTGGGCTCATTAGCTTACCTAACGTGGTACGTGCACACTCTTCACAATAAAATAAAATACTGGTTGACTCATGTAAGCGTTAAGAAAACCAAAAAAGGTTTAAAGAACACAAGAAAATGATCAGAATTTGTAGTTATAAATTAAACGTATTTAAACATTCATTAACACTCCATAAGTTTACATTGATTTAACAAAGTCGTAATATTTTGAAAGTCTTTGTTCTTCTTGCAACTTTTAGAAGGGATTACAAAGTATTTGTCTTTATAGTCAGCTTAAATAGAAGAATGCTCTAATTAGAATGTTTGCTAAGTACCACACGCATGATACAATATAAATGTTGAATAGTATTTACTGAAGAGGGTTAAGGAAAATTAGAGAAGCCTGAAAGTGTGTGGGTTTTACCGCTACCCCATGCGTCGAGCTAAGTCGGCGATCCTAAGATAGTAAATTCTTCACTGAAGAAGCTTTGCTGTGTCGCTCGCCGCTTGGAGCGATCTGCGGATTGGAAGACCGCTTGATTATATGTCACGGAGTACCTACGTCTCCCCAAGGGGGAGCAGACCGCCATCTAACGTCGTCTCATTGGAGGCGTAGCTCACGGCTAGGTCAAATAATGCTGATGGCCATTTTATTTAGTCACCACCGGCCTGGTAAGACGAGCGACTGGACGTAAAAATGAAGCCAGGAATGGCTCAATTTCAGGTTTTGTCTGGTTAATATTGATCGTAACACAAGTTCACATAGTTAAAAATGATTGAATGGAATAAATAACGCCCATAAGAATAACATATGTTAGGTGCAATCACATTAGGTATATATATATATATATATATATATATATATATATATAAAACATACTGTTATTTAAATTCTCCCTTTATTACATATTTTTGTATTATTACAATCTTTTTTGTGATGCCAGTCTTTTTTTGATCACTTTATTTAACGTATCCTCAACGTTATTTAGTCCTTTTATCTCTCATTATAGCAAAAATACAATTCTAATTAACATTTTGAAACATATAAAATCACAGGCACACTTGATGACACAGCTTTAAAATAATAATAATAATAATACATTAATAATTCTGTTACAAAATACATATATAAATATGTGATGCATGAAATTTCCCCATTCATTCCATTGGATTTCCGTTCTACATTCCATAGAACGTTTTAAAATTATTTTCGATCTTTTACTAATATGTGCTTCAACAGACATGTGGACACACATGGACCTTTTTTCTAAAATACTTTTTCGGGATTCAGGAGAATTTAAATCTGTGTTTCCAATAAAATCTCCATATATAGCTTTTGAGTGGTGTACATTACTTCCTCTATTTCCTACAGGGAAATGGAGGGAGGATAAAACTTTCACAACACAAACTTTCAAGCATACCCGTTAGATGATGCTCCGAATTAAATATTACTGCTTGGAATATTTAAAAAAACGGCTAACAATACTAAGATTTCGGACACTAATTAACTTTATTGTCAACACTAATGATCTCTACAGTTTTCCTGTAATAAATGTTTGTCTATATTTAGACTAATTTATATTTTGAAGCTTCCTAATATTAAAATGCATACAAAATTCCAATAAATGGAAATTCACTAACTATTCCCAGAGAATTCAAGATATGCGCTTTAATATATGTAAATATAGTGGTATTTAATTCGAAGTCGTTATAACATTTTTGAGAAAATAAAAAATACGAAACGTTTTGTGTGTAAAACGTTGTTTGGCGTAGAGGATTTTCTTATTAATCCTCGAGTCGCATATATCGAACATTTGGACTTAAATACCAAGTTAAGTGTTTATCCAAAATTTCATTTTTGAGTTATGCTGTTCACACACATACACTCCCCCCCCCCCACACACACACACTGCGGGAATTTAATTGTTGCGGTTGCACCACGTTTAGGCACTAATTTGAAGCTGTCTATTGGGCCACGCACGTAATGGATGCCAATTTGCGGGAGATTGTTTCTAGGAGTGTTCGCCCTACGTAAGGTACAAACTTTCCGGTGGCCTTCGTCCCACGTTTAAGAATCAAATTTTTATTTTAATGTTTATCTATTTATGTATATGACTCGGCTTCGTCAGTAGTAATTTTGCAGAACATGTATCTCTTAACAGGGCTGGTACGGTTAAAGAACAAGGATTACACAAATTATAATTGCATGATACGTTTTTTATTAATTCTTCACATGTTAAATAACCCTTCACTGATGTATACTACTATAGAACTGTGAGATTATTGTTAATTACACTTTTAAGAGGTAAACTTTATGTTATTCTCACCGCAATGAACTTTCATGTCCCACACTGAACCGTACCGAACCGAACTGATTGGGTATGCTTTCTTGTAGCGTCTACCGTTTGAAATTGTACATTTGTCTATTTCTAGTCTCTGATTGGCTAAACCTACACCAATAGAACACATTTATTTAGCTTTTAGCTTTTCTAGTTTTTGATTGGCTATTTATGAACTGTTTTAAATATTACATTATTATTGTTCCAAAAACTATTAGCAGCCTTTTTAAACTTTTAATTTATTGTTGTCCCAAGGTTACCTTATTGTTAGCAGCTTTCGGCTTTTACTTTCTAATTCTGTTTGCTACGAAAAGCAGCTTGCTTCTATTCTCCCAGCTCCTACATTGTTAAACTACATAATACATTCACATAACTTTTTTATAAATGTACATAATAACATAAACATAATACAATGACTGTAATATACACTTTATATATTATATTATACGCATATTACTTTAAGGCGGGCTGTTATTATATTTTAAATGATATAATTAGACTGATATCATTTAAGTGATAAAAATACTGCCTCAAATTGCCCCCTTAAAAATATTTATAACAATTATGTTGTTTGTTTTGTATTTTTTTAAATTTTTAAATGTTTTCTGAAAGTCTCCTGAAAGAAAGAAGTTTAACCTTATTATTATAACACTTCCTATTTCTCACTGGCACTACTTATGTAACATGCACTAGTTTTCACAACACTCACGTAGCAGAATAGTTTATATCTGGTCTGCCATATTTTGACACATGTCCTGGAAATTAATAGTTTGGGTCATTGTACCTAAGACTACCCTACATAAAACACTATTTATTGGCGCTGACATTTGTTTTATGCCTTCATTTAACAGCTGATCATAAAATGTCTTTGAGTAGATAGAGCTTTATGATCCTGAATCTATTGAAACATTTACTTCCCTTCCTGCAATAACAGTTTTAATACACGGTGATTCATATTGGTTTTCACAATTCTCAGTGTTTGTAATAAGACGGTAACAATTAAAGTGTGTTGATGTTTTATTTTTGTCACCTAGAGCAGAAGGTACTGTACTACCGGAATCTACATCAGGCAACATGTAATTCAGTTTTCCTGGTGAGTATTTTCAGTACTTAAAGGATTGCCATTATGTATCGCAGTTACTGTTGTTTCATTATCATTAACATTTGTGTATGATCCACGCCCCCTAGCTCTTGTTCTCCCAATTATAATGCTATGTCCTCCACGTGTATATAGTTCTGTATTCGTGTTCTTTGTGTGATTATAGTTGTGGTAGTTTCCCCTGTTTTGCATACTTCCTCTCTGCTGAAATCGATTATTACCTCTAGGTGAAGTGGAATTCTGCTGATTTATCCTTTCCATTCTTACATAATTTATGTGTTCCTGTCTCCCTTGCTGTCTTGAATCTCTGATATTTTGGGTAGTGTAATTGAATCTGTTTTGGCCCTGAAATTCATTATTTCTCCTACTGTCATGGTGATAGCTTGTATTATAAGGCATATCATTGTGCCTATCGCACATAATTTGTCTGTCTCATCTGTGTGGATTCCAAATTTTGTAACCATTATTATTTTCTTGCTGTTTTAATGCTGATATTAGTTCTGTTATCTCATGGATAGTTTTAGGTCTTGCAATTAGGATGTAGTTTTGTATGTGGAGAGGGTAATGTCTGGTAATTAAACTAATAAAATTTTCCTCATGAATGGCTGGAGTTAAATATCTGACATATCCTGCATACTTTATAAGATAATCTGTCATTGACAAGTTGTCCTCTCTACTATATTGTGAATAACTTAGGCTTGCCCTAATCTTATGATGCACAATGGTATTCCAAAACTTATTCATAAATAAAACTCTAAATGTTTCAAAATTCATTTCACTATCTGCTGTTATATGTAACCATTCTAAGGTTTTATTATCCAAGCATTTTCTAAGAAGGATCATTTTTAATCCTTCAGGCACATTCTTCAATTTAAAATATTCTACTAGATCATGAATAAATTGTACTGGACTTGAGTAAGCGTTAAAATAAGGTAAAGGTAATTCATTGAACACGGAATTATAGTTTGACACTTGATTTGTTACATGTACATGTGTGTCATTATTATTGTTTTGTGTTTGGGAGGCTGATGCTATGGAGAAAGCAGTAGCCTCTCTTGTATTATTAGTTAACAAAGGTTATACACTTCTTTTAGCACTTGTATTATTATCATGCATTTGATTAGCACTTACAGAACTAGTAACATTTGCATTTACCTTTGGTAAATTGGTACTTAAGGTTTGAAAATTATTTTTAAATTTATCTATTTCTTTGCTACTTTCTTGTACTTTATCATTAATTTTTTCTATCGTTGACATTAGTTGTCCTTACCCTTTGTCTACTTCTTTAATTGCATCTGCATTTGTTTCAGCCATTTCATGCATTTTACTTATTTCCCCTGTTAATTCTATTTGTATTTGCACAAGATCTGCATTTGTATTTTACATCATTGTTTTTAATTCTTCACCCTGTTTATCTAATTTGTTACAAATACGCTGTTTAGTGTTATTAAGTTTCAACTTCATTTCAGTTAGATATTTATCATTATGGCTTGACAATTTCTATTCTAGCTGATTAAAACCTTTATTTACTTTTAAATCTACATATTCTGAAGTGCTTTAGAAGATTGTTCTATTCTGATTTCTAATCCCCTACTTTCAGCTATGTTTTCTTTCATACAATTTTCTATTTGCTTAGCTAGATCATTTTTTATACTAGATAAAATCGTTTATTAATAGTTTCCTGACCAATTTCTTGTAGTTTATTTAACTCTGTGCTAGTTTCGTTTAGCTTATTACTTAACTCTTTTCTCAACTCTGTACTAGTTTCAGTTAGTTTATTACTTATTCCTTTCTCAGCTCTGTACTAGTTTCAGTTAACTTATTATTTAAGTCAATACTAGTTTCAGTTAGCATATTATTTAAGTCTATACTGGTTTCAGTTAGCTTATTAATTAACTCTACTCTCATTTCAGATATTGCTCTTAGAATGCACATTAAATTTTGTTGTGAAGAGTTTTCTTGACCTTTTTGGCTAGATGTGTGAGGGATAGTGTTTCTTTCATTTGTTGTTCCCTGAACTAACATATGTAAAGGTGATTGACCTTGCACATTAGTGGTATCTCTTTCTATGCCTAACTGTGAATTTCCAGATGCCTGTTCTTCTACCTCTAACCTATTTATTTCCTCTAGCTCTGACTGTAAATTTACATTATAATCTGTAATGGCTGACCTAACCTTTCGTACCTCCATATTTCCATTGTTTTCTGTTTCCATTTTATTTTGAGTATTTTATATTGTTATATTTGGTTTGGAATTGCTGAGTTTTAATTTTTCACTTCTTAACAACATGTAATTGTTTTAATAACAATATACTCATAACTATCTTGACAATTATATAAATACAAATTATTGGAATTTTCTGATCTTTTCTCTGGCTTGTTAGTAAACCTCTATACTGGTGTTCCCTCGTAGATTCTAGTTGAATTGTTGACTGCTGCCCCACACTCCTGAAAGAATTGTCTTTGCTGTCCATGGATGATGTTGTATGATGATCTTGAAGTTCTCTGAAGCTCTTTACAGTTCTCGTAGTGAAGTCTTGTAGTTTCGTCGATTATGGTAGCTCTACGATGCTCGTTGATTCTTTTCTTCTGCTCACCTATTCTTGCCTATTCTTGCTCTACGTTTAGGCGCCAATTTTCGGGAGTTTAATTGTTGCGGTTGCACCATGTTTAGGCACCAGTTTGAAGCAGTCTATTGGGCCACGCACGTAATGAATGCCAATTTGCGGGAGATTGTTTCTAGGAGTGTTCGCCCTACGTAAGGTACAAACTTTCCGGTGGCCTTCGTCCCACGTTTAAGAATCAACTTTTTATTTTAATGTTTATCTATTTATTTATGTATATGACTCGGTTTCGTCAGTAGTAATTTGCAGAACATGTATCCCTTAGTAGGGCTGGTACGTCTAAAGAACAAGGCTCAAACAAATTATAATTGTATTATTCTTTTTTTTATTAATTCCTCACACGGTTAAATAACACTTCACTGATGTATCCTACTATAGAGCTGTGAGATTATTGTTAATTGCACCTTTAAAACTTTATGTTATTCTCACCGCAATGAACTTTCATGTCTCACACTGAACCGTACCGAACCGAACTGCCTGATTACGCTTTTTTGTACCGTCTACCGTTTGAATTTGTACATTTTCTCTATTTCTAGCCTCTGATTGGCCAAACCTACTCCAATAGAACGCCTTTATTTAACTTTTAGCTTTTCTAGTTTTTGATTGGCTATTTATAATCTGTTTTAAATATTACAGTATTATTGTTCCAAGAATTATTAGTAGCCTTTTTAAGCTTTCTAATTTGTTGTTGTCTCAAGGTTACCTTATTGTTAGCAGCTTTCGGCTTTTACTTTGTAATTCTGTTTGCTACGAAAAGCAGCTTGCTTCTATTCTCACAGCTACTACATTGTTAAACCACATAAAACATTCACATATAATTTTTATACATGTACATAATAACGTAAACATAATACAATGACTGTAATATACACTTTATATATTATATTATATGAATATTCCTTTAAGGCGGGCTGCTATTATATTTTAAATTATATAGTTAAACTGATATAATTTAAGTGATAAAAATACTGCCTCAACACACACACACACACACACACACACACACACACACACACATACAGTTCTTCTTATAAAACGGGTAAGAAAAGCATGTGTTTCCGATGAAATATCGATATCGAATTTTTGGATAGAGTGCATTAATGATTCCTTTGTCTACGTATGTGGTAGAGAAAGTATAAATGGAATTTTAAGAACATAAGCTAGGTAACAAATATTATTTAGCACCCGATAAAGCATAGTGTTTGGAAAATCACTTTGATTGTTGTGTTACTTACGGGAGTAAAGCATAACTGCCCCAACTCCAAGGTAATCTCCCCATTCCTCCAAAGAGAGTGTTACTCTAGACTGGCATAAATTGCATATGATAAGGCAGATCATATCTGGTCTTAACGACTACCCTTGAGTTGCTTTGTTATTAAATTTAGGAAACTACAAAATTTAATACTAAGCAAAAACTGGATTTCTCGGACGAAAAATCTGCAGACATGTTCAATATCAATTTGATATTAAGACTTTCAGGGTAGGAGCTTTACAGGATTCATCCCTGCTATTAGCTGCTTATAACTTTCCACGTGAACGCGATATTGAATATCTTGGCCTGTCATTAATCACTCGCTTACACGCTATGTTTATTATGGTTATACAATCAATTCTTCTCTCGGAAGTTCCATTATAGGAATACTCTTAGTCAGCTTGGTTTTTATAATTAGTCACGATAATATCAGCGATAAGTGATCATGTCATTTATCTTCAGCCTTATAAGAGCCTTATCAGATGCCCTAATAAAAATGCATAACTTTTTGCGCTCACTATTTAGGCGGATTATATGTGAAGTTTAACATTCTCTAAATCCATATGTAGTCTTTAAGTGTCACCACTGAAAAATCGTATGTATTGCTTTCACATGACTTTCTGCCCACTCTTACAGAATCTTATTCTTCTGTCTACTTCTTGTTAACCCAGATACACTTTTAGTTCACATTTACCCCTTTTGTTGTAAGTTACAGCTTAATGCGATAGTCAGACTTATAAAGTGTATATTGGTATAAGAGGACTTTGAAATTTGATGCTCGTGTATGATTATTAGAAAAAATAATAGCGGTTTACCAGTTGGGAAAGATGTTTGAAAATGTAAAGCAATAACAACGAATATGTTGGAAATGGCTAACTCTACAAAAAATATTGTTTGACATAAATTGTGTGTTTTAACGAGATCTACATCTTTTGCGTAGTAAGATTTTGTCTATGCTTTAAAGTTTACCATTTTAAAATAATAACTGAGAACGAGGAGGATTTACAGGCTATTGCCAGGAAATTCGAGAAATATCTACATTTTATTTGTAATGAAAATATCTTTAAGGTATTGTATTTTAATTAAATTCGTTAGACTTTGAAGCCGCTTATCAAGACGAAGGCAGTAATCAATGGTAATAAATAAGGCAGGATTGATTGCCAGGAATAGATTTAAAAAGGTAAAAAATATGTATAAAGTAATTTGAGGTGAGGAAGGAATTGAATATATTGCCATGTAAATACATGTAAGTAGTACGTTCGACGTTCAAAATAAAGCATATCTGAGTTCCCAGGCAAGAAACCAGATGTATGAAGTACCTATTTCGTGTAACAAAACTTACGGGTGTATCTAACCCCTTCATCCAGAGTTGTAGCCTTTGTGTTCGATCCAAACGAGACACAGACAAAATATGACAGAATTATCTGCGTCCGGAAACATTCGTGTTCAATCTTTGATCTAACAGACGTGTGGGAAGGTTCATGCTTGAAAATAAGTTTGAAAAAGTAAGTGTCTGAGATGCCGAAGAGATTACAGCTAATAAGAAGAATCGTGAAACAATAAATATAGCAAATGAAAGATTGAGTGCATGCCATGTGGATTGGTTGCAACGCGAAACGGACATAAAATGTACAAAATTTTCATCATGGCGAAAAATGAGAAATGTCGTAAGCTCACTCTTTTAGGTACACAATGTAATAAGTTCACTCCACCTTAAGCGAACACTGTGAGTGGTTCACTTCGTGCTAGTCACTCATTATGTGATGGTCCGTTGGTTAGAAACCCGGTAGACGAACATGTGTTGCCCGTGCTTGACACACGTGAAGACGCAGAATTTATGTGAGCAGTTATATTTATGTAAGCGTGTACGCGCGCTTGTTAAACTACGCGCACAAAAACGGGCAAATGTACAATAGCAGTCAAAATTACGAAAAGTTGCGACTTCGAAACCTCGAAAGAAGAAAGTAGTATGGATAAAGAAGGTGGCGGTCTCCAAACAAAATCACTAAGGAATAAAATCACATTTCATTTTAGGCGACAAGTTGTTCTTAAGGCTGCCAAAGTAATAAAAACCACCCTTAACCGAAAATCTCAGCTCTATTTGAACTTTCACTCTGAATAATTTTCTCACCCCGCCATCTTAAGTCGAACTCGTGAAGCCCTCCCGCGGCAGTAGCAGACTCTCTTACCGACGATAGCCCAGCTCCACTGCAAGTTATTTTTGAGACAGTAAGAAATAACGACATTTTCCCATATAAATGGTAGTTAGGGTGGAGGACTTTCTTGAAAATCTTTGGGTTACAGTTTTGGATGCTGATGTTGATGGTGAAGAGATGAGTGGCGTCATATAGACTGCAAGCCCCTAGAGTACCTTGTGCCCCTTAAACTACACTTTCAATAAAATCCAATGGTCCTGATGAAATGGATCAAGTCCTTGATATTTGCCCTTCTTATATCCTCAAGTTACAAGAAAAAGGAACCAAAGAATACATATCTTTTAACGGTAAAGCCTTCGCACTCATATAGTGTATATGCTGGAAGGTTTCATTTTCCCTTCCACATTTTTTGTATAAGAAGTCTTGAATGAGTCCCGTTTTGTGTGGTTTTCTACGTAGCGTGTTATGGCCCGTAAGATAGCAACAACAACTCTGAGTTTAGATATGGTAAAATTCAAAAGAATCTTACACTGCTTACCGAATAGACGCTCATATCCTTGGAAGATACTGAACTTAAATATCAAGTTTTGTATTTAACCGACTTTAGTTTTTGAGTTATGCTCTTCACACACACACGGACTTTTTCTATAGTGATTTCTTATTCAAAGGCCATAAAACATGTATTTTCGGTGAAATTTGGATATGGAAGTTTTAGTTGTAATACAACACTTTTTCTACCTGCTGGGTACGTGGTAGCAAAACTAAAGTGTTAGGACTTGGGTAAAAGAAATTTAGTTTGTATTCCTAAAATTTGTTTTGTGCTCTAAAACATTTTCCTGAAATAATTCAGATTCCTATATGCTTTGAAGAAACCGGGAGATCCGTGGTTCAAATCCCGGCTATGGAATTGCATTTTTCAGTCGCCTGATTCTACCCTTCCAACCCTGTCCAACACATGCCTTGTGTGGAAGAACAATTAATTTCAAGTTGATGGAATCGTTTGAAACGAAATGCCTATAGATGCTTCTGTTTTCCCACACATTTTTTATTCCTGCAATGTACCTTTGCTCATAAGACTACCATATGATGAAGCGAAACTCTCAAAGAAACCTATATACAATATATCGAAGTGAAACTAAATTACAATCCCCTACCAAGCGTATCGCAAAGTATGCGTATCACTGTCAACATTTACCACTCTGGGGCTTGTGGGTTGAAGTACAATCAATTTCGGTAGAGTGAGGATTTCTGCATCACGAGACACCGTATATTTTATTTGCAACATAAATCTGACTGTAAGCTGTGCTATTTCAAAATTTCTAATGGGCAAATGACGATGGACAGAAGTTCCCGATGGTCAATATACCTGATTTCATTACCAAGTAGAATAAAATGAATAGTGTAGGTGTCCAATCAATATTTTTACTAAACTGTCGATAACACGTCATGGACTTGTTAAGCTGGAGCGAATGTACAATGGAACAATGTTAATGAAATAGTGTCAGAACACACAATTTTATTTTTCTGTCTAGGCGATTCTGTTACTACATTGAAAATTTGCTGAATTTCATTTACTACTTGTAGTTGAAAAGAAACAATTCATATAAAATATACTAAACCACGTTGTACTGATTTTTTTCACCGGCTGTGCTCCTAAATAATTCCTGAAAAAAACCTATAAGGTCCTCCAGTTTGAAACTTTGCAGCTCATTTAGCACAACTACATACCTTCTCTTCGTTACATGTAAACTACTGCATAAGAATACCGAAGTAAGAATAACAAGAGCTAACACGGCATCGTTTTATTTTTTAAAACACTTTTATTCACACCCTATTACAAAAGCTTAATATTAATGAGTCCTTATATTGTGGGATTTGGTTGTGGAAATGTATGTATTAACAGTTAGTTATGGTAATGTTTGTTCGGGTGGTTCTTGGGTTGGTAGTACAGACCAGAATTAGGTCATGATAGTGGGGGAAAACCGGTTCTTCAGTAGTAGCGTCTGATGCTAAGTCAGTCTCTTAAAAATGTGACCACAGCAAGTGCGGTTGGAACATGCGGGACTCGTCGTCGACAGCAAGACAGGTAATCTATAATTATTCTCAATATATTTTGGCCATCTAAATTTTTAGCATGTGTCTTCTTTAAGTAGTGAGGTCCTTCTCCTTCCATATCATGATTTAGATATATTTTAAGTATTTTCAGGTATGTAGAACTTAGTTCAGCTCGCCCCTGTCGGACTTCGTGTAGATTAATGTTTTATCCTGTTTTCGGTACCTAGCTCTACCCCCCTGAGTTGAATAAAATGAAGAGGTTACGACAATATTTTCAACTTATCTTTGGTTAATGCAATAATAAAGCCCTGTGTATATATATATGTACCAGGTGAGTCAGATGCCCCTATTATGCAATTTATACCCTAATACCCAATACCCAAACATACAGAGAGAGGGGATGCAGGGAATTTCCAGTCCCACTTATTTCCACTCATGCTGCCAAGAATTGAAACTTGACAGGTTTAGCTTGTCATTCTCTTCAAACATAGTAGGTGGGGTAATATATGCACTTTGAACCTTATCTTTTAAAAGAAAAGGTTGGGCTTCGTTGTTCTAACATGAAAACACCGCGTCCGCGCATCTAAGGAAGTTCCGCAACATGTATTCTTTAGTTTCACACTTAGCGAGATGACTAATATGGCAGATGTTACAATATCGGTTTTAATGCATTTGTAATACACAGCAGATGCTAAGCAAACATTTTCACGACTGAAAACGTCTACTTGAACAAGGACATACTTCATCTTATGTTAGCTTGGTTAGCAAACTCTCGTGCCTCTAGATAGCTCAGTTGCAAATAAGTGTATAATCGTAAAACACTTGTTTTGCAGTAAAGGTGTTTCGAATCACTATGTTGTAGTATTCACAGATAACCTTGGTTTAAGCTAATATTATGTTTCACAATGTCGATATCGTTTTAGTTTGTAATTATGTTTTATTTTTACTTAATAGCTTATTATTGTATTGTGTTGTTAGGGCAAGTGTTTAAACACGGCATAGGTATATACATCCGGCGTTGATGTAATAAGGATTCTTCACATTTGATCTCAGATAATAAGCAAATTGCAATCATATATAATAATACTTAGTATGGAAGCTGTAATAGCAGAGTATTTGATGCAGTGCAAGGAAATGTATTTTGTATAATACATTGTTGGTATGTTATGGTGGCCCTAAAAGGATCCTTTTGTAACAGTTCTATTTCCTTGAAATCACTGGTGATTACCAATGCTAGAAAACGACTCTTTTAAAGAAGTAAATGGTCAAACTAATGTCCTTTTTGGTTAATGTATATCTGACACGCTGATGCATGGAAACTGTGTCTGGGTGTAACATGGCGGGTGTGGTAAGTCTACAGACCACCGTAAGAACCGTAAATGGTTAAGGTTCTTTGGATCCTCTGGCTCCTCTGCATAAACTTGTTGTTTTAAATAATAACCCTAGAGGAAGAAGTCCATAGGCGCTAGATCAGGTGATGTGGCTGGCCAGGAGACTGGTCCTTGTCTTCCTATCCAATGGCCAGGATCTGCTGCAGTTAGATGATTGCGGACGAACATTTGTGGTGGAGCAACATCGTGTTGAAACCACATCATTAATCCCTCTTGTAGTGGTACATTTTCTAGTAGCAAGGGGAGCTCATTATGGAGAAGTTACAGGTAATCTGTTCCGGATAGATCCCACTCGAAGAAAACTAGTCCAATAAGATGGTCGTCCAAGATTTCGCACCAGACATTCACTCCTCACTGCTCTTGGAAAGCTGCCTCTCTTACTCAGTGAGGATTATAACACTCAATAATGCATGTTGTGGCGATTTACGGTCCCGTTATTCCGGAATCTTGATTCATCCAAAAACAGGATTCTGGAGACTAACCTCATATCACTTGCCACTTGGCTTAGCATCCATTCACAGAAGTGCACCCAAGCTTCAAAATCTCTCTCGCGGAATGCTTTGCATTGGTGCAAATGATATGGATGGAACTTATTGGCTCCTCCCACAGAAGATTGGCTAATTTTTACCTCTAGATCAATTGCCCGTGAACAAGTGTGCGGATTATTTTGTATGCATATAAAACAGCTTCCGCATTACCACCGGATATTACTGATCTCTCACGGAGGCATTCTTGCAAGTGATGACGCTGTACGCAGACGTGTTTCAACATTCAGGAAGGTTTTTGGTGTTGGTTGCTGTCTATTTGAATATCTCTGCTGGTATAAATTCTCAGCTTGTTGCGCATTCGTTCTCGTCTCTCTGTAGATAAAGAGCATAAAATGTACTCATCTGTCGAATACACAGAAAGCACTGGCAAAAATGTGGCTGTATGCTGTCACAACTTCACACGCATGAGGAATGGAGGCAGTCGACATTCAAAACATCACTTTGCGGTGTAGTACCCGTCAAATGGGACAGAAATGTATAAAATCACAGTTTGTGTTTAGGTTATTATACTCATTTCATTACAAAATTTATACATCAAGAGCTACTTAGATTATAATTTCGTTAAAATCTCGGGGATTTTAAAACTACATTATTGTGTAAATGATTTCCAAGCGCTAATGAGAAGAAGAAAAGGAAAAAAGAACATGAACGTCGCGAATACTGGAACTCAGATTGCTGGCTAGTAAGGCTCAGCATTATAATTCCACGCGCCCACTTTGACGCTTGGTTGAGAGAACCTTCGCGGTTAAACCTCAGCTCTTACCTGCCAGATGCTACGCAGGTATCCCTCGCTAACTTTACTAGTGTGCTATAACCTTTTAAGAGTGTTTGAATTCTTTGTTGGACGTCTATCATCAATATTTAACTTGCATAAGTTGTTATCAGAGCTAGGACTCTTAGGATCTCAGCGAGAGATATCTGTTCGTTGCGACGCGACGTAATATTACTGCGTCATTCTTCAACATCACACTCAGGGCAGTACAAATTACTGGTCTCTGCAACTAGTGGCAGACTGACGTTGTGTGGAGACACTGTTTCACTGGAAGTGAAGACAGTGTCAGAAGCAGGTAAAAACACATTAGAGGAGGAATTAGCAAGAGGATAAAATCTTCAGTGTAAGGTATGCCATTTAGAAATCAAGGGTACTAAACGTAAATGCCTGAGACAGCACTGCGACACTGAAAAGCATAAAGCAAGGATTATAACAAGAAGAGAGGGTGGAGCACAAGGAAGCTCATGTTTAACTTCCCCGTCTCAGTCCGAGTTCTTTCTGGACTTCTGTAAAACGATGGTATGTGCAAATATACCGATGTACACAGTAGAAAATCCACATTTTAAACTGTTTATACAAAAGTGCACAAAACGAGACGTTCCTTCCCAAAGAACGTTACTTAAGCGCCAGTTACCTCAATGCTATATTGATGCTTTATCTCAAATAAGAAAAAGAATGGGTGAAAATAAACGGTAGATTTCTATTGACGAAACCGCAGATGCGGTTGCTAGGCGTGTTACAAATGCGCAGTGGGAAAACTTTTGCCAGACAAACTCGGCGAAACATTTTTGCTAACCTCGGAAGTTATTACAAAGGTGAACCATGTAACAATTGCAGAATATTTCACAAAATTATGACTCTGTTGAACCCGGGGGAATACATACAGATAATGTACTCCTTTTCATCACCGATGCTGCAAGATATATGATAAAAGCAGGCAAGGAGCTTCAGAACACGTATCTTAACATGCAGCATCTAACGTCTGGCGACGGGCTTCACCGTGTAGCCGAGACAATTCGCAGCAGTTAGAGTGAAGTAGATAGCTTCATAGCAAACGTAAAAAAGATACTCTTAAAAACCCCAAGCAGAAAATGAAAATTTAAAAAAATGGCATCTAACATTCCTTTACCTCCTCAACCTGTTACAACTTAAGGGG
This sequence comes from Deroplatys truncata, assembly GCA_030765065.1. Taxonomy (NCBI): domain Eukaryota; kingdom Metazoa; phylum Arthropoda; class Insecta; order Mantodea; family Mantidae; genus Deroplatys; species Deroplatys truncata. The sequence goes on along the minus strand of CM060981.1, from coordinate 204,380,493 downwards.
CACCTGGCTAAATGCGGCTGAATATTATGCGGATCATTACAAGATAGTTATCGAAATTCTTTGCGCTTTGGACAATGATCATAGTTCTGCCTTACGATCCGCTCAGTCCCTCGTTTCAAACACATTATACGAAGATTTGCTGTTCATTAAAAACAATTTACTAGACCTGTACGAAACCATAGAAGTTTTAGAAAATTCAGGTAATAAAATGGCTGATGCCATAGGGTTCGTAGGAAAACTAGCTCAAAGAATTGATAAAGCAGCTGCGGAACCTGTTATGGACAAAGTAAATCAGAAAATGAAAACCATCCATGAGAAAAATCCAGGGTATTTGAAGATGGTAAATATTAAAAACAATTGAGAAGAGCATGATGGAATAGCGCGTACAACGAAATATCATCTACACATTATATGTTTGCTTCTGTGACATTATGTAATGTAGAGGGAAGTTTTCCAAACTACGAAAATTGCTTAAATAACACAAGGAGAAGCTTCACATTCGAAAAGTTTAAAATTTATGTTGTTATACATTGTAATAAGTTGGAAAATTCAATAGAATTTGAACATGTAGATATACATTTTTGTATTGCATAAATTAAGTTTGTCAACATTTTTGTAAAATGTTAATTTTGCTATATATCCAGTTCTACACAATGGCTCTCAACTGTTACATAATTTATATGTTTTAATATTACAACAGTTTGCTTTTGTATACCGCTATGACGGCAGGCCTTGTTTATTATAGGAGTTAGCCCATGCTCCACTTCCTATGTTCACAGCGTGGACACATTGTAAGCGAAGTCATAAAAGGCCTAGCTCTGGTTATTATGTATCCTATGTCGTGTCGTAGTCTTGACCATACAGCATGAATTTTGGATATAGACGTGTCTCTAATTTATCGCAGCCTATCCTGTCTGTATTTACAAAATTCGGCCATTTTTAAATAATTTTGATACTGAACACATACGATTAGTCCATTTTATCAGGGGGTTTACTCAGTTGAATAGCTCTGCACACTGTAAAAGTTTGTAATATCTGCTGGAATCCCGGAATCTGCTGTAAATGAGCCGTATGTTTTTGAACTGTGCTTTAGTACAGAGTACCTTATGTCCTTTAAACAGCTTTTCCGCTGAATGTTGAGCCTTGGTCTATCCAAAAAAAATTCAGTAAGCTTGTAAGCGAAGAAAAGCGATCTAAAGTGCAATAGCGGCTTGAAGGGTGGTCTTTCTTCCAAAACCGGTAAGGACAACTGACTCACCTGGTATATATAAACAACCTTTAGTAACATGAAAGTGCACTTTGGGGAGTGTTAGAAGTAACCAGCTATTTCTATCTCATTCTAATATCTCTCTTTCTTAGCTTACTCTGCCCGTATGCTGGAAGAGAAATGAGTTTTCCCCCGGTTAGGATGACGTGGCAACTCGCATTTTGAAAATGCACATTATGTGCAGAAGCAATTAATTTTTATAGATAATAATGTGTATTCTTATATCATTTGAATATTAATTTTAAAAGCATATATAGGTCAGAGGCATATAAATATAATATCGGAGGCAGGCGGAAATAACCTGGGTGGGAAAAACAGACCTGTTTGGAAATATAATAGACTAGCTTTGTATAAGGCACCGGAATGACGGCCGGTAAACAAGGTTTTGTTACTGCGGGCATACTGACCGACAAAAGACCCAAAGATTTTAAGTTAAAGCAAAGAGTTTGACAGAAGCGTGTTTTATCTTGAGATCCCATCAGTTTCTCAAGGGAACATTCAGAATGTTTATAATTAAAAAATACGCGAGAAAGCTAATTGTTGTAGTTTCTATAATATTTATCTACCAATAGGAAAATTACACTTATTGTAAGGAAATTCTTTTATAACTGATATTAAAAGATGTCACGTGATTAGGTAGACGAAAAAAGCCCACATGGCGAAATCTGAAATGCACGAGTAATATCACTTGCAATTTCGATGCCCGCGGGGGCAGACATGTATAACACTCACATTTTGGAGTCGCGCGGAGGCGGGCATGTAAATCACTTGCATTTTGGCGTCGTGGGAAGGCGCACACGTAAAGCACAAGCATTTCGAAATATGCGTGGGCGAACCCATAATACTTATAACCTCGGAGTACACAAAACGGGCAATTTAATTTAATAAAGTGGAATTATGTGCCGTTATGTAGTGCTGGCAAACGTGAAGCCCTTGAGTTGTGGTAAAGGAAGTTTATAGCGACCAATTCGTGAAATCAGCCTCTGACGCAAATATATAAATGTTTGTGTGGCAGGATCAAACGCGGGAGTGGAGCTACAGGGAACGAAATAAAGTGAGTGTGAATAAAGATATTTAGCTAGAAACGGCATCTGTACCGAGTATCCGACTACAGGACCTGAGATTAAGAGATCCACAATTACATCCACGTATCTCCCGTATCTCTCCCTCTTCTTCTCTTTCGTGCTCCAATTTTCACAGCAAAGTTGACACTGGCGCAGGAACAAACGCCATACTCTTTCTGCGATTCCTGGTATATATCGAATCGTATTCGATCGTGTATCGTATATCACAGATCGTATCAGAAAAATAAATCAATAGAACTGCAGGAAGAGATTGCTTCAGAAGTTCTTGATAACGAGTAAGAAATGGAGAGGAACTCCATAATTTTGTATCTATATTTGACGTCAAATTTGCAGAAGCACATCTTCAGGAAATAAGAGTTAAAATGTTGTGCAACAAATGAAAATAAACCTATCCTTTTAACTGAAGGGTAAGCAGATATAGACCCCAATGAATGGTTTGAAATAATTCCAACCGATATGTTCACAGAAAACGTCTGTTGGTGTCTCTTCCCCACATAGACTCACAAATTGTGTTTATTGAGTTTACAAATAATCCATTCCGGGTTAATACGGTCTCATAAACGAGAAATACTCACGGAAAGAATTCTGGCTGCTGGAACAAAGCCCAGTTACAAAACTGTATACGGGAGGCCAAAATCTAATGGGCTTGGCTATTGCATCTTCAGACGGTGAGAGGGATGAAATTCTCATATGGAATTCTTGTATGAAATTCTCTTCGTGCATGGCTTGCCACTCGCTAAGGTGCGAGTGCGCGTGTAATAGCACGACTACTGATCTCCTCCGCAATTCTATGCAGAACATTTTCCTCAAATTGCACCGTGCGTCGAGTTTATGTAGCAACAGTATCGCCCCTATTTATCTAAAAGGTAAACAAAAACACTCTCGCAGACGCCTATCAGTTGCCTGGAAAATGCAGTGATGTAGCCAACCTCAATCTGGATATGTTTCCCTGTATGATGTCGCAATTGCTAATCATTATTTCTTGCATTGTCGTAAAATGCACTTCTGTAATTTCAGAGAAGGTGCAAAAGTACTCGCAGGCAATCCTTAACTTACTAACAGCAGTGAGGCTAAACAAGAAAATTATAGTAGCTATTGAACTGGACAATCAGAGTCGAGTACTTTATTATGCGTATCGCAGTATTTCTTAATGTTAAAGAATTAAATGCATATCAAGTATATAAGCTATCAACTTAACTTCGGACATCGGTTTTGCATTATGTATTAGATCACGTAGCTCAATCAGTGAAGGCCAAAATGGGGTCATGTCGGAAGAAATTATTAACTAGTAGAATTCTGTAGCGGTCTTTAGTACCCATTTAGAGGTACAGTTACTCGAAAGTACTCCTCCCGGTACTATACCTCCTCTTAATCCTCCCCTTTGCAAGTTTTCACGCGATCACTCATATCTTCATTAGCGTACACCACAGCACTTAAAGCTTATTTTGCCTTATTCCTGAGATTTTGGTTTACAAAAATCATAGTGCAAATTTTAGTTAGGAATAACTTTTTATTAGATATTTGCAAAAGTTCGTGAAATCATAACTTTATATGTACCATTTTTCCTTTATAAAATCTTTTGATTCTAGAATTTACTAAACCACTTCAAATATAGGTTGTAGAACGGAATCTCAGCTTTCTATTTATACACACATCTCATAAGACTACATCATATTTCTGATCATCTGTAAGCGCGTTAATAAGGCGCCTCCTTCACCCTTAGTCCAGGATGGGAGGAAAGGGATTAAGCTTACCTGTTTTAAGAATATGTGATTCCATGCTTCTTTCTGCTTCTGCTAGGTAACAGCCTAGCTATGAATTTTTTATTTTATTCTGAATTAATTCATTTTATTTACATAGAAAAATTCTGTTTATTTAATGAGTTGTATGGGATAGTTACCTATTATCAGATTTCCTCACACTCAGATTATGATGTGACTATTTACAGTCACTGAATTAAGTATTTTTCTTTACTTTAGATAATTACAGCAGGTAAATTAAAGAGCAAAAAGCTCTCATTATTAATATGCAGAAAGAATAAACAACATCACAGCTCACGTGATTAAGCTATTCCATAGTTTTCATCCGCTAGGCTTATAATTCTTAACATTTCGCGGATCTTTCGCTTGTTTGATGTGTGGTGGCCACAACACTATTTTGTATGCGTCTAATGGATCAATCTACTTTGGCATAATACTCGTATCTGAAATTGCGGCGAACGAAGGAAAAACTAATGAATTCGTAAAATCTCAGGTGTTAATGAGAAACTTCAAGAAATATCTTATAATTGCCTACTTTGACAGTTTTATCTCCATCAAATCAAACCCATTCTCGTCTCAACTTCAGGCATTATCTTAAACACAAAATGCTCTACCAGACTGAAACAAAAATATTTTGCAAACACCACACATAAAAAAGTTGAAAAATCCGTGAAATTCACAAAACACAACAAAATGAAAAGTCTGGAAAAACGCCAGAACATGCAAAATGCAATACCCTTCCCTTCCTATGCACATTAAAATGTTTAATTTCCCTCCATTAATCTGGCTGCTACAATTTTCCAAACTGGGACGAGTACTTTGAGTGCCTTATCTTACAAAGAGAGGGAATGGTTCCAAATCTCGTAGGCCCAAAAAGCCTGGCTGAACACGTGTGTTACTTATGCTGAAAGTATGCAGTCACATTGTGAGTTATTAATTCTGTAATTGGCATAAGTTAACTTATTCAATGAATAATTTATAAATTTTTGTAATATACCATTAGTATAAAAACTCAGAAAAATGCTAGGTTTACACCCAATAGCTTCATTTCAATTCAGTTTTAAAATTCTTTTTTTTTCCCGGATGTTTTTAACAGTGTGTGCACTGGACACTGTTTTCTATCGTAAAGTACTGGAACACGTAATTGTATGTTACGACAAACGGTTGAATGTGCTAAATGTCTCAACTTAAACAGTCATATTTCTCATAAAGATATATCTCTACTGATTTATCTTCAAAATATAGGGAAAGCTACTTTTTGACCCCCTTGTAACGGTATTTTTATGAGAAACGCAAATGAGTGCTCTCCCATTAGTTTTGGAACATAAAAAAGAATATAAAGAAAGGATAAATATAAGAATCTATTTTAAGGAAATGACAACTATGGGAAGAAAAGCCCCCCCCCCCAAAAGAAAACGAAGCAAACAAGGAAAGTTGAATGGCACGAACCAGAAAACATATCATTATGGTGCAAGCATCTTGACTACTAAGCTAGGAAACGCCAATTTATATGAGGACCCGTAACTCATGTTTGAGAACTGAAATGCTAACATCCCGAGAAATGATTCATATTCAAGAGCATTTTCAAAGAGGCATTTGCTGTATATTCGCGATTAACCTCGAGAAAGAACCTCGTGAAACATTGAGAAAATCGGTCTCCATATATTAAAAGGAGACACAGGATTAGATTAGACTAGATTAGAGGTTATGCCTCCTTGTCTTTTCTATTTGAAGGAAGTGACCATTCCTCACCTATACCTGTTCTAAATTAGCCAATGAGTTGATAGAACTAGCATAGGCATGCTTACTGGTCCGATACGCAGCACAAGGCGTAATAACACCTACAAGGTGACAGCCAATAAAATGAAGTCATGACGTCATGAAGCACCCCAGAAACGGTAAGAAATGAGGGGTGGTCAGGAGAGCCTTTTTGAGTTCTTCCTGTTGTTTTTGTATATAGTTCTATATTTATATAAAGAGTAAGACGTGGAGATGCACATAATGGGAGGCCAACGCACCGTGTTGCACTGGCTGACGCGACGACGTGGTAGCTGTTGTTTTACCCATCCGCTCCCCTTCTCTCTATTTATGTCAAAATTTTGGTTACATTTGATAGTGAAATTGGGGCTGAAGGTTTTGTTTTTTATGTTTTGTTTTATTATTATAACTGAGCAATAGTTTCTGTATTTCTAGTGTGTTTATAATTAATACTAGAAATACAGGAATAGAGATTTGGAATGTACGCCCCGGTTTAGGAAACTAGGTACTCGGTGGAGTGTATCAGATGCTTATTTACTTATTTATTTATTCTCTCTCGGAGCCACTAGTCGCATTAGCACTATAATTATTCTTTAGAATTTAAGTTACATATTAACATTACTATCTCAATCTATATTTGTACCGCTATATTTGTACTATAGCGGTTCTAATCAAGTGATGATTGCGACTACTTTGCTTACGGCCTGTTGGTGCATATATATAGCGGTGTAGGTTTACTTGTGGTATACATATTTAAGGCTAGATTCTCAGTTTCTGTTTACATTTGTATTCTTTTAGTTTGTGTTAATATTACCTGTAGGATTTTCAACACAGATTTTTCCAAATACAAGGTAAGGATCGGTATTGTAATTCATTATATTAGGGATGATATTAAAGCTTAACAAATGTTATGATCCATGCATATATCATGCGGCAATCTTGAGTGAATCGACTGTATTAGCTGGTAAGTGAGAGTGTAATAATTATAAAGCAAGGTTATTAAATATTAGTTTAAGCGCTGTTAATTCTATGCCAAGATGTGCGGATAGTTTACTTCCAGAGAATTTTCTTCAGGGATGTGTCAAACCCACTATCCGGGTCTAAGAAAAGACTGTGCTTGGAAATACACGTGACTACAGTAATAGGAATGCTTCATTTCTTCACTTGCTGGCCATTTTGCCTTATGCTAAAATAACACATTCATACGCCCAGATATTTATGATGATTAACTTACAGTTGACTGAAGAAAATGAAAACTATTTACAAAAAGAGAATGCTTACAAGTGGAGGGCAGGTAAATTTTGGCACCTGTTTCGGACCTGGAGAAACATATGCATCAAGCAGTGACTTATGCTCCCCATGTACTCTATGGAAGGCCTTGCTCGTCGAAGAGGTATAGTTGAAGCTACTCTCTTACAATGAAGTCATGGAACTTCTTTCGTTTTGACAGTGAACAAATAGTTAAAGAGTTTCTGTGTATATCGATGGCCTTTACTGAGTAACGTGTTGAACTAAGATAATGAAGGAAAAAGAGTGACCCTGTTCACTTAAATAATTCACATTATGGCTCAGCAAACACAATTTACTGAGGATTCGGGATAACTCATTTCGTTATAATTTGGCTATGTTTATGCTGTATCGGTTAACTATCACAGTGCTTATGAAGTTGGAATCAATGCGATAGAGAAAATGAAGGGACAATGTTTTGCAAAGAAAAGACATCGTTAAGACCCAAGGAGAACAAAACAAAAGTGAGCCGGATGCAAAGATGCTGTAGTAAACCACGAAGAGCTTTCCAACTCATAGGTAGTATTGAGGATTTGCAATAGTTCTACTAAAGAAATATTTAGGATTGGAGCTAGCCTCTAGATCTCCAGCTAGCTCCGTTTGACGATATATTGCTTAGAAAATGCACAAAGTCATTTCAAAGTGGATGGGAGGAACACGTCGACCACATAAGTCGCATACGTACTTGATGGTAGGTTCATGTGCTGTAAGCCGCCAAACAACTTAACTTACAGTGAAATAGTGAACAATCATTATTACTATGTAATAATTTGCTATGGACAAAATACATTTGTAGTAACTAATGGATACCGGATCTACTACATTACAAAAGAGTAGGGTAGCTAAGAAAATCCCATGTGACATCTCATGTGACACGATATTTTACTCCTAAAGAAACAAAACTAACCTATTGAAAGGTGTGGTGTCAGAAATTGAAAAGGGCATAATTACCTTTCTGTCTGAAGGAGACGCTAGCTTGAAAAAGTAAAGTTGCCATTACAAAACGCGATCAGAGTTCGAAGGTTGGGATTATTGGCTCCGACGCAGATTTGTTGGTCTTAATAGTGGCTGTTACTCCACAAAACAAGCAAATGTTCGTAGTAAAGATCAGTACAGCAAAAAGAGAAGAGCTATTCTTTTTGCACATGGAGTAACTGGTTATTACACCACATGTTGTTTGTGTGAAATAAGGAAAGTTAAGCCTTTAGATACTTTATAAACTTCGAAAAAATCGGTGAATCAGGTTTTGTTGTTTAAAACGTTAATATATCAAAGATAGAACTACTAGCTTGTGGAGAAAGCTTTATTCTCAGTTGATGAGGAATGGGTCGATAGGGTAGATATCTTCCCTGAGATCTAATTTGGACCTTGACAATTGCCCCCGACAACAGAGGCATGTGAGGAAGCATATAGTCAGGGTATACCTACAAGTAGACATACCTTTGAGATAGTGTGTCACAAATGAATGGGGTTGGTAGTCGGAATATGAAATCAATACTAGAAAATGGAGGGGAAAGGAGAGTTTCGCAGTCAATGACAATCTTTCAGGCTTTTGCATCAAACGATGTTTCGTGCATTATGTCCTATTACTGCAAATTAGAATATGGGAATTATTGTGGGTGTCGAAATCTCGTGTTGGAATGTTCGCCAATGTGTGAAGATTGTAGTGGGCTGTCATTCAATAACGTATCAATAATGACTAATGACGCAGCCAAGTCATTGATGGCGAGTAAGAATTTTCTGGACCATTAATAAATACAGAGAATTACAATTCATAGTCACAATACACGGGACTAAAGATAACAACGAAATTCACAACTTGCTTATGACTGTAAATAGAATAGAAATTAAAGGAATACTCAATAAGAAAAAAGAAACCTTGTATATAACATAGCACTGGGTGGAAGCTCTGGGTTGTAGTGGAAAGTACTAATCATTTATTAATGTGTTGTGATCAATAAATAAATGGCAAACATTCTACAGTTGTCTGTATCGAGCGGGGTAGCTCAGGCGGCAATGTGTGGGCCCGCGTTCGGGATGTGCCGGGATCAATCCCTGGCGACCGCCCACTTTGGCCATGGGTTTTTCGTGGTTTCCCCGGGTCAGAGAGCGAATGCTGGAGTGGTTCATTTTCTGTCACGACTTTCCTCCCTCACATTTCCTGTTACCATAATCTTCCTTGTCATCTGTTTCAGGGTTGTAGAACTAGGTTGTGTTCCGCGGTTGTGGCTGGACTGTGGCTTGTGGTTTGTAAAGGTTTGTGCTTTTGTAAAGATTTCTTTCCTAGCGTCGCTGCAGTACAGCTCAGTTAGGTCTCTCCTCCGAGTGGGCTCCGTTCCGGGGACCCTGGAAGTTGTGGCTTGTGGGCAGGGACCGGGCAGCGTCGGATGCGTTCTATATGGAAATTTTAGGGACCCCGTCCACGCTTGCGCCTTTGGCATTTGGATCTGGTGCCCTTCGGGTCTCTCCCCTACCTCCCAGGGATCACGTTGGAAGCAGAAAGAGCCTTTGCGGCCTACTTGCGGTGCTCTCCACAGTTCCGGGGGCCCCTCCGTTATGCCTACCTTTACCTTTACAGTTACCGGTTGTTGCCAGTCTGGAATACCACGGGCCCATAGGTGGTGGATAATGATAACACCCAAAATAGGTTATAGGTGACTCCTCTACCCCCAAGCAAACCTGGAATTGTTATTTGATGTAAACGTTTTCAGAAAGCTACAACTATTTTAATCTGCCAATTTTTAAAAAGAGTATTGCAACGTCCTACAAAGGTCGATGCAGTACTTTGTACAGTATTCGCACCGAACATAACGAGCATTAGTGCTGCACTAATCATTAATTAGTCCTAAACTATGCCTAAAAGTAGGACAGGGACAACGACAGAGAAGGTGTCTGGGGAGAGGTCGTTGCGTCAGTCAGTGTGCTCGCCTCCCAATATGAGCCTCCCACATCTCACTGTACATACGGATATAGAACTATGCACATAAAGAGAAAACTGATATTTTGCTCTACAACTTTTGTTTTGAAGTTCGAATTTTTCTAGAATAAAGTATTTTTGCAAAGGAAAAATAGTAAATACAAAGCTATGATTTCACAAGCTTTTGCAAAATTCTAATAAAAAGTTATTCTTACCTGAAACTTTAACTGGATATTCTTTGTAAACCATAATCTCAGGAATAAGAAAAAGTTTTAAGAGCTATAAATTACGTTAACGGAGATTTAAGTAATGCATAAAAGTTTTCAAGGCCCGGGGGAGGATAAGGGGGGATAAAGGAATAAGTAGCCGGGGGAATTCAGGGGACATTAAAGAAACTGTACGTCTACCACTGTACCTCACTTATTTATAATTTCTTCCAACATTTTCCGTTCATGACTGGGTTTACAATAGATAGATAGATAGATAGATAGATAGGTAGATAGATAGATACATAGATAGATAGATACTTTATTTGTACATTCTTCATACACAATCTTTCTTTTAACAATATTTCACTTATAAACTAACTTAACCTATGTACAAATTTTCTTGCCAGCTATACTACTCCTTTTGCCTGGTACCCTGGCCTTCTGGCTCATCTAACCATCCCTCGCTGCCTTTTATCCACTTCCTCCTCCGTTTGCCCTTCTGCCTTTCTTATCTCTCTTACTTTTCTAATCCATTTCTCTTTTACCATCTTTAGAAACTCCCCCATACTCTTATTTTTCTTTTTTTCTTTTCTTGCTAACATTTTAATTGCTACTATTCTTCAACCCATTTTTCCCATTTATCCTCGCATACTTCTCCTCTCCATTCTGCCAATTCTTTGCATTGTATCATATAATGCTCTGTGCTTTCACTACCTCCGCAAAATTCACAAATTCCGTTTTTTTTCTACCTCTTAGCCCTCTCAGATACAATGATCCTGTTCTCATCCATGCAAACGCTTCTTTTTCCGCTCTATTGCAATAATCCACATACCCTTCTCTTCCCCATTTCCTTTTTACTAATCTGTAAAACCCTAGTGACTTTTTATTCTCTAAGCTTCCAAATCTCTTGTCTTTCTATGTCCTCCACTCTGTTTCTTACTGCTATCCAGAAGCCATTGCTATTTCTTTCTCCTGCTCTCCAAATATCTCCCATTCCTATTTTCTCCATAACTTTTTCTACCACTGTCCACCAGTTATTTTTATTTTTATTACTTTTTTGCTATTCCATCCACATCTTTAAAATTTTCCTTTCATCCTTTCTCATGCGTCTAAACCAAAATTTCAATATCCTTTCTAGTATCACTCCCTTTCTTCTTGTTCTTCCTAATTCCACTAATGCTACTTCCCCTGGTGCTGATCTTGGTAACCCCAATAGCTCTTTACAAAACATTCTATAGCTCTGATCTATTTTTTTTGTTTAATTTGGATCCCCCCAAATTTCTACTGCATATAACATTCTTGCTTCTACCAATGCTTCATACATTATTTCTATCCATTTAGTTGGCATTTATAATTTGTATTTGCACATTCTTACTCCAATCATTGCCGCTTTTCCTTTAGCCATAGGCTTCCTAGTATGCGCTCCCCATTCACCATTACTGCTCATTCTTACCCCCAAATAATCAAACTCCATAAAAACTTCTAACCTTAAGCCTCCAATCTACCATTTTTCTTGTTTTTTTAGTTTATTTCCTCTTTTAAATACAATAACTTTTGATTTATTTATATTTACTTTAATTCCCCATTCTTCGCAGACTTCATGTATGTCGTTGATTGCTTTCTGCAACCCAATTACCGTTATAGCCCCAACCATAAGATCATCTACGTATAGTAGACCTGGTATCTCTCTATTTACTATTATGGTACAGTGTGCATTTCTTTCTTTCTTTCACTCTTTCCAATATGTCATCTATGAATATATTTTACACTAGTAATTAGATCTACCTCTAGAGTAGGCTAATAACTCATACCATGTAGTGGTACTGTCAAATTATTAGTTCGAGATTTGAGAGAATGTGTGGCAATAAACCTTGAAAACGTTGATAACTGGCTGATGAGTACAGATATCTGTTCATCTTCGTGGTGTGGGGGTAGCGTCTGCCTCACAGCCTCACATTCAAGGTTTCCTGAGTTAAAATCACGGTTATGATTAGTTACCTGGATAAATTTTTTTCCTATATTTTCCGTTATCCTCAGAAGACGCATGTTCGGTAACTCTAAACCGAGCCCTTTTGATCATCATTTCAACTATTAAATAGTTGAGAATTTTTCGTTCATTCACCGTCCGATGTGACCTATACGATTAAAGGACCTTAAACACAAAGAAAGAAAAGAAAGAATGGGAAAATAGGTATCACGGTTAAAGTTTAACACCGACTTGTCAGCATCTGAGCTAACATGTTTAACACCCTAGGATTGTGTTATGTATTTATGTCGTGAACTATAACTTTCATATCTCAAATTGCAACGTGAAGTTGACGTGAGATACAACGAAACGCACGTAATTAGCATATTCTGAGGTTCAACAGCATGTTGAGCCTCAAGCGGAAATTCACGTTGCAGTTCATCGCTATGCGATTGAATTATTACAATGCACAAAAACTATTTTTAATGTTATTTTTGTTGTTAACAATTGTGATGAAATTATACAAGGTTTTCAATCAGAACAAAAGGAAACGAAATAAAGCTTATCCCCTTTCGTTGTATCTCAAACGTCAACTTATTCTAGTTCCCGAGGTCACGAGTTCAAACCCGGCGGAGGGCAATGAATTTTTTCGGGCGTAAAAATTCTTAGCATGGCTTCCTTCGGAAGGGAAGTAAGCCGGTAGTCCGGTGTCGCATTTTTACGGCACGTAAAAGAACCTCAAGCCTGATAAAGAGGCCTCTGAGCAAAATTACCCTATTTCATGTCCAATGTAGAATGGGACGCTAAGGACCATAGTATTTATAGAGCGTCCATAATTAAAACTCAATTCGTTCGTCAAATTACAATTCCTGGGGTATAGTGGACCTATTTCAATGCAACAATTGCCATTCTTATTGCTATTTTCCATGTTATTAATTGTGTCAAAAATAATACGCGGTTTCTATTTAAAGTTTTAAGTTTATTTGAAAATAATATTTGCCGACTTTTTCAATGTCCTAACAGTCTACTTTCATGATCCCCCCAATTTCATGCTTGTAAAAGTCGTTTTTCAGTTTGTATTTTGTTCCAGAGATAATTGTGATCGAAGTTTTAGATAAATTATCCTATGTACGACATAGCCGCACTATCTGAAATGATTTCGGTGTAGCTTATTGCTTGAAATAAAGCATTTGTGTCTTTTGTCTTATTTCTACTCCCATTTTTGTGTAACAATACAACGTAGCGATAACAACGAGTTCAAATCCGTGGCATTTTCAACAAAAGCCAAAGATTGCTTTACAAGTATAACTCTAATGTAATTCTATTTTGGTATCGAAGGCTTGGAAATGGTATCTGACATATGAAGTCAATTATCTCTCTTGTAATGTCTATACTTAAAACCTTGTTAATGAACCGCGTCTTATATCCATATTTTTTGTGATATTGATTTATAGTATTCATTACCATTTTAATGCGCATATCGTCGGCTTAATTTTAAAACCTCGTATGTCTCTTCCAGATAATTTTACAGGAGGCTAAAGAACTATTTTACCCCTCTGTAAAACCGCGTTTTGTTAGTCAAATTCTTGTGAAACGTCTTTTAGCATTGAAATTTACTAATTTGATGCATCATTCTGAATGTTTAAATTTTATTGACATTTTTACGAGACTTACAAGGTTTTATTAATCACATATTGGAATAACTTTATTGACTTGCGGATTTTTATGAGATTTTATTAGACTTATAAGGTTTTATTAACAAATTTCCCTTATATAGCTTATTAAGTTATAAGCTTTCAAAGGTTTTACAATATTTGCATTGTTTTATTTATTAGTTCCTGGAATAATTATTAACTTAATAAGTTTTGAGTCCGATATTTAATAAACTCAGAATTGGTTTGGTAGTAATATCAGAAAAAGCATACAAATAATTATACTTTAACCATGTTTTCTTGTAACTTTTCTAAATAAACTTGCAAAAGTCTATTGTGCTATGCAATGTGTCCTATTCATAAGGAAAATTGTTATAAAATGAATGGAAGTTTTGGAACCAGTGGCTCAGTACCTGTAAGTCAATGAATTTGTCTTTTTGAGGGGAGCACTGTACAGACCAGCAACTATAAGATTTTTCACTACCAATTTTTCTTCTGTTATAAAATACTTCCACTCATCTGAGAGGAAAGACATAATTATAAACGTTTATTAAAAATTTACATTTTTTCGAGATTTATACTTTATTTAGATTATTTACCTCTGAAATCAACTTTGAACCGCGCGTCATGTCGGGTTCCCTTTCTCGATGCCTGGACGAATTGAAGAATATGTCTTCAATGAACTGTAATCCTTGAAGAAGTTATGGCTTAGGTAATATACTTCGTATGGTTTAGATTTCAGTCTTGCTGTCTTAAACACTGCAACATAGCTTGTAGGTGTGTATATGTCCTGATTTTTTAATTTCCTCTGTATGCAAAATGTACTGAATTGCATTCCGTTTGTGTGTGGTCTTTTGGCAAATACTTTTGAACCCTAAAGACGTTCATCTCGTTAGCCAAATCAAGTAGTGCGTTTGCTAGTGTCACATTTCTATTCTGATAGCCACAACCATCACTGTAATATATTGTTTCTTCTTCCTTGTCACACATAGTATGTTTTGAGACAAAATCACACAGAATTGTAGCAAATTCATTAGCACTGAGTCCTCCTTCACTCTCGTGCCACACATAACAATCTCATAGTTCCCATTATCCTACTTTAATACTATACTCCCGTTTACTTCCAGATCTTCTGGTCCTCCCTATATGCCTAACCATGTATTCTCCTCTTTTTATTTTCCTCTGACGTAGGTACTCGTAATAAATTTCTTTTGTGCTTTCTTTCTCTAGTATGAATGTCATTGTTCATGTTTTCTGTGACATCAGTTATATCAAAGTAGTATCACTTTGTATAAATTGACAATTGTCATCGGAATCTGATTCAGTTATTCCCCCAATTAATGTAACTAGACTGCCTAATTCATCAACAAAAAGTTCCCCTTGAGGGGTATCATCTGAATCTACCTTTAGAGAATTTAAATTTATTTTATTTCCTACTAAGGTGACAGTTATAAAATAGTACAATGCTCGTCTGCATTTACATCTAACTCAACATCACTCCTTTTCTCTATCAGAGTTTCTCCAGTATTAAGACATTTCATTCCATTCCATACCTAGAACGGTATGTTTTTCTGCTGTAGTTTTATTTGAAACTAAACCTTGAAGCTCCCATTCAGTGTGTTCAGTATCTAAATCATTAATAACAAATTCGATTTTATTTGTTTGCACAACTTTTGAGGAAAACTGAGATTTCATTCTCTTTATCTTCAATTCTCTCAATAGTTTCTGCAGATAATTTTGTCTATGTTCTCTAGCGGTAGTTGTTTTCCCAAAATGTTCAACATTTTCTGAGCTCTGAAACTCATTTTCTGTTAAAAATAAAAATGGGAGAACGCAATGGTAAGTAATAGATAAACGTTTGCTTTAAGTAACTATATTAATAGTATTTCCATTTGAAGGTTTTTCCTACTATTTAAAACCAGGGATCGAAACGGAAACTTTTACTAAAGAGAACGCTAATCTAACTGACTGAACAAAAATTATGACAAAATGGAAAACTAATAAAACCGCAAATTTAACCAACCGAACTTATCATATTATTTTCCACTCATTACTTCCATATTTTAGTTTAAATCCTGTCAAAATGTTTACGTATTAAAATTTAAAATTAAGACTTACTTAAAGTTGCATATACCTACCTGGGGAGTTTGTGAGAGCATAGTACAAAACTACACTGGCTTTCTTCATTATTTCTTTTTATTAACATTATTATGTAAGACTTAACAATCATTAAGCAAATAAATGAATTTTATGTTTTTCCTGCAGACATTTGATAACTTACATGCAAACTGGAACATGAAGATAACTCCATAAATTAGTAATCAAATTCGAAATATGAAAAAGTTAGTTTGCTCATTTCCGCACTACGTTATAAAATCAGTGTAAAGTGAAATAATGATTATTTAGCTTATCAATAATATAGGCTGTGAAGCAACATTTTTGTGTGAGAAAAGGTACTATAATTATACTAGCTGTGTAGGAATGTTCTACTCAAATTGCAACTGCAGACTGCAGAGGTGCTTGCTGCTACAAAATTTTCCACATTTGTTATTGATATGTCGTTTCTTGTTTCCTACATTTTTATGCAGAATATTTTATTACACACTAAAACGCACCGGAATGGTACAAATGTTTCCATCCAAAGTTTTAAGAAACAGAACAGGATTTTGTTTTGCTCTCCTCCACTTCGAGCCCGGATTAGAACTCCTACCTTCAGATTCTAGAAGCTTAATTTGCCTTAATTTGTTATAATACGAGTACTTACTATTAAAACGTCGGAATTATTGATACACTAATATGAAATACCACGTGAAAAACCACTCACTAAAAGAATTACCACACAGAATGAAGTTTCCACACAAAATAATCACTCATTGTCACAGTAAGATAAAGTACGCAAACAGCGTAATTCGACATTATTAAAGAATGACCGCCAGCTGGGAAAGTGTTTGTTGTTTCTAAACCAGACCAACTTTATGATAAAATAGCACCTCTCATTGGACAAAAAGAGAAAGCTTAAAACTTGAGATCACAAATGCATCATTTATTATTATCGGTTTATTTATAGGCTACAATCATCTCTCTGAATTTGGGTTATAAGAAGGAAAACAGAATTGCCATTCTTGTTGCAAGGTACTGAATTTACGGGGTTAAAAGCAATTATTTTCTTAATAAAACCTTGCATGTCTGAATTGAGTAAGAAGTTAAGACTTAAGAGTTTTTAAGGTAACACTATTCATTCTTAAAACCTCGCAAGTCCTTCTTCCAGAATAAAATGGAGACTTACGAGTATTTAAGGTAACATTTAAAGGCTTAGAAAAATACGAGGTTTACGTTTTATTAAATATCAGCCTTAATATGGCGTTCAACTTACGAGGTTTTAAACGACGATAGAGCATGAACAATTCTAATTAAAACACACAAAATCTCAAAATGGACCAAAATCAGTCTTATGAGGTATTAGAAGTAAGCCGACGATATGCTGAATTACGTATATATTTTAATTCATTGAATGTTATAAATGTTATTCGTTCTTTCATACGATGATGGAATTTCATATTACTAATTACTCCATGCAAAAACTTATGATATGTGTTGATAAACAGTCTGTTGAATACAGTTGCCTAATGTAAATTCCTTTCATTGCATATTCAGGTCCCGTAAAGAAAATGCTGAGTGTCAAGTAAAGTATGAGGAAACCATAGAGTAATTATTTAAATTCAACATTAAAGAACGCACGCGCACGCGCATACACACACGCACACATTTACACACCATATGTAACATTCTGAAAACGATAAAACCGTATTGATTGTATTCCTCCAGCATCTTGTGACACTGAAAGGACCTTTAAAGTGTATAAGAACTCTGAGTGATAGATATCTAAGTTTCTCTTGGAAACAGGTTGGGTGAGAAGACCTCGGACCCCTGAAAGTATCAAATGTTATTATGCAGGTTGATAGTATCAAATGTTATTACGCTATGTAGCTATATTACTTCTTATCAATTGTCGGAATCAATTGTTGAAATTCATGGTTACACGTTTCACAGTCGAGTTTTAATTTGTAGCCATGACAGATGTGAGCGGTCATAGTTACATTATTGAGGAGCCCTTAGTGACAAGTGTGTGGGTGCACGAACGACAACACACAGGGCAGACAATGGGACAGATTATGGGAGCATTCCAGAAAAGATTTAATAAGGCTCCACCGCGAAAAGTAACACTTCTGGATTGGGAAAGACGTACTTTTGTATTTGGCAGTGTTAAAGACAGGCCGTGGAGTGGAAGGAAGAAGACACGAGAAGAAACATATGCCAGAGTCTCTGCTTTGATTGAACAATCTCCTATGAAGTCAACAGTGCTTCGGAACTCGGTATACCGAGGACAACAATGCGAAGTCACATGAAGAAGGCCTTAAGCTCAGACCTTTTCGACCGACTTCACTTGTTACAAACATGGTCAATACCTCAGCTTGAGGAAAGCGGCCTCACAGAACGCATATGTTTGCAGCAAGATGGAGTACCTCCTCACTACGCTCTTGCAGTGCGCGAGTTCCTAAATAACACTTTCCAGAATGGTGGATAGCTAGTGGTTTATCAACAACACCAGTTTCCTTTAAATGGCCACCAAGAGGCCCTGACCTCACTACGCCTGACTACGCGTTATGGGGATTCATTAAGGCGCATGTATCTGCACTTCGTTATGCTACAAACGAAGAATGGCGAAGTGCTGTTGAGAATGCATTTCGCTCTATAACACCGGACATGCTCAAGAATATGTCAAGAAGAACATGGAGACGTATGGAACTGTGTTTACAGCATGATGGGGAACATACAGATATATTGGATGTTTAATACGTAAGTACTTGCACTAAAATAAATCAATTAGCATTCGATACTATGGGGTACATGGACTTCTCGCTCACCCTGTACATTATGGTAGAGTATAAGACACTGATAATGATGCTGAGTATCAGCACTGCAGTGGTATGTTTATTATCAGACTGAAAATGTACAAAGCTTCGTCCTCGAATCATTATTATCATGTTACCATTTATGTTATTTTGTGCACTTGACTAACTGTTGTTCGAATGCGCCAGTTCCTGCAATCACGCTCAGCAAAGTATGTCGCTTAGTGTTTCAGGGCGTGGGGGATTACGAGTTCGAATCCCGCCTCGGCTGGGTGTTTCTGTGTGTGTGTGCGCGCGGGTGCGCGCGCACGCAAGGGCAAACATGATGAATAACAGAAATCAATAAATAACTGAAAACAAAATAGAAACACTGTTTTATTAAAATCAAAGAGAAAAGTTTATGATTTATATATAACTTATTTTCATATTTATTCACAATTATTGGTAACCATTTCTGTCTATCTGCTATTCTGTTAATGATTATAAATATTGGAAGAAATATTTTCAATTCGTAATTTGTAGCAGGCGATTTCATTTGCATAAAGGAAAGTTATACGGCAGCCAACTACTTTGCATATACCTACCTTTACAGAGTTGAGGACAATTAAAACTCATCATTTGAAAGCATATTGCATAAAATACTGGAAAAAAACGACATGAATTTCGAAAAGGACTAACTCTACGAAAAAATGTCATAAATGCAGATTATTTATTTTAAACAATGCAAAGTTTTAGTGGTTTTCCACTTATTGAATTGTACATAAGAATTATATATGAAATTCTATAAGATGAGAACTTCAGAGCCTATTTTCAGGAAATTCAAGACATGTGATTCCATTTATCTCGTTAATATCATTAAGGGGATTTTTAAGCAATATAAACAATTTATTTTATTTTATTTAAATGTTTGCGCCGTTGCAAAACTAAGGGTGCAGAACTTGCTGTTAAAGGCACCGTTGCACATACATGAAATTTTATACATAAATGTTAAACGATAAAGCGCATATATTTCAAGTGTAGCTAAAAAGAACTAGAAAGCTAAGGATGGCTTATACAGACAGTCCTATAAAACTTTAGGAGTTTTTCGATTATTTTTTCATAAAATATAAATACGCAAATATTACTAAAATAGCCATATTACTTCCGCCACAAACGAAAGCACCTGAAATTTAGTGTCATTCGTACACTTACGATCCAGAACGTTGATTTTAGGTAGAGATTTGCAGGCAGGTTTAAGACCGGAGCAGGCTCTTGGCCA
Source organism: Deroplatys truncata (assembly GCA_030765065.1). NCBI lineage: Eukaryota > Metazoa > Arthropoda > Insecta > Mantodea > Mantidae > Deroplatys > Deroplatys truncata. The sequence goes on along the minus strand of CM060981.1, from coordinate 204,360,424 downwards.
AAGGAATGAAAGGAAGATGAGAGGGGAGGAGAGAATAGGATTGCTTTAGGCAAAGACAGCCTGAACTGTAGTTAACTACTTAAACGGTTGATCGCCTTCTCCTACAGAGTTGTTATGTAGAGAATGGATGTAGAACTTCCGCGTCTAGATTACAGTTTATACTACGGATCTCCTCCTCATTATCGCTCTACGACTGGGCTGAAAGATTCGACCCCTAGGCAGTCTTCGTCTTGAAAAATTGTTCCACTCTAAGAGTGTCAGAAGTTAATGTGGTCCAAAGTAATACTGTGCGTCCAATTTCAACCTTTGCCATTAGGCGGCACGCTCAGCGCATAGTCAGAGTATCGCCTAGCGGCACGCAATTTTGTAAAATGACAAACCATTGTGCAAAAACAGTTGTGCACCATTGTGCACTATAAAACGACCATACAGTAGACAAAAAGAGTCATCTATCTATAGAATAAGTTTACATATTAAGGCATCATCTGTTTGAAAGAAAGAAAACGAAAAAAGAACATAACAAAAAACAAAACAAAAAGACAGCTTAAATCTTTTCCATAATATTGTTCACCTTTAATGGATTCAATTTCAATAGCAACCTATACATCGATGATGGAAGCTGTAAACCTAAGGTAATGACCACTATTACTTTGCTAATTTTATTTAATTTATGCTTTGCTCCATTTAAAAAACACAACTATGTGCTCAAAATAGTATTTTATATCCGGACAACATCCATTCTCAATAGACTTGATCTTTTAGCTTTAGATACCCTTATGTTTAGTGAAAAAAATAACAGTCGATATAAACAAATCTATTGTACAGGCGTGGCGAAAATGCTTTCCTTCCGCGGGTCACCATATATGCAACACGCTTTGCACCACTCGACAGCCAGCCAGGGAGGGAACGGCGTCTGCGAATAATATCTCGCGAGTTCCGTTTTCACCACCTATCCCATTGCATGTTAGAGCCACTGTAATTTAGAGAATACCACCATCTGAGCACTGGCAGCCATTTTCTATCCAACAACTGATTGAACTACGTGCAACCTTATGGGGAATTACGGAAAAATAATGAAATACTTCGTTTCTTACAAGCTTTGCGCAGACTGGGCAATGAAATAGTTTCCTTATTGTTAGAACTCGCAGCACAGATCTCTAGATCAACAAATTTTGGAGGCGATTCTATGAAAATTTAGTATTAATCCAGCATCTTCCGGCTTGTGGAGGAAGCATGAATTTCAAAGGTTAAATATGAAGTGCTATATTTGTTGGTAGTTGGAAGATGCTTCATGTTTATATGCGCAATGTATGGGAGCCAATTTGTCGCGGTCACTTCGTGTTATCTATTGCTGAACGCCTGTTATTGTTTTATTATTTTGCATTTTGGGTTCATTGTGCTCCGGCTAGCTATTATTTCTCGGTCAAGCAAATCTCTTGAACAGGGTGTGTTAACGGAAAGGATTTGTTACTCACAGATAACACTGATAAAAGAATTTGTTTTTACACTTTTATTACCGTCACAATTAATTAAGTTCACATATTGACTCTTGATACACGCCAGACTGAAACTGTTATATTTTCTAATATCACTATAATCACTTATTTACTGCACATTATTAATTCGCTTGTTTCACAATTATAACAAACTTTAAGACGCGAGAGATTCTGTAGAATTGCGTAACGTGTACTTTATGTATGCTTCCGTTGAACTACGCGACGTATAACTCACGAATACTTATGTTAAACTGATCGACCTATTACACGCGAATGCTTCTGTTGGACTGACGAAATCTGCCTCTGACTTTAGCTTTTTATACTCCCACACCCCGATATGGCTAAAGATTATAACCGAGGTGCTATTGGTTAATAAAACGCGCCAACATTAGCGTCTATTTTTATATCCAATCAAAAATTACGAAAACATATGCTCTAGGGAAGAAATTCCCGCAATTTCTAAGAAAAAAGCGCCAATCTGACTTCATTTGTTTGTCTCTTCTAATTAATATTCAACTCACCCCCTCGCTCATTGTTATCCGCTCCTATTGTCAGTTTCAGTGAGGCCGTGTAAACTTATTTCCTAACAATGCTTATAATTAACAAACATCTCAAATCAATGTCATACAATAATGCTTATTTACACTACAATAACTCTGGCATTTACATTATTGTGATACAAATTACTGCCACAAATATTCTTATTTTTTGGCGAATAGATTCGATTCAGGCGTCTCATAAACAAAAGAAGGGACAGGAGTTTCACTTCCTTATCAGGGTGTCTATTAATTTCCAGTGAATCAAATTCATGACTCGTTCATGATACCTTTATTTGAATTAATGACTATTCCACAATATGTGCCACAATGACAACCAAAAACTGAACTAAAAAATCTATAAACACCGAAATTATGCTTGACAGCAGTTTAGACTAAAAGACTTGTCTACAACATCAGTGCTGTAAAAATGGTAGTGCCATTAGTATTGAGGTACTTTATTTCAATTTAAATTAATATGATTATAAGCTTTGAAGTGGATGGTTTGTTAGCCCCACGTTTGGGAGCCAATTTGAAGTATATTTGTTAGCAGTTGGAAGATGCTTCATGTTTATCTGCACAACGTATGGAAGCCAATTTGTCGCGGTCATTTCGTGTTATCTATTGCTGAGCGCCTGTTATTGTTTTATTATTTTGCATTTTGGGTTCATTGTGCTCCGGCTAGCTATTATTTCTCGGTCGAGCACATCTCTTGAACAGGTGTGTAAACGGAAAGGATTTGTTACTCAAAGATAACACTGATAAAAGAATTTGTTTTTACACTTTTATTACCGTCACAATTAAGTTCACATATTGATTCGTGATACACGCCAAACTGAAACTGTTATATTTTCTAATATCACTATAATCACTTATTTACTGCACATTATTAATTCGCGTTTCACATTTATAACAAACTTTAAGACGCGAGAGATTCTGTAGAATTGCGTAACGTGTACTTTATGTATGCTTCCGTTGAACTACGCGACGTGTAACCCGCGAACGATTCTGATGAACTAACTGTGCGACGTATAACGCGTGAATGTTTCTGTTGGACTGGCGAAATCTGCCTCTGACTTTAGCTTTTTTATACTCCCACACCCCGATATGCCTAAAGATTATAACCGAGGTGCTATTGGTTAATAAAACGCGCCAACATTAGCGTCTATTTTTATATCCAATCAAAAATTACGAAAACATATGCTCTAGGGAAAATATTCCCGCTATTTCTAAGAAAAGCGCGCCAATCATTTGTTTGTCTCTTCTAATTAATATTCAACTCACCCCCTCGCACATTGTTATCCGCTCCTATTGTCAGTTTCAGTGAGGTCGTGTAAACTTATTTCCTAACAATGCATATAATTAACAAACATCTCAAATCAATGTCATACAATAATGCTTATTTACACTACAATCACTCTGGCATTTACATTATTGTGATACAAATTACTGCCACATATGCCCCACTAGAAACATAATTATAAATATTTACAACTGTTTTGGAAATTTTATAATTGGGTTTTTAGTCTCCTGAATCTTAGAACACACGGTATTTATCACTTTCACTTAACACTGCACACGCATTTAACACACGACATATATATTTGCCTTTTTGTCGCCACTATTTACTGGCTCTAGTCTAATGTGTTTATATATATATATATATATATATATATATATATATATATATATACATCTGACATTACAAAAAATATTTTATAGCAAATACTGTACCCTGAATTATTTAGTTACTGTTACAAAATGGTTTACTTTCTTAGGTTGTTTACATAAACATTTATACATTCAAGATTTTTAACCTGGTTCATTTTGTAATTATTAAACATATTTACCAAAATATTCATCCTCTACACAAATATATTTACATCTCTTAAATCTAAAGATAATTTCACCTTATCTGTGTGCTATATAAGTATTTTGTTTTAATTACGTTTACGTTTTTTATTGTTTTGTGCTTTATATTCACAATACTCTTTGAATTATATCTACGTACTTTTACTTTAATATAACATTAAGTTTTCATTATTACATGCTTCATTTCATATGCTGTTACAGTGTATTAAGAAAATGTTCCCTTTCTCCTTTAAACATTTATTTTTGTCCAAAATTTATTTCTCATTTCTTATGACATATATACATAGTTAACTCTCTTACATTCCAATACTTTGTTCTGCAGTTCAGCTTTAACTATCCAGAATCTACTTTTCATCATCTTAGTCTTCTGTTTTGGTGATAATAATTACCTTGGTAATTTCGTCTATCTCGCACATCTAAAAATCTATCTATATCTTCTTCCTGTTGTTCCAAAGCTGTAATTAATTCTGTCATCTCATAGATACTGCGTGGTTTTGCAATTAATAAATCATTTTGTATCCTTAAAGGATAATGCCTTGTGAGCAAACTCACAAAATCTTCCTCATTGATTGGAGGTGACAAGTTCCTAACCTGACTTGCATGTTTCAGTAAGTAATCAGTCATTGATATTCCCTCTCGTGAATCAAATTGACCATAACTAAGCATTGCCCGTATTCTGTGCTGTACCGTAACATTCCAAAATCTGTTCATGAATAGCCTCTTAAAGGATTCATATGAAATTTCACCCCCTGATACCATTTTTAACCAATCTAAAGTTTGCTGGTCCAAACATCTTTTGACAACTATCATTTTCAATGGTTCCGGTATCTTTTTAATTTGAAAATATTCTGACAAGTCTGCAATAAACTGTACTGGACTGGAGTTTTCATTAAATTTTGGAAGTGGAAAATCACTTAAGATATGATTATAGTTTTGCAAATTCCCTACTTTCATATTTAAATTCTCTAGTGTTACTTGTGCACTCTAAGTTTCAGCATGAGCTATAGATGAAGCCGCCGCATCACTCACATTATTAGTCATACCTGAGGAACTACCTCTATCAGTATTCTGTACATCAGATACATTAACATCACATATATTTGCCCTTGAATTCAATTCTAACCTATTTACAGTACCTTGCAGACTTTCTATTGTCTGTTCCATTTTTTTATTATTCTCATTTTGAACAGCTTGGTGCTTGTTAATTTCAGAAGTTAGTTTTTGATTATTTATAGACAAAACTTTAACTTCTTCGAACAATTTATTTCTTTGTGTTTCCGACTCCTTCTGAATTTCAGATATCTCACCTCTGAAATTAACTTGCACCTGCATTAAATCTGCATTTGTAGCCTCCATCATCTCTCTAAGCTCACTTGAAGTGCTATTCATTCGGCTACCTAACTCTGTACATTTTACGTCAACATGTTCAAACTTAGTATTAACCTCACTTTTTTGGTTAGATATTTCCCTGCTCATGTCTGATATTTTCTTTGAAACTTCCCCTATCTCATTTGCTATCATTTCCTGATTTTCATTTCTCATTCTTATCATACTACTATCTAGCTCCATAAATTTCTTTTCAATTTCTTCCCTGTTTTGTTCTAATTTCTTACCAATATCTTCCCTTAATTCCCTATTATTCTTTTCCATATCTTCCCTATTTTGATCTATTTTCTTTTCTAATTTCTCATTACTCTTTTCCATATTCTGAGTTAATTTTTCTAATTTCTCATTATTCCTACCAATATCTTCCCTTAATTCCCTATTATTCTTTTCCATATCTTTCCTTAATTGATCTGTACTCATAATACTCTTTCCAATATCTTCCCTCAATTGCCTATTATTTTCTGTTAGGTCAGTAATACTCTTATTTAATGTTTCACCAAAATTTCTCATCATTTCCATCATCATACTAGCATCAAAATGAACATTTTCTGCTATTCTATTCTGACTTTCTTCACTAACCTTTCCTCCCTCAAATTCTACATTGTTTGAGCTATTTTCTGTAACCTGTATTGAATTACAGCTGACTGTTACATTATCTCCCTCCATAATTGTTTCTTCAGTATTATTAGTGGACATTGTTTTCTTAATCCTACCACTTCTCAGCAACATTTAATTTCTCACAATTTTTTTAGGATAAAAAAATTTACAATATTCTAACCTTTGTGATGCTGTCTGTTGATGTTGCTTTGATGTCCAGCTTCCTGCCCCTCTCTCCTAGATGCATATGTCGCCTCTGCGTCGTACTACGATGAATCTGCGTCGTCTCGCTGTTTTGGTGTTGTGGTTGAATTCCCCTGTTGCCTTCTATTCTCATAATTACGATGTCCACTCATCCGCGTCGTAGGTCGTTCTTGTAGTTGTTTCTAGAATCTGCGTCTTGTAGTTCATTTCACTGCTCCATTCGCTCCACGTCCTGGTTCCTTCGCCCCTTCCTGGTTATTTTAGCTCCTTCCTGGTTAATTCGCCCCTTCCTGGTTAATTCGCCCCACGTTCTGGGCGCCAATTTGAAGTGGATGGTTTGTTAGCCCCACGTGTGGGAGCCAATTTGAAGTAGTATATTTGTTAGTAGTTGGAAGATGCTTCATGTTTATCTACACAACGTATGGAAGCCAATTTGTCGCGGTCATTTCGTGCTATCTATTGCTGAGCGCCTGTTATTGTTTTATTATTTTGCATTTTGGGTTCATTGTGCTCCGGCTAGCTATTATTTCTCGGTCGAGCACATCTCTTGAACAGGTGTGTAAACGGAACGGATTTGTTACTCAAAGATAACACTGATAAAAGAATTTGTTTTTACACTTTTATTACCGTCCCAATTAAGTTCACATATTGATTCGTGATATACACCAAACTGAAACTGTTATATTTTCTAATATCACTATAATCACTTATTTACTGCACATTATTAATTCGCGTTTCACATTTATAACAAACTTTAAGACGCGAGAGATTCTGTAGAATTGCGTAACGTGTACTTTATGTATGCTTCCGTTGAACTACGCGACGTGTAACCCGCGAACGATTCTGATGAACTAACTGTGCGACGTATAACGCGTGAATGTTTCTGTTGGACTGGCGAAATCTGCCTCTGACTTTAGCTTTTTTATACTCCCACACCCCGATATGCCTAAAGATTATAACCGAGCTGCTATTGGTTAATAAAACGCGCCAACATTAGCGTCTATTTTTATATCCAATCAAAAATTACGAAAACATATGCTCTAGGGAAAATATTCCTGCTATTTCTAAGAAAAGCGCGCCAATCATTTGTTTGTCTCTTCTAATTAATATTCAACTCACCCCCTCGCACATTGTTATCCGCTCCTATTGTCAGTTTCAGTGAGGTCGTGTAAACTTATTTCCGAACAATGCATATAATTAACAAACATCTCAAATCAATGTCATACAATAATGCTTGTTTACACTACAATCACTCTGGAATTTACATTATTGTGATACAAATTACTGCCACAGCTTGAACGGAATTCAATTAACTCATCTTCTATTTAATGTCTTTTTCATGATTTACCTGTCCACTTAGCTAATTACCTTACTTTTTCACTACTTTCATGACAAGCGGACTCCCGTTGTTGAACAGTTGTAAGCTTGAAATAAGAAGTCCTAAAGGCTTAACATTTTATGATTCACGATTTAGCTAACTGAAACTACCTAATTAATTTTCATAAACCACTCACTAATAAAGAGCCCGTATATATCTGGTATTTATAGGTACCTGGCATTTAAAAAATAATGCAGTTTTGACGCCCCCTGTTCTTCCTCTGTCTTCATATTTTCAAATTTTCTTGCACTATGCACCAATCAAAATGTAAGAAAATGTCTTGTTTCTTTTGTGATAAATACGAAGCGTTTATGAAATTAAAAGGTTTAGAAGTAAAATAATGGTACATGTTTTTTGAAAACGCATTTATTACATTTCATTTACTTCTGAAATTTTAGAAATTCACCCAACCATAAAACCTCTCCCAAATAATTTTAGGCAAGGCAGTTTTAATATGAAATAACTAGAACAAGGAAGGAGATATTATAAAAGGTAGAAGCTTAGTAAAGTTTGATTGCAGAAATACACAGGTGCAAATGTATCCAATTACAAACTTCTTTTTTCTGTATTTCTCAATAATTGCAACACAATATTTTAAACCAGGAAATAACATCATACTTCTACAAGATTATAAATTACTGTAAACTATAAAATATTAGATCAGCTTTAACACCTTTCAGGGAATCATAGTTATGTCAGAGAAATAAAGATTATGACAAAACATCGTTTTGTTTACAAATAATTGCAAAAATACAATTTTTGACATAAAATCTGATGTTACATCACACATTCTTCTTTTCTCATGTCAGTGTCCGTCTTTACTGGGAAAGTGTTAATGCAATTTAGCCAAACTGTTCTAATAGCTGCTATATACTTATCTTATAGGAGGTTCATCAGATCAAAATTCGTAAAGTCGTTGTCAAAGTAGAACGCATAATTAGATGGGTTTTTATTATTGAAACGTTTCTCATTATTACAGAAGCATCCAGTTTGTTCATACACAATCATAATATTGTTTTAGCTCATAAAGTTTAGTATGAGAATAGTAGCCTATTTTTGCACAGTACATTGCGCGTTGCAAAATGCGTATAAAAACGTATAGGTTTTCCCCTTATTGATTGCTTTAATTATACTACTATCTGCTGGCCAATACTTATGTTATTTGATAAATCGAACTTATTTTGTAAGTTTTGTTTTTTGTATGTTGGTCTTTCAAGAGAATTATCATTGAAATTTAAATTTTTCTATTTATACTGCCTGCTCCTTGTGAAACATTTACGTTGATTTTCAAGGGTCACACAATCCTCTTCATACCAGCACCTTTATTCTTGTGGCAGTTAGGGTAACCAGTTAGCATCAGAAAACTATAGAACTATTTCAAGAATTTCACAAAAAATGTTAAACCGTGTCGATTATTTTGTGCAGTGTATATCAGACTTTGTTTCTACAATATGCTTCATAAAATGTTCATTGAATAAAGTTCCAAACAGTTCTCCTGGATATTTCTGCTTCAATAATTGCATAATGTTTTCTATTTGTGAAATTTTGTCACTTTGGAACATATTTTTCAAACTGAGGATTTGTTTTCTTCCGGTTGCCTTATTTTTCTTCAGAGTTTTGGGATAAGCTATCTTCTGAATTTTGATCACTGGTAATATACTTGCAAGTATTAGTCTACTAGGTAGATCTTTAGGAAGTATCTTCCAATACATTTTCATTGATGTCTTCTTTGTCCGTATTGTATCATTATTTCCAGGAGAGAGCTCCACAAAGCCGAGTATCGTTTCTGGATCGTTACAAAATGGGGATCATTTACCATCTCCTCCAGCTGAGAGAGCATTGTGAATTTTCTTGTGCCGATTGCTAGAAATAAGAATAAGCTACTATAGAAATCACATTTATTAGCAGATTTTTAACGTGGCATCATCCACATCCCAATTTGGAATATGTGCAAAAATGTAATTATGTAAGAGGTCACGTGAGGTTATGATGCATTTTTATTGGCCTGATATCATTGTCTATTTTGACGCTGCTAGCAGAAAGATTAAAGTACGTTGTGCTTTGTGAAACGGAGACACACTGTGCTCATGGTGGAATCATCCTTATTGGTCTGACATCATTGTCTATTTTGGTGCTGCTAGCTGAAAGATTAAAGTACGTTGTGCTTTGTGAAACGGAGACACACTGTGCTCATGGTGGAATCATCCTTATTGGCCTGATATCATTGTCTATTTTGGTGCTGCTAGCTGAAAGATTAAAGTACGTTGTGCTTTGTGAAACGGAGACACACTGTGCTCATGGTGGAATCATCCTTATTGGTCTGACATCATTGTCTATTTTGGTGCTGCTAGCTGAAAGATTAAAGTACGTTGTGCTTTGTGAAACGGAGACACACTGTGCTCATGGTGGAATCATCCTTATTGGTCTGACATCATTGTCTATTTTGGTGCTGCTAGCTGAAAGATTAAAGTACGTTGTGCTTTGTGAAACGGAGACACACTGTGCTCATGGTGGAATCATCCTTATTGGTCTGACATCATTGTCTATTTTGGTGCTGCTAGCTGAAAGATTAAAGTACGTTGTGCTTTGTGAAACGGAGACACACTGTGCTCATGGTGGAATCATCCTTATTGGTCTGACATCATTGTCTATTTTGGTGCTGCTAGCTGAAAGATTAAAGTACGTTGTGCTTTGTGAAACGGAGACACACTGTGCTCATGGTGGAATCATCCTTATTGGTCTGACATCATTGTCTATTTTGGTGCTGCTAGCTGAAAGATTAAAGTACGTTGTGCTTTGTGAAACGGAGACACACTGTGCTCATGGTGGAATCATCCTTATTGGTCTGACATCATTGTCTATTTTGGTGCTGCTAGCTGAAAGATTAAAGTACGTTGTGCTTTGTGAAACGGAGACACACTGTGCTCATGGTGGAATCATCCTTATTGGTCTGACATCATTGTCTATTTTGGTGCTGCTAGCTGAAAGATTAAAGTACGTTGTGCTTTGTGAAACGGAGACACACTGTGCTCATGGTGGAATCATCCTTATTGGTCTGACATCATTGTCTATTTTGGTGCTGCTAGCAGAAAGATTAAAGTACGTTGTGCTTTGTGAAACGGAGACACACTGTGTTAATGGTGAACTCATGATTATACCTTGCACTGCGTTTATTTCCGTTGTATTTTAATATATGAGCATGTTTGTGTAGCATATATAACAGAACGTTTGTGCTTCGGGATGAAGGTGAATTCCAACCAGATGTTGAAACAGAAAGGCTACAAATCGTGTATAGTTCCTCTGTGCCTCAATACATCGTTTATCTGCAGCAAAATGCTTATTAATGTGCCAAAAATACCTGAAATCAGAAAGATAAAACAATTTTATATGGTAATGAACTGTCAATGGTATTTCGAAGGAATTTACAATGTATTCTTGTGAAGATAATTTTGATGTAAGTTAAACGTATATAATACAAGCAGACATACACAGCCAGATACACACAAACTCACGAACCTTTTTCTAAAAATGCTTTTTTTTCTTTTTTGGGGGGCCTTCAGTGGGTCTGGTACCTGCAATTACATTGAAACCCCGACATGAATTTTTCGGTGGATTGCAACGTTTTCTCTCCGTACTAGGTATATATGCTGAAAAAGATGGTTTGTATTAATTGAGTTATTTGCCCCACGCTTTGGGCGTCAATTTGAGCAGATGATGGTTATTTTTACGTTATTGTTATTTGCCCCACGCTTTGGGATCCAATTTCAAAAAAATGTTTATTAGCCCCAAATGTTTAAAAATATTAACTTTGTATTTAACTGTTTCTTTAAATATTTAATATTTATGTTTGCCTCGGGTGCGTCAGTATTTGTTAGAGACATGGAAGTCTTGGCAGGGTTTTGGTGCGACAAGAATGTAGGCTTACACAGATTTTAAGTGTTAATTCCCTCCTTTTTATTAATCCTTGACACAAATTAAATAGCACTTCACTGATATCGAGAGCTGTGAGATGCTTTTATTTAATACTTGCACTTTTTTAACACGTATACTATTTTCGTCTCACACGAATACTTAATTAATTTCTCGAGGACACATCTCGCGTCTGGTTAGGTACTCTGTCTGCAGGCAACTGAATTGATTTCCAGCGCCTATACTTGTAAATTTCTGTATTTCAAGTCTCTGATTGGCTATTTTTACTCCAATAGAACACCTGCATTTAACTAAAGCTTTTTCTGGTTGTTGATTGGCTATTGTTATAAACTATCACTAAAATCACATTAATGCTTCCAAGAATCACAAGTAACATTTAAACTCTCAAACTCATTATTGCCCCAAGGTTACCTCATTGTTACCTCATTGTTAGCAATTTTTAACTTATTATTCTCACAGCTCCTACATTATTAAATTACGTAATGCATTCACATAACATTATTGAACATGTTTACAATAATATAAGCATTTGCAATGACTGTTACATACATTTTACAAATTATTACATACACATATTGCTTCAAGGCGGGCTGTTATTGAATTTACATCTTATATAATTTGATTGAAAATCATTTAAATGTTAAAAATACTGCCTTAATGCAGGAGTGGAAGTAAACACATTGAAATATTTATTGTAGAAGCTAAAGATACTCTACGCGTGTTTCCAATATGGTTGCGAAATCCAACTAGTGATTCTCGGCATGCATCGAGCAACAATGTTATTAAGCGGCTGTCTGAATGGATTAAATTCGCCTTTGTAGAAATTTTCGTAATACTGCTTGCTATTTGTTACTAATTGCAGATATTATGCTGCCGAACTTCATTGAAAGCAATGAAGCATTGTCATACGAGTGCATGTGTACTTAAAATGTGTGTTTTTTCGTGAACAACATGGATACTTAAGGCATTTTACTTCTGTTCTCCAACATTGGAATTGAATATACAATTATAAATAATATTTTAAAGTATATGAACAAACCACAGCTACATAACCAGTAGTTTCTAAAATGTGTAAACGTTGTATGTAAAAGCATTTTATGCATTTGATTTTTCACGTAAATATCTTAAATATATTGTATTTTATTCATAATCGGAGTTTTTTTTTGAGAAAATAAACATTTGAAAGAATGTTCTATGTAAGGAGTAGTTTAGGATTGGGAGATTTTCCTGAAAATCATTGTCGTATGTTAGGAGAATACTGAACTTAAATACCAGGTTTGGAATTCATGCCACAGTTCGTTTATAAGTTATGCTGTTTGCAGTCTCACGTACGCGCGCGAACAGTGCTTTGGTTTATTTAGCATTCCTTAAATTGTTTATTTATGGCGAAATATCGAGAATTTTAGGTAGAATACACTTCTTCTACTTTAGGTGAATGGTAGAGTAAGTAAGTCTTGCTCTACTAAATGCACACAAAAGAATTCTTCGAGTACCACTCATGGAAAAACCGAAGCATTTTAAAAAATTATACTAAATGGAATAATTTGTACAAAGATCGAACAGGTAAACTTAAAATCGTTTGTTTACGTGTTTTCGCTATGTATATATTTAAACACTTAATGAACTTCCCTTATTCGTATGAAATTCCAACTTCCTAATCATCTCACATTAGGCAATGCAACAATTTCTTTATCAATGAATCAATAACCATTTTGGATGCTAATATATACTTCATCAGATATACCATTTATATTGTTTTTGAATATCGTGAACGACAAATGTGGAACCGAATACTATGTTTGAATACCAAATCAGATTAATAAATGTTATATTACAAGATCACTAATGAATTTTTCTAACATGTTTAAACTACAGTGCGCCTTTACTTCCAAATAGAAATATACTAAACAAATGCAGGGATGTTTAAAACGTTTTTAATCGGCTACTCGGCTACTCGATCTGCTACTCTCCCCAGGCAGAGCGAAAATAATGAATACTTTCTAGTACCAATTGGATAAGTTTCCCCAGTTTTGTAATGCTACTATTGTGTAAGAATTAAATCAGACAATGTTATGGAATTAGGGAATATAAGCATTAGAAATAGAATTCAGTAACAGAGCACCAAATATGTGGCACAGGCTCTTAAGGGGGTAATTAGCAGCTCCATGTAACCAACGTTAAATCTATTAAATTTATAACTCATATTAAAAACTATTCAAAATGATAGACTAAAATATTTACAAACGTAGATAAACAGTTTCCAAGTTTAATGACGCATTTTTATGTAACGAGTTGAAGTAGTAATTATTATTACGTTGTTTGCACCACGCTTTGGGCGCCAATTTGAAGTAGGTTGTTGCTTCACGTATGGAAAGCCGATTTGAAGTAGGAGTTGTATTGCATTTCAACTGTTGGGGAGCCGAACTTGAAGTAGTTGCAACCGCTGTAAAGTAAAAAGTTTCCGGTAGCCTTCGCACCAAATATTTAAAAAGATATTAACTTTGTAATTTAGACTGTTTCTTTAAATATAATATATTTATGTTTGCCTCAGCTGGGTCAGTATTATTGTTAGAGACATGGATTTCTTTGCAAGGCGTGGTGCGGCTGAAGAATGTGGGCTTACACAGATTATAATTTTTACCTCACTACATTTATTAATCCTTCACACAGTTTAAATAACACTTCACTCATATAGATAGCTGTGAGATTCTTTTATTAATTACTTGCACTTTTTAACACGTAAAATAATTTCGTCTCACACGAATACGTATTAAATTTCTCGAGGACGCATCTCGCGTCCGGTTAGGAACACTGTCTGCAACCAACGCGTCCAGTTATGAGCGCTGTCTACAAGCAACTGACTTCTGCATTTGTAAATTTTGCTGTATTTTAGCTTCTGATTGGCTAAATCTACTCCAATAGAATACCTTCATTTAACTAAAGCTTTTTCTGGTTGTTGATTGGCTATTTATTAAACTGTCTCAAAAATTACATTATTGCTTCCAAGAATCACCAGTGGTATTAAACTTTCAAATTCATTATTGCCTCAACATTACCTCAATGTTACCTCATTGTTAGCAACTTTTAACCTATTATTCTCACAGCTCCTACAGTATTAACTTACGTAATACATTCACATAATATTATTGAACCGTATACAATGACTGTAGTATACGCTTTTTATATATTGTTATATACAAATTTTGCTTTAAGGTGGGCTGTTATTGAATTTATTAATAATTAGACTGAAATTATATAAGTGTTAAGAACACTGCCTCAAAGTTTGTTTATTAAGGAAGATAGGATTATTAACATTATATAATGGTACTATATTTTGATTAAAATATATTAGTAATTATGCTTTTTAAAAAATACCCAACCGCGATATTAATAGTAAAGTAGAGTCACAACAGCATTTGGAGGTTCTGCTTATCATCCCAACATATACTTGAGCTATCTTCAATAGTTTATGAGTAAACGAGTCATTTGTACCAAAAAATGTTATTCACAGAAAAAGGTGTTCAAAGGAAGAAGTAACACATCTTGAATAAACAGAAGCTGTCATATTTAACAATAGTACTAATTTGTAGATTAAAGTTTTCCCTAAATATGGGCTTAAGCTTGCCTGTCTACTCCAAAGTCTGTAGGAGTTATGACTTTTTCCTATGAAGTAGCGCAAAATTTGCAGTGCAAATGTAGATGCAGTAGCATTTTTAAGAATCTATTTAAAATATAATTATTGCGCCTAAAATGATAAAATATATATCAAATTAAAGAAGAAATTCCAATTGACAGGACTGCAGAAAAATTAAAACATACCTTTTTGCGAAATTTTGTCATTTATGCTCCACCTAAATAAAGTATGCGGGAACAGCAGATCAGTGGTTCAAACGCCATCAAGACCATCCTTCCCTTGGGGTTTATTTCTGGGTTTTCCTCAGTCCTCACAAGGGATAAATGTCGGACAAGTACCTGTAATACATTATAAAACCATTAATGAGGTTTTATTCAGCAAAACATCAGCTGCATACATACATAGATACATACATACATACATACATACATACATACAAACAAACAAACATACATACATACATACATGCATACATACATACATACAGACAGACAGACATATATACATACACACATACATACATACATACATACATACATACATACATACATACACACATACATACATACATACATACATACATACATACATACATACATACATACATACATACATAAATAGTGAGCCATTCCTGGTTTCTCCTTATGCCAACATTTAAACTGACCAGTGTGGGTTACAGTTTAATTTCATCAGTACCAGTTCTATCACTTAGGTGTTGCGCCTGCCAAGACTTATGATGCAACCAGCATGGAGAAGACATCGAAGCTGCTTGAAGATACGTCGGTAGAGCTAGAATGCGTTGTCTCTCTCCGCTCACCAGGTTGCGTTCACAGTGACTGAAGTCACGTAGTTCGCTACTCCGTGGGGCGCCTGCATAGTCTAGTATCAAGAGGAACAGTTTCGTGTTGGGAATTGCTCGCGGACGACGCATCAACAGCTTTAACTCTGCGCTGGGGTAGCGACCGCTATACACACGCTTTTCGGCCTAGTCAGAATTCCTGATAACTTTTGCAAGTAGAATTCAAAATTTTATATCATGCGTGTGGAAACAGTGATTCGTTAGGAATTGTTTGGGCTAATTCAGAGCAATTGTAACGTAAATTAATTATTTCAATTCATTGGAAGAAGAACATTTCAGCTTTCAAAATAGTTTTTTTGTAAAACTCCATGTATAGGTAAAGAGTGCTTTTTCGACTTAATGCAGCTACAAGAATTATAACTATTCTTTGTGTTGTTAGCCTGCTTTCTTTCATTGTCAAGTATGAGTCAACTGCTATTTATATAAATTTAAATGTGCATCTTTTCAGTTAAGAGAAAACAAAAGAATATACACGGGCCCAGCACGCAATAAATTGTGGATGTTGCACTTTATTTAAACCGAACCTTGACTTTAGGTATTATGAGTAAAGGGAATTTGTAATGAACTTAAACTATTTTCGAATTAGTAATACGATCCAACCTAAGATATTTGAACAACTACGTAAGTAATAGTTGTGCTAGGTGACATAGCGTCCAAACATGATAATAATTATAACTAACCAGCTCAATAAATACATACACACATACATACATAGAAAGCATGAAACAGCAGACTGTTGCATGGCATTCACATCAGCGGACTATGGCATGACGTTCACTGATGCTCGGTTTCTTCCTCTTGATGTTACGGCCTACCTGGATTCACAATGTCCATCGATAACCGGTCGTCACAAGATGAGGTCGTCAGCCAGCATCTTATAATGAGAGCGGCAAGGAGCAATATCACTTAAACATCCATAAGCTTCTCTTTCGTTCTGCAACCTTACAATAACATACTGTGGATTAACATAAATAAAATCAGCCTTATCCACTAACGATTCATACTTACTTCGCATGCAATGTTTCTTCATTAGTACATTTTGTGATGATAGGAAACCATGAGGGCAATGACTGACCATTACCAGATTTTCCTTGATGATAGGGCATTCTATCGTGAGCAGTGGTATTAATCGTCGTGTAAGGCAAGGATCTAATGCAATGGAGTGGATATTGAAGGACTTGTTCTCACTTATTTACAAGCAAACTTTTATATTTTAATGCCAACTGCACAATTTTCCATATAATCCTATTATAACGCTGAAATTGACAATTGCCTTGAGGATTATATGCCCATGTTCTACTTGTTAGGTATTGCATGAAAAGTTACTTTCATGCATTTATTTTCTTAGATTTAAATGATGATCCTCTGTCTGAGCGCATATATGATGATATACCAAACATTGTGAATATTTGTCTAACACATTTAACAGCAGTTTAAGAATTCATGTTTCCACAAACGAAAAGCAAAAGCGAAGCGTGAGAATTCGTCAACAACAGTAAGAATACAGTAATTTCTCGATAAAGAATGAAGTGGTGCTTTGAAGTATATATTTAAGCTTTCGAGAGGAGCTATTGCCTTGATTAGAAGACCTTGATACTTTGTGGGTTCAATTCTGCGCATAATAAAAAAAGGTGAGATTACTTTGCCAACCTCTTTAAGAGAGTATGCCATATTCTTTTGGCGAATCCAATAATAAAAGCTGGTTATTCCCAGGTTACATAGTGAATAATGTATACCTTTTAAGTGGTGGCAATTAGGTTACAATGCAAAGCAACAAATTCTGGGAAAAGCATCTGCTACTATATTCTATTTCCAGGTCGATATACAGTATCAGAGAATATTCTGAGAGGTCTAATCGCCATCCTCCAATTTTATCATTGTTTATTCTACTACTAATTTGTTGTTAGGCATGAATGAAACAGATTTATTATCCGTGATAAGTTGAACAATTCTGCTTATTAGGAAATGTGTCCAATTTCTTAATGATTCAATAATTGCATAGGCCTCCTTTTCGATTGCGGAATACTGCCGTTCATGCATTGACAATGTTCTTGAGAAGAATGCAACAGGCCTGCCTACCTGGGTTAAAGTTGCTCCTATCGTCAGTTCCGAAACATTTGCCTCGACTGTAAATAATAAATTATCCTCTATCGACGTTACGATATCGAAATTGCTATGTCATGTCGTAAGCTCTTAAAGACAGCTAATACTTTAGATGACAATGAAAATTCATTATTGTGAAGCAAAGTTTGAATTGTATCTGAAAAATTGGGTTACCACTCTGAATAGTAAGCAATTGTAAGCAAACAAGTAAGTAACCTGCTGCACGGCGAATATAAGCTAATCAATAAGATCCTGCAATTGTAACAGTGGACGAGCTAGTTCTGGATCGAGTTTTATGCTGCCATTTGCTGCTGAATACCCACGAATATGGGTAGACTGAGTAAAGCAAATGTATTTCCCTAAGTTTATGGTTAAACCGTACTTTTCAGTAGTTTTAATGAAGTTACTTAGATTTTTGCCATGCTCTTTCTAATCCTTGCCACAAATCGTTACATTATCCAAATAAGCGAAATTCCTTTTAATTCTTTTATTCTAATAATACCATTAATGGTTTGTTGGAAACATACAAAACCATTTGTGACATCGAATGGTATCCTATAAAATTAATACAAGCATCCACACGATTCGAAATCTTTATATACTTTTTCATTCTCGAGAATTGGAATTTGATGGAATGCACTTTTAAAATTTAGTGCATGAAGAATGTTAATCTTTGAAACTTGCTGAACTATCTTTCAATTGTAGGCAAAAGGTATGCGTTTAGATAGCTATGCTTATTTATAGTTAGAGAGCAGTCTATTACCATTCGTATTTGTTTTCTTTTTGTGATTTTTATTGATAGACACGAGTACTTGAGCTCTCCATAGGATTTAGTTGTCTCTGTAATCCCATCTAGAAACAATAAAAGCTGAATCTTGTTTACTGTATTGACGGGAGACAAGTTATTGGCTTACAATTAGCCGATAAATTTGCAAATAATGAGACATGACTTACTTTAGCAGAGGTTGCACAGCATACAGAGAGCGGGTTTGCGTTACCTCCAAAAGAAATTTCAAACTTACTGTGCCTCTTAGTAACACATGGCCAACTATAATGTCGGTACAGAGATCGCGAACAACTCACAGTTCTGCTCTTGTTTATGTGTCCTAACAACTTTAATGTAATGGTACATTTTCCAACCATGGAAAACTATTAGTAACAGTTCCATCATTAGTTGGCCATAATTGAGATAAGTGCCTAACCCATGAGCTTCATATTTTATAAAGCTTCCTGCACTTCCAGTATATACTAGCGCTTGTAGTGGGGAGTGTAATTTTCTACATTATATTTTCAGATTTACAAACTGAAGCGAAATGCGTTTCGAGCAGTTTCTACATGTGGCGTTTTTGTCTGCACAACTAATGCGATCATGCATGTTGTAACAATCGGCTGTTTCACGGTTGCTAGATATGTACGTACGTATGCATGTATGTATGTATGCATGCATGAATGTATGTATGTAAGCATGTATGCGTGTGTGTATGTATGTATTTATGTATGTATATATGTATGTATGTGTGTATGTATATATGTATGCATGTATGTATTGTATGTGTGTATGTATGTATGTGTGTATTTGTATGTATGTGTGTGCATGTATGTATGCATGTATGTAGCTCATTTGGTTAGAGCAACCGGACGGAAACACTTAGATGCGTGGTTCAAATCCCGACTATAGCATTGATTCCACCTTGCCTTACACACGGCTTGTGAGAAGGGCAATTAATGACCATTGATTGACCTAATAATTGGTTAAACTATGAAGCCTGGGACTTAAAAGTATTTATGACATTTTAAGTCGCCATTGGGGTATGTCATTTCAAAAATTATTTGAAATCTCCTTGTAATTTATCTGAAAAAAGAATGCGAGTCATTCCACCATTGACCTATGAGTGTGAGAGTTTAGTGCTGACCGCCTCACAACAGAAAAAGACAGAGGTCGCTGAAATGAGATCTTTTTATATATGTGGCACATTAAAGACTCTTGTACAAAAGAAAAAGGAACAAAAATATTAGAGGAGAGTTGGGGATTCAAAACTGACAGCATCATGTAAACAAAATTGGATTAAGATCGAACGCAACATACAATACAAAAACCAAAAGGTGGAAGGTATATTGGCAGACCGGGATTGAGATGAGCAGTTTTCTTGAAGCCAGAACAAGCGACAAAAATTATGCCGTGATGATGATGATGATGATTATTATTATTATTATTATTATTATTATTATTATTATTGCATGTTAAAATGAAAATGCTTTCTAATTTGGCCGCTACAAGTTTTAAAATGTAGACAAATGCTTTCTGGAATTGCTGTGTTTATGAATGTTAAGCAAATATACTTCACTTCTTCGGTTGAAATGCGTTTAACACGCGTCTGCGTATATGGCGTAGCATGGCCGTGCATTCACATTTGTGTAAGTTGTGTACAACGCACGTTTGTGTACGTTATTGTTTTATAGACTATCCGTCTCTCACTGTCTGTCTTTATTTGGTTTTTGCCCAAATTAGTTTTGTATCTATATTGCTGAAAATACTGCACAGCAGTGCAAATATCGACGGTATGCCGTGCATACCTTATTTTTAAACAAATTGTTTCCATTCGCTCATGGTATCTGCTGTTGACAACAGTAATGCCCGGTTTAAGTCGTTAACCTCAAATTTGCTTTCGGTACTGCTCGGTTCCGTCTAGGGTTTCGTTTTTCTGACAGTGTTAGTTGTGAGTTAACAGTGCCACACGGCAATATGCATAGGTTTACGGTTGAAGAGTTGCCGATATGCACCCCATGTATGGGTTCACTGAATGCAATGGAAGAGCGGCATAATGACTCTATGCTGAGCTATTTCTGCACTGACGACAATCACGTCATAGCACTTGTGCATGTGTACATAGGCGTCTACAAGAAACCTTCGTGTTAGAATGTAAGATACTGGCCGTGCGAGGTATGCCAGAACACCCGATCTGGAAGAGAATATGTTACACAATTGGTGACAATCTTGCCACTAGTAGTCGGCGCACTGCACGAGCTCTTAACACAACTCAATCAGCTGTTTTAAGAGTTGTACATGAACAAAACAACATGAACAACAACGTATGACCCACAAAAGGCGGAATCATTGCAGCCAGCAGGCTTCCCATTTCGAGTGGAATTTGAAAATTGGTTCCTATAGCAATGTGCAGAAAAGTATAATTTTCCTGCTTTGGTGCTGTTTGTAGGCGAGGCCAAGCTTACAAGAGAGGACATGTTAAACAGCAGGAATAGGATTACGCAAATCCAACGCACTGGCGTGTCGATCCTGTCAACAGCAGTTTGCTGTGAATGTATGGGCTGGTATTGTTAACGATATTGTGATTGGACCCTACATACTTCCTGATAACTGAACGGAGTCGTGTACAAAATGTTTCTTCAACATGTACTCCCAACGTTCATAGAAGCTGAGAATTCGTCAGCTTATGTGGTTGCTATATGACGGTGGTCCGGCATACTTTGCACTCGATCTTAGGAACCACATTGATGTGTAGTTTGGACGACAATGGATTAGTCGCGGTGGTCCCGTTCCATGGCCAGTTCGGTCATCAGACATGACACCAATGGACTTCTTCATTGTGGGCATGTGAAGAAGCTA
Source organism: Deroplatys truncata (assembly GCA_030765065.1). Classification (NCBI taxonomy): domain Eukaryota; kingdom Metazoa; phylum Arthropoda; class Insecta; order Mantodea; family Mantidae; genus Deroplatys; species Deroplatys truncata. Next base: position 204,338,804 of record CM060981.1, on the reverse strand, counting down.
GTTTACGAAACTTCGGTCGAGGCCTGCATGGAGCGGGTTGCTAGGATTATTGCAGCCGTGGAAGTAGCACGCCAAACTCCTGGAATGTTTGAGCGTGAAAGACAGTCGGTGGTGCGTCGCTGTACACTCTGTCGTGATCATGGTGGTCGACATTTTGAACAGTACCTGTAAGGGAGCAGTTCTGCATTTGTTACGTACTGCACTATACATTGACAGATTGAACACGCTGTGATAAAAGTGTACGTGTTTCGTATGCGGGATGTTGCATTATTCTATGTTGTGTGTTGTACGTTTTGGTTATTACATATTATACAGGTTTCTTCATTGTTGTGAAGCTATTTTCACAGAAACAAGAGTGTTTGGGTTAAGAAACTGAATAAATCATAAGTACATTATTACTCTGTAACGAGCCCGACGGAGGCTTTGTGTCCCTTATAGCAAAATACTCAGAATGTATCCCTGAACAACCTCTGAAATTTTGTCGGTAGAGTTCTGGTTCATTCTGTATACATACATTGTATATCAAGGTAATCCAAGAAGTAACGACTGTTTGCGCATTGCCGCTCCACAGATCGTGTTGGGCTTCTATCTAAGGTCGAATGGTTTCTTAGTATTGTGTAAGTTTCAGTAGAATTAAGTTATTGTTGCGCATTTTGTGATTGTTCAAAAATAAATGTTTCATACAAAGTCTAGCCGGTGAGGTGAGAGATACTGGCTTTTTAAATGCTCGGAAGTTGAAACCTACAGAAATTTACCAACAATTAAAGGAAGTGTAATGTGATACAGTATGCATGAAAGAAATGTGAGAAAGTGATGTGAAATGTTCAACAGAGGGAGCACAATTAGGCATAACGAAGCTTCAACCGGACGCCCTCACTCATTACAGATGACTTAAAGAACAACGTGAACAAAGTCGTACAAGGCAGACGTGTGAACCTACATGAGTTGCAAATTCTTTCCTAAATATTCCTCTTTCTTTACTTAGTGAATTATGTGGAACAGCAAAGTAAGCTTCAAAGTGAGCCAAACGTATGTAGGAGTTTCGCTTGTGGGGAGCAGATATTTCTTCATTTGAATAAAACATTACGCGATGATCATCTAAATTTTGATTTTGAATAATTTCGAAAAGATAAAGGACTTGAGTAAGAAACATGCATTTACATGATACGTTATAATCTATTCAAACGAATAAATAGATTAATAAGCCTGTAAATGTTAAAATTAAGATTATATATCCTTTGCATTAGTTTGACGTGGAATGATTTACATATATCCATTGTCTCGTAATCAATGTATTTCAGCGGCTTTAATTTAGCCTAAACTAGCCGTAACATTGTAACATCAGCTAAGTAGATACCTTTTGCAAACTCGAAAATTTACTTCTTTCTATGGTTACATCCAGCCTTTTTTTAATTGTCAAAGATGGGATGTTTAAGATTTGTGTTCACGTTCTGAGATCTCCTATTTCGAGAAGTATTAGCACAAAGAGATGAACTTTATTATATTATGATTACCAGGGGTATTATTGACTACATATACAAAAACTCGTTCTTAGATAATCGAATCGTCGATCCAAATTGCCTCTTTGAGAAGTACAAATTAACTCAATTACCTTGTATAAGTTGCTGTATTCTTTACTTGTGCTACCTGTGCCTTGTTTCATTATCAAACACTGGAAAACACTTACTGGAAAACGAGGATTCTGAGTTCACTTTCAGCTTTTTTACTTTTTTAAGGCTATATATGTTTCGAGCAAAATCCTTTTATTTGACACTGAACTTCTTTTCCAATACCAAAACTAGTGTTTTACTGTTGAGCTTAAGATTTTGTTACACCCTGTAGGGCTTGAATAAGAATCACTGTAAGAAGCGGGATTTTCTCCCACACAGCTCGTACCGGGAACGCTTGAGAAGGTGGTACTTCACCAGTTCCCATTCTGTGTACCATCACAAGCTGTGAAAGTTTAATCAAGAACAAAGCGCATCTTCCATGTCTTAAACATCTGCTTCACACCTCGGATTCAAGACTTAATTATTCAGATGCCGTCGGACAACACCTGGCTAGAATCTTACAGACAAAAATGCATGTTGCACGTGATGCACATAGAGGTGAAAGCGCGAACATCGTCTTTAATTAAAGTAATATATTAAGTGTGACTTTGTTTTACAGTGATGCCATTAATAGCAATTTATTATGGGTATTTTGGAAGGTAATGTCTAAATTTGTAGGCTTTGCGTAGGTTCCCCAGGGAATTACTCTTAATTTCGTATAAATGTACACCCAAATTTAAATTCTGTTCTATCACATATAATAAGTTTCAACTTCGTATGTAAAAGGAGTGTTTTAAAAGACACTTCATACGAGTTACCCTTAATTTTGTACCAATTGCAGTAAAATGTCAAATGCTTCAGTAATTTGTTATTTATAAAAAACAGTTTCATAGTAGAAAATTTTGTTTAAAAACCAGCACTGTTTAGGAGATCTCCATACAATACCTTAATTGTTTTACCGATTGTAACCAATTTGAAATATTTCAACAACGTTTCCTCATGCACTTTCAGCTCTTCACCTGCAACCGTTGTGAGTGGTCTCATAAGCACAGATGGGTAATTTATAACGCAATGCTGAAAGGTGCTCCACGGTAGCCAATGCCCCTAAAACATTAAGGATATTTCTAATATCAACAGAACCACATCTGTGGTAAAAGTTGTATAAAGTTGTTGGAATACATCTTAGGGGAGCTGTATATCGATTAGCAGAGAAAAGGAAAGGAATATACTCCGGACTTTGCACTTTAGAGAAACTCTAAAATTTCAATCTTCCAGAAGCGTTTTGACATTTAAAAGCAAATGGATTTAAAGTACTAGAAGCAAGCTGAACAGGTCAGTTTGTAGTAAGAAATGCAATTAGAGGTAAGCAAGCGTTCACCAGTGCTTACTGCTGTGATTTCCATGCATCCATACCGTAAGCTGAACAGAAACAACTGAGTTGTTGCTAAAGAGGAACAACGGAATTGTATAAACCAACGTAGAGGATTAGAGCTAAAACAAGCGATTCATTTGCCGCTAGGTATTGGTATTTATGCACAGTAGATTATTCCCTTAAGAGAAGGGAAATTTCTCCTTTGGTAATATCTGTTCTTCAGCCAATCCATTGGTAAAATATTTTCTTCGTTCCTGTGCATATTCAAAACAATGTTTACTTTCTCTACTACTTACATGTAGAGTAGAAGAGTATATAGTAAGTAGAAGAAGTATTGTATGCTACTCAAATTCGATGCCGAGATTTGAACGGAAATACGCGTTTTGTGTCCCCTAAATGCAAAAAAGCAGCATTTTTAGAACAGGTTCCTATATGAGTGTGTATATAAACAACATAACTGAAAAATGAAAATTCGGTAAACTTGTTATTTAAATTCAGCATTTCTTGAATTTTCTAGAACCATCCATGTGAAGTCCTCTTCATTCTGAACGACTTTTGTACAATTGGTAAACCGTAAGAGATATACAAAATCTTAGTCTACAAAAAATGTAATTCTCGTTAAAGCACACAATGACTGTCAAGTAACATTTTTTATGGCGTTAAATATTTCCGATATATTCTTTGTTTTTGTTTGAATTTTGAAATACCCATTGTACTGTACCCCACCGCAGATAAATAATAAGTTCATCACGTGCCAACAAATAGCTTTTGATTAACGTTATAATGCAGCAGCTAATTGTAATAAACACTAACAGGTAAATAATTCATTAGTAACATAAGTTCAACCGCGTGCCTCAGCGGCACTAATGTAAAAATAGTTTAAGCTCAATAAACTACATAGTGCCACCGGTTCATTGTGTTGCGACCGTTACGCAGCGCCCACAGATAGAAATAGGGCGATCCAGGCGCTGGCACGTACAGAGAGAATGTAGATCCCCAACTACGTATGCGCCAAGTGTTCACGTCCATAGCCCTCAGGAAGTCAGGAACGTGCTCTATTCCGGAATGGAACTGCCCGTTATGCGACTACAGGGGCCACGGTGCAACTTGGTGCGGTTGCACCACTTACCAGCAGTAGTCACGAATACCGTGCCGACAAACCACGCGCAGCTTAAAAAGAACCCACAGAATGTAGGAAGGACAAAATAAGGAGCTATTCACAGGCTACTGCTGGGTACAGTGAAGAAATGCACAACTCAGGGTGGCTCACCAGGGACAGGAATGGCCAGACGCGACCCGCCCCTTTAGCCGAGCACCCTGCTGCTGAGGCTTCCCGGCTTGTCGCTGACGAGGGCCCAGCAAGGAGTTAGCGACCCCCTGACAGGAAGAGAACACACAAAATACACACTCGATATCCGCTAAGAAGGCAGGAGAGCCTCACCCTCCTTCCCAAGAATCGCTCGCTCCCGCGGTCAGGGAAAAAGACAAACGTCCAAATCAGGCACGGTCGTGGGCAAACTAATGCATCTGATTGGTAGACCTAAAAGCACTGACCCTATGGAATTCCTCGAGGGACAATAAGACAGGCTCGCTGGTTTCTTCACACAAGGGATTGACAGCTTACGATGCTACATTTCTTCAGGGAACTATCACCAATCTTCACAACCCCCGCCATGGCCAGATCCGATAAGATTCATACAATACGCTGGAATTGCGGATGAGTACGCAGGAAACGTAAGGATTTAGCGGACTTTCTCCAGAGTAACAGAGTACAAATTGTGTTACCTACTGAAACCCAGTTAGGGAACATAGACCGTTTTTCAATCCCTGGGTACGCGGTTTATAGAAAAGACCGCGTTCGTTAAGGGAGGGGGCAGCAATAGTCGTTCAAACTAACATTATTCATCATCAAATATTCTTTTCAGAATTAAATCGTTTGGAAGCCACAGTTATTAAGATATTCTCGTTTAATACTGACATTACACTAGCATCAGTTTATAACTCTTCGGGAGATGTAGACACACAAGTCATAGAAAACGTTATGAAATTCGGTGCGAAGGTCATAGCGACCGTGAACTATAACTGCAAATATCTGCTATGGTATAGCATAAACGCAAACCGCAGGGTACAAATCATTAAACTACATCAATAATACCGGTTTCCTCATATCGGATCCAGAAGAGCCTACTCATATCCCATATAACGATAATCACATACCAGACGTTCTGGATATTGCAATAATAAAGAAGATTATGTTATATATACAATTTAGCGTTTTACACGAACTAACATCAGACCACTTACCGGTCCTAATGTAAATTGCACTGCCGATAGCGTTTGAAGTGGAGCCTCTTAGGCTAAATTACAATCAAGTAGATTGGGAGGAGTTCCAGAATTCCGTCGAGCAGTATCTCCCCATTGAGAAGTAAACTCGCCACAATCGCAAGATAAAGCTATAGATAAATTAGGCGTAGCAATAAAACTAGCTTAAATACAAACCTGCAATAAACGCCCATACCCACAGAAATTAAATTATTGCATCAAAATCGTAACAGAGAAACCAGCGTTTCCCAGGATATTTGATACTTATAGGCTATCATATAAATTGCGTCAAAACTATCTTCTCCACAAGAATGCTCCTGAAGCGGCACGAGGTCCAGAAGAAGCTATTTCAATATATTAAGTTCGCGTAAATAGCAAAGAACTAGGAATCCTATTCATCAACAAGAATACATCGAGCTCAGGAATGAGACAAAAGCCAGAACTAGGGAATATGTGGGCAATCCGTGGAATCAAACACTTGAAAATCTCAATCCGCAAACAAATTCGGTTTGGCGAATAGCAAAATGCTTCGCGCGTTCCAAAACAAACATACCGACTCTAATTAATAATCTTAATAACACGATAGCTGAAACCCCTCAGGCCAAAGCGGAGGTCTTTACATCGTCCCTTGAAGACGCCTTCAGGCCCAATCCTCTAGAGGCAAGGTAATCAAAGACAAGAAATTGAGAAAGAAATAAACAAAACAGACTATTCGTCACACATAATAAAACGCGAAAAACTAGTGCAGGTGAAATAGGTTGGATCACCGACCACCTGCGCAAAAGAAAGGCTCCCCGCTTGACACAATACCCAATGTGGTTCTCAAAAATCTCCCGCGGGGAGCACTACTGCCCCTAGCCAAAATATTCAACTACGCCATAGACAAAGGTAGATTTCGTCACAATGGAAAGTGGCAAAAATAATAATGCTCCGAAGCAAAACAAAACTATGTCATTACCCGAAAGCTACAGGCCAATTAGCCTATTATGCACAACCGGGAAGTTACTGGAAAAACTAATTCTAAAACGAATAAATTCACACATCCTTAAGAACAACATCCTAGTTTAGAGCAGTTTGTATTTAGGTCACAGCACTCAACGACTCTATAACTTTTACGATTAACTGAATTAAATACCAAAGAATTCAACACTAATAAATCAACGGGCGCCATATTCTTAGATATCGAGCGCGCTTTAGATAATGTATAGCATGCGGACCTCGTTCATAAGCTCAAGTCATGCAACTTTTCCACACTATAATCGCCCTTATCAGAGATACCTTAGATATCGTCAGTTCCGAGCAGCGATGGAGAATTCCTCCTCCTCTTTGACCTAACAGCGCGGGAATTCCACAAGGAAATTTGCTCAGATCGTCACTCTTCAATCTATACAGTAATGACACGCATGGAATAATGCCTACAGAAAAATACATATATGCCGACGATACGGCGCTAGTAATGCAGTCCAGGATATTACACCTACGGCTACAGAATGCGCTGAATGGGCTGGAACCATGGTGTACAAAATGGCGAATTCAAAGAAACACCAAGAAATGCCAATCAATAATTTTCACCAAAAGAGTACAACACAGACTACCTAGATATGCGTAACCATCCTTGACACACAATGGCAATAGAACAGTACGGAAGAACCAGGTAATCTATGTAGGAGTCACTATGGACCAGGATTTCACCTGGAAACAACACATAAATAGCGTAAGAGCAAAGATAAATGACCAGCTAAACAACTCTACCCTATTATAAACATCAACAATCAACTTCAACTAAATATGGGCCTCACTGATAAGGCTCATAATAATATATGCAGAAGCAATTTGGGGATATGATGCAAAGTCACATATACAAAGGCTACAAACCATTCAAAACAGAATAATTAGGATTATAGCGAAACTCCCGCCCGTCGCTCCGGTTTATCTGGTACACGAGGAGTTAAAGCTGCGATCCATAGAATACTTCATTAAGCTACAAAGCTATAAGTTATAAACAAAATTCCAACCCCCTAACTCGCGATTTAGGTAATTACAACAACAAGAGAGATAAACAAAAAATACCTCTATTACTATTTGTTGGAACTATTGGCCTGGGGAACTAGAGATAAATATCCAAGACTACCTAGACGCTCTAATACGAACATAACGAGATATAAAGCTCGCAAACTAGCCATGGCATGGTCCCTACCTAACATAAAAACAGTAGCCCTTGAAGTCCTTGCTCTAAGAGTCAAAGCGGCCTCAGGGAGAGGGGCGCCCCCACTAAAGTGACGTCTGCGTGCAGTCGCGCCACGATTGGGTAGGCTGCGATGTAGGCAGGCACTCAAAATTCAACCAAGACACACAAATGGATATGACTGAAAAACAATAAGTTAGTTCTAATATACAATTACACAAATTTAACGACACGGCTCACCGCCAAGATAACACTAAGCATTACAATACTAGCATAATTAGTACCAATCACTATCAATGACAAGGCTTACAGCCAAATAATAGAAAGTATACTAAAGCCTAAACAATTCATTGTTTCAGGATGACGCCAGACTTCGAGGCCCTAACACCTAGGATAGAACGACGATCCCTTCGATGGGGGACAGCATTGCATGTGTCTTAACATGCCTGAGGTCTAAATAGCAAACCAACTCAACTTATATAATAGTACTAACGACTAAGTCCATTTATGTTTCAGGATAGCAAAACATAGCAAATAATGTAGGATGGGGGTCTCCATCCAGAGACGCATTACCTCAATACCTTTAATTCCTCGCTCCGAATTCCCAAGGTCGTAAGTAGAGCCAAGACCATGCTTGCACCCTGGCTTTCATTTCATCCGGTTTAGGTTCCGTGAGCCAACCATTATATCCGCTCCCTGAATGCGCATGTTCAACAGGGTACTGCTGCATTTCCTCGCCCGAATTACTTTCTTTTCAATCTTCATTTTCCTTCCGGTGGAAGAGTTTTTAGCGGGTATGGCCGCCTATTGAAGAGCCCCACACTCTCAGCCTCGGACTCCTATCGGGGCTGAGGTTAGCATGTAACATGTGTTTTTCTCCTCCACTCGAAAAAAGAAAGGAAAAAATAAAAGCAGTGATGTAGTCAGAACTGGTCTCTCATTTCGTACGGTTACTAGTACAAGCCGTCGGGGTGGGAAGACACATGAAACAATAAAGACTCGTCTTTTTGGACCAAACCTCTCTATTCTGTTCCTGCTCCCATGTACCCATCGTGACCTAGTTTCGGCGACTGGACGATAGCGGGCGTTGTTCGAGCTCAGTAAACGTTTGCTTACTAGCGTGTCTCGCATCGTCAAGCGGAACCTGGCCGGGTCTAGCAGATCACCGACACCCTTTCGGTCCAGTGTGACGAATCCTACTCGATCCCTCGGAGTCCCCTCACTAAGGAAAGCGCTCGGGAGGAGCAAGCGGTGCCATAGCCGGGCAATGGGGCTTTCTCCTTGTTCAGAACTCTGTAGTAACGACACGCAACCATGGACAACGCTAGCTCCACGATACCTAAACTTTTTCTCAAGCGATAAGTCGTTTTCATTTTTATTCGCTCTATTTAGCTAAAGTAGGTAAGTAGAGGAAGAGTTTATTCCATCCAAAAATTCGATACCAAGATTTCACTGGAAATAAAGTTTTGAAACTACCTGATTCCGAAAAAAGTTTTTTAAAAAAAGGTCCGTTTGTGTGTGGCTGTCTGACTATGAGCAGGATAGTTCAGAAACGAAAAGTTGATTAAGTGCGAGTCCCGGTATTAATTAAGCTCAAAAGCTTCTAAGTACTCGACAAGAACGTTTTGAAGAAAATCCCCCTTAACTATCCATTACATGATCTCTTGTTATTTTTTATTTCTCAACAATGTGTGTAACGATTTTGATCAAGATACCACATATTTAACATATTTGCATACGAAATAATATGTACAACTTGAATTTCCTGCGAATAGCCTCTGAAGTTTTCTTCATTCTGAATGACCTTTGTATAATTCATAAACAGTAAGATGAAGAGAGATTGTCTTTGCACAAATCTATAGATATCATTTAAAGTCACAATTTGTGTTAATAAACTTTGTGGTGGCATTAACTATCTTAAATATATTCTTTGTTATTGGTTTAAATACTCAAGTACATTTTTACTTTTTCTAATACCTGCCAACACTGAGTAGAGAAAGTGTTCCAATCCATCTCTAACTGATACGGAATTTTACCAAAAATACATGTTTTGAGATCCCAAGAATAAAAAGAAGCATTTATAGAAAAAGATCCACTTGTAGGTGTGTATGTGTCTACACAGAGTGTAACACAAATGTACGACACAAATCGCAGGACACATTCCTCACACGTAGATGAAGAAATTATGTTATATGAAAATGGGCCTGGAAACATTTTCTTTCCATTTACAATTCATTTTCTCCAACTGATTAATCATGGGAAACACACAAGAATATAACGTACCAGCATACCACATGCAACTCTTTCTTACAGGAGATATTCAATATGCCCTCCGTGAACTTTGATACATACACCAACCCGCCGTCGTAGTGAATCCGGATGCGCTGATGTATCCCTGGAGTATTGCGTATGGCTTTTGCAGCTTCCATAATACGGGCACAGAAACTCTGAATATTTGGTACTGGGGCTGGATACACAAGAGCTTTCAAATGCCCCCACAAATAAAAGTCCAGTGGGTTTAGTTCCGGGGAGCGTGGAGGCCAGGCAATTGGTCCACCTCTACCTATCCATCTGTCACCGAATCTGTTATTTAGAAGCTGACGGACATTAACACTAAAATAAGAAGGTGCTCCATCGAGCATGAAGTACATGTTTTGTCGCACAGCTAAAGGCACATCTGCTAACAGATCAGGTAGAACATTCTCTAAGAAATTATGGTAACTTTGTCCTGCATTGAGCCTGGGTGGAAGAACGTGAGACCCCACCAAACAGTCACCAACAATGGTGGCCCAAAAATTGACAGAAAATATGACTTGCTTCAACGTTGCGTGAATATTGAGGTCAGCCCATACGTGCCGATTGTGATAATTTACAATCTGATCTCGTTGAAACGACGCCTAATCTGTGAACAGCACAGTTGACACTTTGTTACATAAACCATTCGCAAAAGCGTACCCATGCAGGAAAATCAGCGGCTGATAGTGCCTGCACACGCTGTAAATGGTATGGATACAACCAGACCTCGTGTAACGCTCCCCGTACAGTCATGTGGTCAACATTCATTTTTGCAGCTATTTGTCTTGTACTGATACTAGTGGGTGTCCTCTTCCTTCTAGGCCTCCTCCGGCCGCGAGTATCCAGCGGAAATGCCCTATGTTCCCTAAGATGACGATCAATGGCTTCAAACGTGTTCCTGTAGGGGCATCTTCGTCCTGGAAATCTCTTTCGGTACAAACGTTGAGCGCAAGCGCCAATGCCGTCTGCTAATCCATAATCAAATTGTCATCTGCCATCTATGCATTTGTGTACACTGTCATTACACGAGCAAAGTCTTTGATCAACTCTACTAGTACGTAGTAACCCGTGGGCTTGCCATGGTCGTAGTGCTCACTGGAACAGTTGATGTTACCTGTAAACAAGCAATGACGTAAGTCGCATGGTGACAGGGACATGTAAAACAAAACACTGACGGTGCACCTACGATAATGACAACGTAACCAGACGTAACTAAGAGTGCATGTTCCCCATGATTCTAACGTTCTGTTCGTGTGTGTTTCCCATGATTAATGAGCTGGAGAAAATGAGCCGTAACATGGAAACAAAGCGTCTCCAGACTCATGTTCATATAACATAGGTTCTTCATCTACGTGTGAGGAATGTGTCCTGCAATTTGCGCCGTACATTTTTGTTACCCCCGTATGTATGTCCGTCTGACTTTCTACGAACGGCATAGCTCAACAACAGTAACAACAAATATTATACTATTATAGTATAATACTTGGGTTCAGCATATTCCAAGGATGTCACATGAAGATTTTCAAGAAAATTCCCCCCATTTCATGGAACAAGCTTCGTTACTTATGGTTTTCTCAAAAATGGATCAAAGGACTTTTATCAAAAACAATTTTTGAAGGATATTTGCATGAGGAATAAAAGGCATTCCTTGAATTTTATGTGAATAACCTGTGAAGCCGTTATCATTCTGAATGTATTTTGCATAACTGGTAAACCGTAAGAGATAGACAAAGGTTTGCTGTATAAAATGTAGATCTGGTTAAAGCATACAACTTAAGTGGAATTAAAATGCTTGTGGTATTAACAATTTCATAGATATTCCCTGTTATTGGTTTGAGTATTCAAATACATATACTTTTCTCAACTAGGGAGTCGCTATTCTTTTTTACATTCTGTACTACGTTGTTGCGCATGTATTCCATCCAAAAGTTCCAGTTGCGATTTCACTGAAAATGTATGTTTTGAGACCATTTGAACCAAAAAGAGTATTTTTAGAAAAAAATCCGCGCGTGTGTGTCTGTATGTGTGTGTGTGAACAGAATAACTAACAACCGAGAAGTTCTTTAAATATCAAACTTGATATTTAAGTTCTGTTTCTTCCAAATATGCGACATGAGTATTTTTAACAAAATCCTCCACCTCAAATTTCTCTTTACATGGAACATTTTTGGATGATGTTTTATTTTCTCAAAAATGCCTCTAACGATTCTGATTATATCATACAATTAAGATATTTACACACAAATAAATTGTATATGGTGAATTCTCTTGCAATAATTATAGAGAGAGTTTAAATCTCGTTAAATCACACAATTTATTCTAAATAAAGATATATCGTTAAGCATTTCCGAGATATTCTTTGTTATTGGATTGAATTTTCAAATTATTAAAACTTTTCCCAAGAGGAAAATCCCTATTTGATTTTTTTTTTATTTTGGTCATGCAGAAGAACGCAATTTCGAAACTACCACATAGCGACCCGCTCTTATAGGATTTGACTATCGCTTAAACTTACTGTATTCCCCTAAACCCCTTGGATTGTGCCAGGTGGTTGTCCTCACCTTCTTCAGCTTCCCTTTACCAATGTCTTCAGTTAGTAGCGGTTTATCATGCCTCTGTAAGGCCCTTGAGCAACCTCGAGTAGTTGGTTGAGTGAGCTGGCTTCTCCCTCATGGAGCTGTCTGGGGATTTTGCGTAAGGAAGAATGTCGTTCCGAGAGAGACGTGGGTTTCTGCTTCTTTGTAAGTCAGGTCAGCTTTGTGTTCCTAAAGTTCATGGGGTTCTTTGAGAGGACCTTCTGCTTTCGTATGACCTTAGGGTTTAGTAAATGCATTTGTTGGAGTTTCATACTTATATTTTTCGGGAAGAGAAGTGATCTGCAGGCATATTGTTATGGGCTATGGATTAGAGCATTGGGCAAGCTTTTGAGAGTGTGAGATTACTCTCTCAAAACTCTTTATTTGTAAGATTTTCTCAAATTGAGCTTCCATATTAGTTTGGGTGCTTTTGATTTCTTACGAGTTTTGCCTTAAATTTTTATGAGGGTTAATGTTATACCCGTCTAATTTATCGGTTTTGTATTGCATAATATTGGTGTGGTTTGTATTTTAGTATTATAAGTAGTGGGAACTGAGTTAGAGTATAATCCTCTGCCGGAACCGTTTTATTATAGTTGCTTAATTTCTTTGCTTTTATTGTCAGGTAACCTTGCATGAAATGCTGCTACAATACCCCATTATAGTTTCAGTTGAAGGAGTTTAGGTGGTACAGAAGGCTCCAAATATTTCCCGGTGAACCAGGGGGTGTAAAGGAAGAGGGCAGAAGGAATGTTCTCTCGACTGGTCATGCCCGGCTATAGTTGATAGTAGGTGATGCTATCGTCTTAAAGGCCAGATTTACTTTTGTGTATGCTGGTATAATTCAGCGACCTGATTCTAAGAGGAAAGAAGATGAAACTAAATACTTTTCGCTTTACTATGTATATCCAAACTAAATAAATTAAAAGTTTCTTTACATAATATGTTGTTTAAAAAGCAAATATTGCACTATTTATGTGGGTGCTACACAAGTTTAAGATGCATTATTCAGTAATTTTCTTGTGAAACCAGGTACACATAATGTAATCTTGTTTTTCAAGTTTGTTGCTAATAACACTAATAATAATCGTTTAATAATTACCATGCAATAGACTGCTGTTCCACGCGAACTCCGGCTTCAGAGAGTATTTATTATCTTGAATATAAGCTTGTTTTGCATAGAGATTGATCACAAGATTTATCGCTAAGTGTGTAGTTCCATACAGTTGGCGCATTCAATTCTGATAATATTAAAGTATCGTTTTAAAAATACGGAAGGAAAAGTAATATTAATATCAAACTGTTGAGCACAATTAAGTGCAACATTCAATTTTCTTCAAAATGAGATATATTTTGCGTTTGTTACTTAAAAACGAATATAGATTGTTTTATTTAAATCATAATTTCCCCTTACACACTCACAAGACAAAGGGAGGAAAACCGTGCCAACAGCATAGTGGTAAGAGTAAAACAGTTATTGCATCTAAAAGGAGAAAATATTAATAGATAAAAATATTAATAGATACGAGGAAACAACCTTTAGCGTAATATATGCAGTTTATATATAGCTGTTTTATTTGGTATGGATAACATTTAAAAATAGTGACACGAAAGTGTTAATGCAAAAACGATGATGTGCTTTTGCGGCAATTGGTTTCTCATTTGAAAGCACTCTATTCTGAAAATTCAATTGCTTTCAAAAGTAAAGTTGCTTTAAAATTAAAAATCTGATAAAAGAAAGAAAAAAAAAGCTTCGAAAATAACATAGGGTGTTAGACGGTGTTGTATTATGATTCACGTTCTGAATTCTTAAAATTCTATTCCCTGGTCTAGAATGGAACGGAATGTATAAAGGTAGGGACTCCTCACAGATCCAGTGAATGATGATATTGCACTCGTACCCTTCGAAGGGGTGCCCCCGGGAGGGAGGGACGAGGTAAGAGACACGGGTGGCCGAACCAGGAGTGACAGTACAGCAATGTCAGGCTCCCTACAGTTTCCAGATTGACACGCCCCAACAGTCGGGCAGGCAAACCCTCCCACACAGATGGTCCAACGCCCCCAAGGGTCAGACTGTATACCCCAGCAACCAGCCGAAGATCGACAGATGCATAAGGTTCCCTGCCACACCGCACTGGAACACCATCGCCGACACTTCCATGCCTGAAACAGACCTAATGGGGTTAAGGATGAAGGAAATGAGGAATGGAACGATATGGGGGCACAGGAAATTCGGAGGCTGAGATAAACCAGTCCAGCATTTGCCTGACGACCCGGAAAAATCCCCGAAAAGCTCATGGGTCATTGTGGGCGGTCGCGGGGGAGCGAACCAGGGATCTCCCAAATGCGAGTCGTACGCGTTACCGCGGCGCCACCTGGACGGAACCTGGAAGATCTGTAGTTCAAATCCCGCCTATGGCATCGAATTTTTCAGTCTGATTCTACCTTTCCAACCTTGTCCTACACAGGACTTGTGTGAAAGAACAATTAGTTATTTCTTGTTAATTGTGATAAACAGTCGTACACTCTTACAAACTTAGTTGTTAAATATAAGAAAAATACAGCAATTAAAACGATAGTGAAAGGTTTATGCAGTGTCTTTGGAATTCCAGCTCTTTTCATTACCGCTAGAAAAATCTAATGTGTTGCATTCACGTAACGTTCTCTTCTCACCATTCTACAAATTATGTTTGTTAAATGTTATTTTTCTATCTAATTGTCGATAATCCAGATAAACTGTCAATTCACATTAACACAGCTCTGTAGTGTGAGGGTTATTCAAGAGGTCCCGAGTTCGAATCTCGGTTAGAGTGAGTTACCTGGATAAAAATTTTTTCCGGGGTTTTCTCTTATCCTGATAAGATAAATGCTATATAACTCTAAGCTCTAGGGACCTCGGATGCATTTTAGTATAATTTTAAGCATTTCGTTCCTTCACTGTCCGTAAAGGCTTACCCGGTTAAAGGATGTTAATTAAATACCAAAAGAAAAAGTTCACATTTACACATTTCGTCTAGGATACGTAGACAAGCCGATAATCACATTTTCAAAACGCATGTTACAACGTGAAGCTTTGAAATGCCATACGGTTTGTATGACTGAGACAAAAACAAAACGAATAGCGACTTCCCAGTTACAAAAAAATATTGAAACCAATAACAAAGAATATATGGAAAATAGTTAATATCATAAAATATATGCATGGCAAACTGTGTGCTTTAAAGGGGTCTGCATTTCTTGTGTAGTAAAACCATGTCCATTTTTTTAAAGTTTACAATTTATACAAAAGTCATTCAGAATGAAGAAGATTTGTGAGGCTCTTCTCAGAAAATTTTAATCAAATTTTTGAGAAAATAACAAATTTAAAAATCTTTCCACATAAAGGTTTGTTCGGGGTGAGGGAGATTTCCTCGAAAATCTTCGCATCACATCTTTGAAAGTTGCTGAACTTAAATATCAAGTTTGTTATTTGATCGACTTTTCGTTTTGGAGTTATGTTGTTCACTGAAGCGTGAACTTTTTCTATAAAATATGTGTTGCATTCACATGGCTTTATCTATTCACTCTTCTACAAACTATCCTTACAAGGCTTATTCTTCCATCTATTTCATGTTAATATAGATAAATCTTCATTACTTATTTAACATTTCGTTGTATGTATAAGTAGAACATATTAAGCTAAAGCGATATCCAAGATCCTCAAAACTGATCGCTATGTGATAGCTTTGGATTGGATTAGCTACGGAGAGCACTCGGCACTGATCCACATAGAAGATATTGTGCCTACGCCCCACGATAAGGCGTCCTCGGGAGGAAGGATGCGGCGAGAAGGAAACACCGGGCGGCCGGAACCAGGAATGACGGCACAGAAATGACAGGGTCCTTAAGTTTCCAGATAGAGGCTTGCGGGAGACGGACAGGCAGACCGGGCGCCCCAACCCGTACAAAGGGGGTCCCACGCTCCTCATGGAGTTTCGGATACCCCCGGCAGCCAGCCGAAAACCGATGGACGCAGGGTCACAAAGAGTATCCTTTTTCCCTGCCACACTGCACCGAAACACCATCGCCGACACTTCCAACTCAGAAAGAGATCAACGGATGAAAGATAATGGAGGGATAGGAAATTCGGCGATATGAGAATCCTTCCCAGAATTTGCCTGGCGACCCGGAAAATATTGCCGAAAAAACCTATGGGCCAGGAAGGTCGGCCACAGGAATCGAACTCACGGCCTCCCGTATGCGGGCCAAGACGTGATAACCTTGAAATTCTGTACTCTTTGTATGAACACAAAAAAGAAGGAAAGAAAAACAATAGTGATTTGTAGTTGAGAGAAGTATAAGTAAATTATTTTAAAATTCAAACTAATAACAAGGAATATTTCAGAATAGGCCAACACCATAAAAGTATTATTTCACATGCATTTTGTGCTCTAACAAGATCTATATTTGTTGTGAAATAATATTTTTTTCTCTCTTTTGCGGTTTACCAAATACCAGATTAGTAAATTTCATTCACAATAAAGACGTATTTACAGACCATTCCTAGAAAGTTAAAGATATGCACTTTAAGTGTAATGAAAATAGCTTAAACATATATATTTTAATCAAAATCATTAGAGGCATTTTTCGAAAAATGTCCAATATAAAGGATAGTTAGGAGTGGTGGATTTTCTTCAAAATAATCGTGTCGTATCCTTGGAAGATGTTGAACTTAAACACTAGTTTTGGTTGTTAACCGACGTTTTGTTTCGAGTAATCTGTGCACGGATTCACACACACACACACACACACACACACACACACACACACACGTATACTGGGAACGTTTTCTAAAAATACATTCTTTGGACTCAGGGAGTCTCAAACGTGACTTCTGGTGAAATTACATTGAATTTTTGGGTGGAATACAATACTTCGTATACTTATTCTTAGTGCGTAGTAGGGAAAGCAAAAATTCTTTCTTTGTAATCAGGGGTCCCAAAACGCGCATTTCCGGCGAATCTCGTTATTGAATTTTTGGGTGGAATAGAATAATTCCTATACTTACCACAACTACACAGTAGAGAAAGTAAAAATGCTTTTTTGGATTCAGAGGGTCTCAAAACGTGTATTCCCAGTGAATAACGTTATTGAATTGTAATACAATACTTTCTCTACTTAGTATGCCTACGTAGCAGAGAAATTAAATAGCTTTTTTGGATTCAGGGGGTCTCAAAACGTGCATTTCCAATGAAACTCGTTATTGAATTTTTGAGTAGAATACAATACTTCACATGTTTACTGCAACTAGAGAAAGTAAAATTACTTTCTTTGGATTTAGGGGATCTCAAACCGTGTATTTTCAGTGAATACGTTATTGAATTTTTGGGTGGAATGCAATACTTCCCCTACTTATTGTAACTACATAGTAGGGAAAGTAAAAATGTTTTCTTTGGATTCAGGGGGTCTGAAAACGTGTATTCCTGGTGAACACGTAATCGAATTTTTTGGTGGAGTACAATACTTCCTCTACTTACTGTAAGTACGTAGTAGGGAAAGTAAATGTGCTGTCTTTGGATTCAGGGGGTCTCAAAACGTGTATTTTATGTGAATCTCGTTATTGAATTTTTGAGAGGAATACATGTTAGTTGATAATGGGTAGAGAAACTAGTGAATATTGAAAACCAAATCATTTTTTTTAACTCTTGGTTGTTATACAATGATATGATGTCTCAAGTCCAAAAAGTTAGTTTTTGCACTGCTTATGTCCTGTGCTGTAAAGTTACTGCTATTTTCTTTTCACAGTTATAACCTTCTTACAGCCAAGTCTAAGGGAAATGTGTTAGAATGATATTTTCATTAGCACTATTACATCCCCTACCTAACCTTGTAGAGCAGGTATGAGCTAAGGCACCTGGCATAACCTCTCGATAAGACACTCCGTGGTAACAAACACGTGTAACGGTAAATATTTGGAGCCGTCTGTACACAATATATATATTTAGATTTTGGTATTAGAATCAGATCTCAATTGCTTTCAGTGCTTACTAAAGTTGTTGGGATTATAGTGCCGGCTAGGCAATTTCACAGCTGTACTAGTGTTAGCAACCTAAGCATTTATTTTGCTTTACCTTTAGCAAAGATTACCTTGGATAAAATCTTGCATTCTCAAGCAAATGAGATTGTGGTTGTATAAATTATATACTTGTGATGTTAGTATTAAAATCAGGCATTTAATTGCTTTCACTACATATTAAAGTCATTGAGTTATGGTGCCATTTGGGAAGTTCTATTCTTCTACTAGTGCCATAACTTTAGTCTTTGTTTTATTTTCATCGCGCTTACCTTGCATGTGATATTGCCAGTCACAAGCAAAAGTGATTTGGGTCATATAGATAACATACTTATGATTTTGATACTAAAATCAAACGTTTAATTCCTTTAACTGCATACTGAAGCCACTGAGATTATAGTGCCAGTTGTACAATTCCATACGTGCATTAGTGTTAGCAACCGCAGCATTTACCTTACTTCACTTTCAGCGAGGTTGCCTGGCATACGATATGGCCAGTCTCAAGCAAATTAAATTTTGGTAGTATATTTTATGTGCTTGAGATTTTGTTACTAAAACCAGAGGTTTAATGCCTTCACTACATACTAAAGTTATTGAGGTTATAGTGCCAGTAGGGTAGTTCTGTACTTGTACTAGTGCTAGTAACTTCACTCCTTACTTTACAATATATTCAGTGACGTTCCCTTGCATATAATATTGCCATTCCCAAGCACATGAGATTGGGTAGCATATATTATGTGTTTGACGTTGTTGGATTAAAAGAATATATTTAGTTGCTTTCACTACATACTAATTCATTGCAATTATAGTGCCTCTTGGGCAATTTCATACTTGTATTAGCTTTAGAAACCTCACCGTTTACTTTATTTTACTTTCAGCAAGGTTACCTTGAATAATATATTGCCATTCTCAAGCAAATGGTATTTGCGTTGTGCTTTTGGCACCAACCATTTAATTACTTTCACTACATACCAAAGTCATTAAAGTTATAGTGCCAGTTGGGTAATTCCATATTCGCACTAATGCTAGTAACTTCACTATTTACGTGGCCTTATTGTCAACTACCTTGCGTGTATTATTCCCATTCTCCAACAAATGAGATTGGGTTGTACAGATTATCTACTCGAGATTATAGGACTAAAACACACATTTAATTACTTTTACCACACATTAAAGCTCAGCAGGTTATATGCCTGTTTGAGTAATTCTCTACCTTTGCTAAGGCTAGTGATTTTATTATTTGCCTTCCCTTGAGTTTAACAAGGCCAAAGTAAATTACATAGCCTCCTGCTTGTTCCGGAATTTATGTGATACTGCTTATTTTTTATACATTTAAATTACGGTCTAATTGTTATATTAATGGTAACATATGTTGTTGTTTCTGTGGACTAACCCAGGTTGGCCAGTATAATTAATAAAGTATTAAGCAGAGGAACTTGGGTTCTTACTTGACCCATCGTCACCATTTCCGAGCCAGGCCCACCCTCAAGTCTTTCATACCCTGTTTTAATTACTACTGATTAAAATTATATTGTTGGTTGCTATGTGGTTTGTAAGAAATTATGCATAATTTATTACTAATAGATAAAAAAGAAAATATAGTTCTGAACTACTTTGAAAAACTATATTATAATGTGTATTCCAATAAGCTTTTGTGAATGAGGATGGTTTAAGGAAACTGTAAAATTTCTTCACTTTCAAATGCTAGCGTCCCCTTAAAACAGAAAATGGCTTTTATGCTCCTTTTGTGGAGGAAAGGTGGATTAAACGTTGCTGTGCATCATACCTTCAAAGCAATAATCACTGAGCAATGGGAATTCAATTCTGTAACTTGAAGTAACAAATGAAACACGCCCTCGAGATTTATTACTAACATTCAGTACATCGTTGCGGTAAGCCCTGTACATGAGTTCCTTTGTTTCTGTTGTTACCTCATTAGTCTGATTTCATTAATACTCCCTTTGTAGTGGAAAATTAAATCAGGGCACGGTGCGCTTCCAGTTTTTAGCCGCCAATTAGCCGACGAAACGAGAGAATCACACAAATGTAAACACGATCGTGTCAAGGTCTTAATATACGAGTCTGGTTTTGATGAATACTTTGACTTGAGCCCTGGCTTTGAAAGAGACCAAGTTAAAGGTAATGGGTGGTACAAGTCATAACAAGAAGCTCTGGATAGAATTGGTAAGTTTTTGCCTTTAAAACAACTACTTCACTTCTGTTATAGATAGTCATGTACAAGAACGTGTTAGATGCATCAATTGGAGACATGGCTAACCGGAAAAAAGATTTATATACTTCCCATTAAAGCAATATTGTACCAACTCTTTTTTATAAGGTCTAACAAGGTTAGAGAATTTGTTTGCATCGCACAAAAGCAAGGTTTGGATAACATATATGAGGTGTTTGAAAAACTTTGGCATTTCTATTCTCTAATACGATTTTAGAGATTGCGTAGCGTGCTGCTTTTGCAAATGGATTCAGTGTATTAATAATAATAATAATAATAATAATAATAACAATAATAATAATAATAATATTGTGAA
Source organism: Deroplatys truncata (assembly GCA_030765065.1). Taxonomy (NCBI): domain Eukaryota; kingdom Metazoa; phylum Arthropoda; class Insecta; order Mantodea; family Mantidae; genus Deroplatys; species Deroplatys truncata. The sequence goes on along the minus strand of CM060981.1, from coordinate 204,317,906 downwards.
GAGCTATGGCTCCAGCTATCAATATGGCGCCGATAGGTCGGCAGTTTGAACAGATACGACGAGATAAGGGTAGCGCTCTCGCACAGCCAAACTCCTGCACTGGTACCGAGAAATAAACAGAATCTCCTGGAAGTTCCCTTCTCCCCGCCTTCCAAATATTCTCGAACACTCTGGAAAATTCCAGCAGCTATATGAGCGAGCGCGCTCGCGAGTATGGAATTAGTGAGTTGATGAGTGCGTTTCTGATGTGACATCAAGAGCGGTTCTACGAGTGCGTTTGTTACTATAGTGATGACGTACAGTGAGTGCTACTACTGCGAGAGATTACAGACTTCTTATATTCGACTCCCAGCGAGTGAACCAGCCAAAGAAGAGACTGCTACACGCATATTTCATTATGCCGCTACGTCGCGAAGAAGCGCAAAGTGACAGGGAAATTGAATTATTATGCGGTCCAAATCTCTTGACATTTGAGGCGTATCCACTAATACGGTACTAACGAATAGCAGCAGTGCGGCGTTGCCTCATACGGACAGTACACCTTGCCGCTGGTGAATCTCTAATTGCAATATCATGTGAGCGCATGCGTATTTCATATGTCAGAAAAGCAACAATTAGTTAGGATAAAAAATGTTTTCCTGAACAAGTACAAAAAATAATCATATTTTTACAATCAATGGTTTGGCAACAATTTATAGTTATCTTTCGTGATATTTAAACGGAGACCTTTATTTATAGTTATGCTTGTAATGGTAATAAATGCATTGCTGTCGTAGTTATTGTTTATATTGTTATATAATAGACCTAATTATCACTTAATAATGTGCAATTTTCCATGTTATAAATACATTTAGAAATAGTTATCCCACGAGATTTTCTAACTCCTCATCAAGAGCACTCTGATGCTGCTCTACAAAACCATGCATGACCTTTTTTTAATAAACAGCGTCATGTATGGTTTTGTTTCACAGAATAATACCATTGAAAAACCATTGTTAAGTGCATTTTAATGGTTATTATGCGTGCTTCCGCATAATGTCGAACCAAGCACATGTCTGTTACATGAGAAGAGCATGTTGTGCGTTTTACAACATTCAACACCTGGTTGCTTGGAATGCACTAAAAAAGAAGAAACCATATAAAGAATAATCCTACTGAGAACTTTAAGCAAAGAATCAGCAATTTTCATCACATTCTCGACGAAGCACAACAATGAAATTCATTGCAGCATTGACGCGATAGCTCAAGTTTAAAACATTATTAAAACATCATTGAAGCAAAAATACTGCTGGTTTACTTTTCATAGCGCGCTTGCTGGAAGGTTAAGCCCTTCAGTTGTGAATCCAACTGCGGTGTACTCAGTTCTTACAGTGATAGGTTTTGTCCTAGGTTTAGAAGGTTAATCCTTTATAAAAATTTCGCTTAGTAAGCCCAGTAGTAAGAGTGGATATAACAGTAAGACTAGAGCTATTGTCTACAGTGTGTGTAATTTCTTTAAAAGGTATGCCAACGAAGAAAACCATAAAACCTAACCTCGTGAAATATCAAGAACTTAGGGCTGAGGGTGCTAATTAAGTACGTCAACTGTTTCACGTGTGTAGGGAAGCGAAAAAGACGCACGCAGAGGGAACTGCGAAATTTTTTACATCGCCGAGAAAACATATACTTACCTAAGAGAGTGACAAACCTGGACGATTTCGAAAAAGATGTTGTACGGCGCATGTTTTTTAATTTTATGATAAACGTGATATCGAGGACCATGAGGATATGCCATTGGCTGTGCCACTTGAATAACAAAGGACGGTAGAAAGATGTGGTTTTTATTTCTCTATTTGTGTATTACATTTTCAGTATTGTGTCTGTTCATGTTTTCTTGTAGTTTTTAAGTGAACATTGCGATGGCATGTATAGCAAACGCATAACATTCTGACGAAGCGAAGTGAAGTTTGGCAACCGCGCGTTCACTCCGCATTGGTTGTCACGAAACGTCAAGAGATTTGGACCGCACAGTAGATAACATTAGTTAAGTGACACTAAGAAGTAAGCAACTTGGCGGTGAAAATTGAATGAAATGAAAGTGGAAACTGGACATTGGTCTCAGAAGTGGGATATAACACAATGCTGAGCATGATCATAACCTCTTATGCGTATACATGTATTTATATGGCATCATTGTTTATCAACGTCCAATGGCTTTAAAATACTTTGTATTGTTTTTATATAAATGCATTGTTACTGATTTTTAATTTTATACTCATAATCATCGTCACCATCATCATTATCATCATAATCGATTAAGTTCCACATTGGGGACATATTACATGCACAACATTTTTGTATCAATTGGCTACATAAGCAACGGCATTGGCAGCTATGCCTCATGCTCCAAATTTAGTCTAGGCGAGGTTAATAAATGACTTTACTTTCTATGGACAAGAACACCCTAAACACACACAATTTCTCCAGTCAGTTCTGGTAAGACGCGAATAAGCAGACCTTTCGAGGTGTGTGATCTGAAATATATGCTGCGGACATAAATTCATTCAATATGATTAGCAGCCACATTTCACTACCTTAACAACAATTTATGTTCATTTTGGAAATAAATATGGATAGATGCTGAGCTTCTAAGTGACCTTACTGCATCGTGCCTTATAACTTTTTAACAAATGGAGATACCAAGTCTGAACTTCTGCTTGGGGTAGACGTAACTAAATCTTCTTCAGCATTAATGTTTACGTAAGAAACATAGCCTTCTTTCAGCTACACCCCAGCAATAGAACACCAATCGAACACAATTCATAGCAAGAGTGAATACAGCCGAGCGCTTGTTATTGCTTGTTTCGTCATTCATCAGAAAAACTCGCAAATCCTCGGGACTCGTCTCTACTGCTGCCCACTAGAAAAGCAACCGTCTACTTGCAGGACCTCACAAGCTCCTTAAACATATCGTATATTGCATTAAAGTGCTGAATGCATTGTTCATATCACTTGTTAATGTTCAAATGCGAAATTTGTAATACTTTTAGTAAGGTTACGTTACTTGCCCTATAATTGTATTTTTAGTAGTGTTTAATGTCAGTTATAACTACATCCTGCCCCATAGGCGGTGGACACTGGTGATACATGAAACAAAATGATAATTAGGAAAGGAAATTCGGGAGGAAAAATTCCAGGCTTTAGACCTAGATTTGCAGGTTGATTATGCATAATTCCGGATTTTTTTGAAATGAATTTTTGATAGTATATCAAAACTCTTAGATCGGGAAGGAAAACTTAAGTTATATTTAAAAACTATATTTAAACGAAGGAATAAAGATTTAATCTTTTATGTATTTATTCATTCATTTATTTGGTTACTTTGGTTTATTTAAAACTAAAACTAATGGATGTTTTCTGAAATACAGAAAAACGCCTTACAAACTGAAGAAATTGTTATTCAAGTTTTACTATTCATGTGGCGTGAAAAATTATGCGGACAGACAAATAAAAGCATACAAGTCCGTGGTATCAGATGAAATCTTGAACCTGGGCTCAGAGGCCACTCCTGAAGTCATAGAGGGGGAGCAGTGATGCAATTTAGTGGAGACTTTGGCATTTACCTAAGGGACTTTTCAGGAATTCCTTCAAAATAAAATTATTTTTTTTCGAATAAACTTTAGCTTTTATGGAGTTTTAAAATATTTATTCAAGAAATTTTACTAAGCGAGCCTGTTATTGCATATAGCCTACATAAAGTAAAACTTAAGAAAGAAAAATAGACGTAGATTACAACTTGTTTTTGGGGTATATATAAAAAAGGTATTCACATACATGTACAACTCCCTTAAATGAATAAAAATGTTGTTTATCAGTACTTTAAGAAAATGTAAAAAATATCCCATTTAAAGAAATTATGTAATTTTAGTTCTGAAATTAAAAAAAAAAACCTGCAATCATTAACAAATATATGTGGAGGTTCTTTCATCTGAACATTGAGACATGTCCGGCTTTTGTGTTAAATTTGCATAAGAAAGCATGGCTGACTAAATTACCGACGATTACTGTAGACTGAAGTATAGGAAGCGGAGGTGAAGTTTTCGTTAATCACACTTGCTGTACCACCAAAAAACTACGAATCGGCTGCGCGATGTTTTTCCTGTGCGTGTCCTCGGCGCTCGTTGCCGTCTGCCGCTATCACAGAAAGGCATGGATGAAAGCATACAACATTTTAAAAGCTTTACTTACCAACTTTATGAAAGGAAATGCTGAAACTGGCCACCGTCGTTGTCCATACATTTTTGGCACCTCTTTAGGAAACTATCCATCACTTGTCGTAGTTCACGTTGAGAAATGCTGGCAATTTTCTGGCAGATTTTGTTTTAATTCTTGCAGGGTGTGTGGGTGTCTTGTACACTTTGTTTTAAGTTACCCCAGATATAGAAATGGCAGGGGGTTAGATCTGGGGACCGAGGGGGGCTACAAATCTCTACTAATAATTCTGTCCTCAAAGGCACTTGCAATTGTTCTCATCGAAACATTGACCGTATGACCTGTTGCAGAGTGTTGTTTAAAAAGGCAAAATCACGTTTCCTGTCTGTTAATTCTCTAAAAACAGGGGGCAAAATTGTATTCACGTGTGCACAGGCTTCAACTATTGACTCGAAAAAAATTGGCTGTATAACTCTTTCGCCGTCTTTTAGATTTCTTAGCCTTAACCTTTCCTGTGGTCTGAAATTTATTGTAAAGTTTATGAATTGTTGTACGGCATGTCCCAGGATGCGGACAGGAAAAACACCGCGCAGCCGGTTCGTAGTTTTTTGGCTCTCTCTTTGTATAAAGACTGATTTTAAGATAGCAAAAATCACTGTTGCTATGCATAGGTGTTTCATACACAGAATAACATAATGTATTCCTTTTTAGGGAGCATTGATATTAACATTGCATTAGAGTGGTTCAGTAGATAGTTTCATTCCACACCAAAGTGCCTGCTTTAGTTTAGAACGTCCTGATTTAGAGAGACTGCAGCACTGAAACCCTGAAAAGAATAAATACAATTACTGAAAGATTTCTTTATTTCTGCTTAGTAGGACCTTGTATATGCTATACCAGGTAGTTCAACGGCGCCATATTTGACGTGTGCAGATAACCCTTCGTGCATTAAAGAAGTTGCAGAACTCAACGGGGCAATTCCTAGTAAACACAGGTCAGTAGGGAACTGGAGCATTAGCGCCAGAAAAGTCGTCTTCTACTACTACTACTACTACTACTACTACTACTACTACTACTACTACTACTACTACTACTACTACTACTACTACTACTATTATTACTACTGCTGCTGCTGCTGCTACTACTACTACTATTACTACTACTACTACTAGTACTACTACTACTACTGCTGCTTATGCTGCTGCTACTACTACTACTACTACTACTACTACTACTACTACTGCTGCTGCTGCTTATGCTGCTGCTACTACTATTACTACTACTACTACTACTACTACTACTACTACTACTACTACTACTACTACTACTATAGCAGCGTTCTCAGAATCGTCCATGTGGATACACCGAGACGGTTGGAACATCCTATCAATCAACACGGGCAAACTTTTGACACCTACTCAATGAGCGAAGTTAGTATAAGAGTACCGTTAGATGAAGATGATAATGATCATAATAACAATACCATTTATAATAGCAAGCGACTTGGTGCTATCGTAATTTTTGCTTATGATCCTAATGTTAGACAAGAACTGCGTGAACATAATTAAATAGTTATAGGCGGATACTGATAGATCAAATACAGCCATTTTAGATATTTGTCAGACTAAAAAGTGAGTTATTCCCTCGAAAATAAAGCCTGTGTAACTGAAATGAGAAACATTCTAAGAGCTTTCTAGTCTATTTTGCCTATCGTTACGGACAGTACACTCTAATGCAAGGATATGTTTTTGTCTATCATCACAGTATGTAGACGTTATTGCAAGGGCATGTTTTATCTATCATCACGGTGAGTAGACTCTATTGGAAGGGTATGCTTTTGTCTATCATCACGAAGTGTACACTCTATTGAAGGAGTCTGTTTTGTCTATCATCACGGACTGTATGTATGTCATCACGGACTGCACACTATATTGCAAGGGTCTATTTTTGTCTATTATCACGGACCATATAACTCTATTTCAAAGGTCTACTTTTGTCTATCGTCACGGACTGTACGCTCTTTTGCAAGCTTTGGAAGTGTCCCTCAATGAGCGCGATCCGTTCATCGTTTTTACTGATGGGCACATCAAGGAGAAAGAAGCTCGGCTGGCCCGTAGCTGAGTCTGTAGAGCACCTGCTTGCTGTGCAAGGGGTCCCGGGTTCGATTTCTGGCTGAAGGCAAGAAGCTTTCGCTAACCAAGATTATTCCCTATCTCCCCAGCGTTTGGTGTGTGTGTGTGTGTGTGTGTGTGTGTTATCTAATGATTAAAGTCCAAAACTTACTAGAAACTCAAAGACAAGCGGAAACGTGTTAACATCATTGTCTATAGGCAATAATATGATCCAATGGAAAGGTCGCCGATCAGACCATTGTAGGTAAAGGTGGGATATAAATGAAACCCCACCCCCAAAAAAGAAACGAAGCTCGCTCACGCGCATTTGCCAGTTCCACATTGACCTATTTTACTTGGAATTAACCCATTGAGTTCTGCAACTGTTTTAACCCACGAAGGGATATCTACACACTTGAAATATGGCGCAGATGGGCCATTGGTATATTTGTGATACGGGAGTGAGTAATAAGCTAACAATTATTTCTGAAATTAACACCACAGTACTTAAATTATAAGGAAATAGATATTTTTTAATCCTCTGTTATATAAATATCCTAATCCTCTATCCGGATAGGACAGGTTGTTCAGACGGAGGAGGCTCCTAGTCACCAACTCAGCACCGCACGTAGGTCATCTCAGTAAGTATGCATGACCTCCAGGAGGAAGAGATGAAGTGGAGTCCCGAAGGATAACCAGATGTGGAGAACAATGTGCGCTTACAAGGACGAGGTCGCTAATGTGGCACCAATCCTGACGCCGGCGGGAACCTGCTTTTAACTCGGGGTTTTCGGGAACTAGCACGCTCTAGGAAGGATACCAGCTGTCATCCAAGTACCAAAATCCTCTATACAGCGCAAATTCTACCGCCCCGTCGCCGCACACCAATCGCTATTTTCTGTTCCTGCAGTCCTGAAACATATAAAAGTGAAACAGGAAATTCATGTTAGAAGAGGAACCATCCCAGCATTCGTCCACCAACCTGGGAAAAACCACAAAAACGACCAAAACCAGGGTGCTCGGTCCAACGGGATTCAAACACGAGACCTCCGAATGCAAGCCTCATCTGTTATGCAGAGCAATCTTGCTCGGTATTTCCGTTAGACCAAAAGTGACCCATGACAATATGACCTGATCGAGTAGTCCTTTCCTAGAAACAAGAGCATTAAATTGCATCTTACTTTTTAAGCGCATGTTTTTCAAATTAACCTAAATAATTAGTGTTTGTTAAGGGAATCAAATGGTGGTCCAGGTTTGAAGCAATTGAGATAAATTAGTATTTTAAAAAGTTTATTTTTCAGGAACAGCATGTTTTGATTTTATTTCTAAATAACAGGTCATTGTAGTGCAAAAATAATTCTGTAAAATGAGAAAGCAAAACAGGTCTGCTATCTTTTAATATCCAACTCCAAGTAGTCGTTTTGATTGTGAATAAATGCCATAAAATTCTCTTATTGTAATGTAATAAAGCGGAATATTATTGCTCTGTTAAGACAAATGCAGAGACAAAAGGATTCATGCATGTATTTATACTTAAGTTCAGGGCCATATTTAGAGGGGGGTTTTGAGGGTTCAAACTCCTCCCCTCAAAAACAAATTCTGACAGCTTTATTTATTTAAATTCATATTAAACTAATATGGGAAAATGTCATTAGATAACAGAAGGTATACTGCTAATAGCACATTTACAAGACAAAGGGAAACTTAATATTTTCACCTTACATATGTTAGGTGATCATATGTCCCGGTTTTCGAAGCAGTCCCAATGTTTTGTGCCTAAGGTAGAATATCTTCATTCTGGTGAGTTTTTCCTGTCTATATAATGTCTAAGCAATTTTCTTATCCACATAACCTCTATATACCACAGATTAGGTACATGGTAACTGTGTGGCGCACTGTTAAGTTCAGATCTAGTTATGGAAAACCCTCCCCGAAAGTTTTTCCTGGGTACGGGCATGCTTAAGTTTCATGCTATTCTGTAAAATGTATTTCTGTACAGAGTGGTATTACACTTACAACGTTCCCATTAAACTTGCACACACTTCAAATTATCCTGGATATGCTTGCTTCATTTTTAATAGCATCTTTTCTTGCACTGCGCCTTTGTATGTGACTTGCTATGGTTAAGACATCTTTTGTCATGCGATACATATTTTGAGATCTCGTGTTGAATACGTGATTTTTGCTACTAATTAGTTACATGCCGATTGAGCATGAAATATATTTCAATTAATTAGCAACAAATTCTAAAGATGCAGCCCAAAGCGTATTGAATGATAACGTAATCAATAGCATGTCTGATAAAGTATATTTGTGAATGTGTTTTATACACCCTCCTAGACTGCTCTCATTAAACTACTAAAACCAAAAAAAGTATAGAATATCCCGTTGATGAGTGGGATAATGAGTAACATACCGAATTTCATGTGAAAGATTCCAAATTGAACTAATTAATTCTGAAAGGCAAGTGTTTCAAAGCCTCAAGCTAAAGTGATTCCAAAATATACACAGTGAATTTAACAGATTAGAAGACAAATACTTTAAGCACGTGCAGAGCTTATACAGGAACATGTATAGACTAATTACGGTGGAATAACTTCAAAACTGAAAAGGAATAAAATTATATTATTACACAGAAAGGGTTTATGAACTAGTTAAAGGTTTTTGAACGAGTGTAGAGAGCGCATAATTGTCTCTTGCGCTGTAATTTTTGTAGAAAGCTATAACCATTATATTATTATTTTATCTTACCTTTTATATTCTCTCTTATTTATAACTCTTCACTCGAACCTCTCCGAATTCAGTCTTCTAAAACAGAACCACACACAAAATCTACCACACATGAGTTCAGTTTGCTGTTCTCGTTCCAACAAAGATGAAGGATGAATTTACTAAGCGGAATGAACAATTTGAAGTGATGCAGTGTATGGCAGAGAGAGAGAGAGAGAGAATCAGTATATATTCGTTAATGTAAATACCTAGTAAAATCATAGTAAATAGTTTTTCCTATGAAGTCGGATGTGTTTTAGTACAGTAGAATAGTAATTGTTGTATTCATTTGGAAGTATCATAAGAAAGTTCGTAACTGATTTCAAGATAGAAGGGACGACGATAAAAAGAAAGAAAAGGAACAACTTATGAAGACAATGTCCGGACATAGCAAAAGCCTTTTAGATAGTACGAGACTGAAATCACTGATGAAATCGACTAAAACGAAATAAATTTATGAACAATTTGTATATTATTATTATCATTATTATTATTTGCATATTATTGTTCTTAATTTATAGTAATTGTGTTATTGCAATAATATCATGGGTAACGCTGCGAGTGATTTCCGTAAGGTAATCGAAAGTACGCGAGTTACAAGTGAGAAAATTTATCTAGACGATCTGGACATCAAGACTAGTACTTGCTAGATCTAATTCACGATTCAAATGCAGTAATTTACCCAAATATTATGATTATTAAATTACAGTAATAAAACATATTTACCTGCAATGTAAATGGCGTTGTTTGAAAAGAAACCAGAATCAGTGTTGGTACATCGTTTGTTTGATTACTGCAACTTGACCATTTAATATTATTTAGACCACCTCCATGCTCTGCGGCTTAGCCTATCTGCCTCACATTCAAGTGGTACCGAGTTACATTCTCAATTAGCGCGAGTTCCCGGATAAGATTTTTTCTGGGGTTCCCATATCCTGAGAAACCTATGTCGGGTAACTCTTCAGTTCCAAGGGCCCCGGCCTCGTTTGAGTACCATTTCATTCGATATGATCTACCAGTTTAAAGGAAGGGAACACCTTGTGCACTGCGAACTACCTAGATCTATTCTGGCTAACCCCGCCCCCCGAAGAGGAAGCAATGAAGTAAAGGAACCACAGGAGCTTAAAGGCCACAAGCAGGCAGGTCACAGGGACGCGCGGAAGTTCCTAACATTTCCAGGCTCGAAGACCCGCCCTACTGCTGGAGCTGCCTAGAGAGGGCTATGAACGACCAGTCGACCAAGCAGCGCTCTAGTATCCGCGGCGAGTACTGTTTCCTTTGAGCAGACATTCGTACCAACTATCCGGCACACAATAAGCCACGAAACCAGAAGCACACCTGACACATGAGAAGAAAACGGAATGAAAGTGAAATTATGGAAAGGAATTCGTGGTAGATGAGAAACAATCCCAGAAATCGCCTACCGACCAGGGAAAACCACGAAAAGCTCAAGGTCAGAGTGGGTGGATGGGAATCAAACGTGGGATCTTCCGAATGCGACCCACACACGTTACTGCGGAACCATCTCGCTCAATAATAACCAACATTATAAGTTATCATTTTATTTATTGCAACAAACATTATTGAAATCAGAACTTAATTAAATACATAATTATTAAATCTACAGGATTTGGAAGAAATATGTTAATTGTTTTGCTAGGTTTAATATAGATGAAGTAGCAAATATACTGCTTCTTAAGTACAATGTTGGAATGCTGTCTTTCATTTAGTCGCAGAGCAATATCTATGTACATTCCTGGGTTTGTATTCAAGATTTATGCCAGATATATTCTAACTTGCTAAATATAATAACAAATCTGATGTATAGCATTCGCATGACCTTCTCTATTCAGTCTTCAACAAATTATTCTTACAAAGACGTACGTTTCTGTCTACTTCTTGTGAATTTAGATAAGCTTTCAGTGCACATTTACAAATTTTGTGTAGGTATAAGAAGAAAACAGTACAATAAAAGATATTGAAGTTATTAAAAAGCCGATTGCTTCGTGATGGCCTTGAAATTCCATCCTCTTTGCTTGACCACGAGAAAAAACGAAGAGCGATTTAACTCTAAAACAAGTATCAGTATTTGTAAATTCCACCCCAACATAAGGAATACCTGGGAAATTGCCAAACATTTTATTTGATATATACTGTGTACTTTGACGAGATCTACATTTTTGTGAAGTAAGATTTTCCCAAATACACAAATTTCATCACAAATAACTTCACAGGTTATTCCCAAAAATTTCAAAATATACTTTCGTTTGTCAGCCAAATATCTTAGCGTTTGTCAGCCAAATATCTTAGCGCATGGTATTGTAATCAAAATCGTTAGAGCCATCTTTGAGAAAATAAAAGATAGTCAAACATTTTTCCATATAAAGAGTGGATTGGGAGGGAGAATGTTCTTTAAAATCTTCGTGTCGGATCATTGGAAGACGCTAAACTTGCGTATGTCAAAATCTTCTTGCATTTCCTCCAGTTCATTACCAGCATATACTAACTAATCTGATACAATTGTGTGCAGATACCTGAGAGTGTATAATCTTAATGCAGTGAAACTGTACTTATACGTTTCCCACCTCTACGTTTTTCGCACTTGTACGTTGTATATGGCGCACTTTTTCAATTTTTCATGCAATTTTTCCATTTATACATTTTCGCATTTGTACGAAACTCCACCACAATCATTTTTGTCGCACTTACATATTATAAGGACCAAAGAATCGTCGGGAAACGTTTCATATATGGTGCGGCCAGGTGACTGTTGGTTTGCTGTCTGCAATTCGCAGTCATTGCGGGACGTGTTGCACATAAGCCAAAGAATCGTCGGGAAACGTTTCATATATGGTGTGGCCAGGTGACTGTTGGTTTGCTGTCCGCAATTCGCAGTCATTAATGGGGGATGTGTTGCAGGTAAGCCAAAGAATCGCATTGAAGGTTAGGATATTCTTTACACATCATATATATAGAGCATTCCTGTCATTTCCCTCTGAACATCTCCAAAATTTTAGAATAGATCTATAAATTAAATAGAGTACACAGTTTTTATCCTTTTCTATGTGTGGACCAGTGAGCATACAATACAGTGCATAGGTAATAGATATTTAATTTATTTTTATCTCGGCAATGCAGCACATAAGGACTGCTTGGGATCAGTTGAAACCAAACACAATAAGCAAGTGCTTTAGAAAAGCTGGCAACAAAAAAGATGAAACTTAAACTGAGCCCGAAAATGTTGAATATGTTGATGTCGATTTCGACGTACCAGAAGACAATGGCTGGGCTCGTATTTCAAATGGAATTAATTGTGATGGCTTTGTTGATTGTGATGCTGATATTGCGGTGTGTTGTGTGCAAACGTATTATGAAATAATTAAAGGAGCTGTGGCACTATGAGCTGAAAAAAATAGTTCTGAGGAATCCGAAGAATCGAATGATGATTTGGACCCTACCAGTCTGTAGAAGCACTTACTGCATTGGAAGTAACAAACGTTACATAAGATCAAGAAACATTAGTGATCACAAAATGAGCACAGTAATTGCATATGAACACTTGATCAATGAATGCAATGTTGCTCCCAAAAAACAAACCAGAATTGATTCATTCTTTAGGCCTAAGTAACCTTAATTGTCCATAATTTAGGCATAAGTCTGTATTGAACTACTGTACCTACTACTATGCAGTATGCATATGTTTGCATGCATTTGAAATTAATACACACATATTAAGAATCATCATTTAACCGTTAATTTCACTTGTACATTTATTTTATCGTTCCCGTTCAAACACGTGTAAACGAGGTTCTACTGTATTCACTATTTTTGCTCCATTTTCGTTGTAGATTAACGTTAGGAGTTTCTGGATTATGTGAAGGCATTAGTGTAGCCCCTATGTTATTAAATAACTACGGATCAAAGAAAGGTAAAAAAGTTCATCTACTGTAATCTTACAATTTTTATCTAGAAAGAAACAATAAAACTGACGTATTACATTCACATAAACTTCTCCTCGCACAATAGTTTATTACTTTCTCTACTACGTATAGTAAGTAGGGGAAGTATTGCATTCCACCCAAAAATTCGATACAGAGATTTCACTGGAAATACATGTTTTGAGACCTCCTGAATCCAAAAAAAGCATTTTTGGAAACATGTCCGTGTGTGTGTCTGTGTGTGTGTGTCTGTGTGTCTGTGAACAGCATAACTCAAAAACGAATTGTCGGATAAACACCAAACTTGGTATTTAGGTTCAGTTTCTTCCAGAGATGCGACACGAAGGTTTTCAAGAAAATCCCCCCACCCCAGACAGACCTTTACATGGAACATTTTTCGAAAATTGTAATTTTCTCAAAAATCGCTCTAACGATTTTGATGAAAATATCATATGTTTAAGATAATGTCATGAGAAATGAAATGTATATCTCGAATTTTCTGGGAATGTCTCCAAAAGTATTCTTCGTTGTGAACGACTTTTGCATAACTGATAAACCATAAGAGATAGACAAAATTTTACTACACAAAAAATGTAGATCGCATTAAAATACACAACTTATGTCATATACATTTTTTTTGTTGAGTGAATCATTTTCGAGATATTGCTTGTTATTTCCTTAAATTTTCCAATACTTATACTTTTTCTCAAATTCGTTATTCATTTTTTATGTCCTGGACATGCAAAGAGAATGGAATGCGCCACATAGCAACTAGCGTTAAAATATTTGACTATCGCTTAAAAGCTACCATATTCCTCTTGCATTTACAAGAAAATTACCAATAAGATTGACATCTCGATATCTCGATTAACATGAAGCATATGGAGAATAGGCGTTTGTAAAAATAGATTGTACAAGAGTAGAGAAAGTCATGTGAGTGTAACACATCAGATTTTTTTATGTAGTTTCTACAAAATATTCTTAGAAGAGCTTATTTTTCTATCTACTTGTTTTAATCGAGATAAAACTTTACATATACTTTGTTTACAATTTCAAGGTAGATGCAAGGGGGGAAACTGAATCGATAGTCAGATGTTTAAAAGCAGGACGCTATGAGCTGGCCTTAAACTTATATCGGTTTTCTATGACACCTTTAGAAACAACTGCATAGCGAAAACATTTTAAAAATTAAAAAGTATCGAAGAATTCAAATCAGAAATAACGGATAGCTCAGAAATGGCTGATTGAGGACAGAAAAAGAATTATTGGAAATAAATTGTGAGCTATGAAGAGGCGTACATTTTTTCACAGTACATTTTTTGGTTACCTATTACGGTTTACCCTTTGTACAAACTTATAAAAATTCCTTCCGAATGAGGAGGTTTTCATAGGCATATCCAGGAAATTGAAGTACCACGCTAACCTCTGTTCCCGAGGTGTGGGTTCAAACCGGCGGAGAACGATGGATTTTTCCGGGCGCAAAAATCTTTAGCGTAGCTTCCTTCTGAAGGAAAGTAAAGTCAGTGGTCCCGTGTCATAGACCTATAGCACATATAAGAACCTCAAGTCTGATAAAGAGGCCTCTGAGCAAAATTTCCGCTCTTTCACGTCCAATATAGAATGAGACGTTAAGAACCAAGTAGCTAAAGAGCGCCATAAGTAAACCTCAATTTCATTTTGAGGTAATTCAAGATACACATTTTATTAGTTATGTAAATAGCTCCATTACATTGTATTTCAATCAAAACTCTTAGAGCCATTTTTGGGGAAATCATAAATAAAAAATGTTTGCATATAAAGTACAGTTTAGCTTGGGGAGGATATTCTTGAGCATAATCGTGTCGCATCCATGGAAGACGCAGAACTTAAATACCAAGTTTGGTACTTAATCGACTGTTCGTTTTTGAGTTATGATGTTCGCAGACACGGATACGCACAAAAAGGATATTATTCTAACAATGCCTTTTTAGATTCAGGGAGTCTATAACGTGTATTTTCGGTGAAATTCATTTTTGGTAGTGAATTTTTTATTGAATTCGGTGCTTTCCCTACTTAGTATAGGTAAGCAGTAGAGAGAGAGAGAGAGAGAGAGAGAGAGAGAGAGAGCAATTAAAATATGAAGAACACTATAGACTGTGGCAGTACAACTTGAAGTAAGTTCTAAACAGTAATTCTCGGCTGCAGTAACCTTACGTAGTGTTGCAAATAATTAGACGCTGTTTTGTCAAACTTTTCTTCGGCTTTACATAACTAAAATATTACGCACAGTACATGAATAATTGTTTCTGTGCGGTTGGTTAAATTTATAAATATTTATAATCCCAAAAGCAAGGTAAAAATGATGAAACATGAGAGCATGAAGATTAGAAGTTAAAAGAGCTTTATACACATTTTATTTCCAAATTGTTTTAAGTATTCTGTATATTATTCGGGATATAGAGTTCTGTATCTTTAGTTACTATTATACCTACAAAGAATTCTATTACTATCCACAAAGCTTCGTGGTGATAGGTCTCCCTTTCTTTCAGATTTATAACAGCATTCTCTCCCTCTACTTTTTTCTGCACAATGCTGAACGTTTCGCGAACAAAACTAGGACGTTTAAATTCAATTCATAAAGAACACCCTATAAAGAATGCTATTTGTGAATATATTTTCTTTAATCAATACAGCTGTGAAGTATGTGGTCGAATACAAAACTGTGTAGTTATTAGTGTAAAATAGAGAAGTCTGTAAAGTCTGTAAAATTACGGTGTGCTTTTGATAACGCCTTTGAGTACAGCGGTCGGCCGAGGTAGCATTTGAGAGATACCTACGTATATGGGCAAATTTTTTAGCTATTGAGTGAGATATTTTTTATATTTGAATTCCTGTATAGGTAGGCCCTTCTTTCTTTAGCTAATGTTCATAAGTTCAGTTTAGCAGTTTTTAAAATTCCATACCTGAATGTTTATAATAAAACAAAGTTGGAATATCAGATTAAGTTTGATGAAAAGGCTTAAGTTTTCTTCTTAAGGCTAGCTCAAATTTTAAAACACTGGCTTACTTGTATGTATAGTGAGCTATTAATAGGAATAAAGACATCGGGAAACATTTTAGTCGCTAATAATTCAGCTTCGTTACTGAGAAATGATTCCTCCATTATTATGTAATGAGAAGATAGCCGTCATGATTTAGATTTGCTACTCTGGCTGCCTGCAAAATGTTTAAAATGAATAATATAATCACTGTAAGAATATAGTACGCACTTTAATATTCTGTTATTAGCTTTATTTATCAACTTATAAAGTTGATAGCGTTCACACAGACGAATTTTTCTATCGAAACCAATGTAGAGCCGGAAAAGTTGGAGATTCTATTATCTGTTATACTTCAAACGATTAGTATTTTTATTTTGTCATCCTCCGTGGTGTGGTGCTTACCATGCTAGCATCTAGTTCCCGAGGTCAGGGGCTCAAACCCGGCGGATTGTGATGGATTTTTTCGGGCATAAAAATCCTTAGCATGGCTTCATTTGGAAGGGAAGTAAAGCCGGTGGTCCCGTATCGTAGATTTACGTCACGTAAAAGAACCTCAAAACTGATAAAGAGGCTTCTGAGCAGAATTATCAGTCTTTCACGTCCGATAATGAGCCACTAAGGACTACAGCAGTTAAAGAGTGTCCATAAATAAAACTCAGCCTACCTGGTTACTGTTTTATCCTATTGGTGGTAGAAAAATATTTTTTCTACTAGGAAATGATTACAAAACCACAAGATCCGATCTAGAAACACGACGTGAGAACCTAAATGTTCGATTTGATCACAAACTTGTGCGGAACAAACAGTGGGAAATGTGCTGGTTAACGAGGTCTTTATATTTAGTCTCTTCAATAACGGTGTACCATTTGTGAGGATGCCTTCTAGTTAGAGGTTTCCCTCGGTTTATATTAGTTTTATGAAGCAAAAGGTAGAAAAGAAAGAAGGGGAAACGTTGGAGCAGTGAAACAAAGGCAATAAATGAGGGATCCAATTTGCGCGATATCTGGCAATCTCGCCTTTATTCCGTAGCACAGTGGGTCTTCAGCATAGTCCTTAAAGAACGCCTTTTAAGCAGCAAACCTTGCCGCTATTTTACTGAAGCCAGATTGGATCAGAATGAAATATATGGTGACTTCTTGTTAGGCACATAAATCCCTCGGTTTAGAGCCTTTAGGTTCTTACGAGGAAAAATATAAGTTGATTGAATCACTTGTTAATATGTTGATGGCTGAACCGCACTAGGCGGTACATCTGATAAGAATTCAAAACAAAATGAAATTATAAAAAAGGTAGAATGACTTGATATTATGCAATCATACGACTTTCTCTACATATTACCAATCTACCTACTCTTCATATAAGAATTGCCTTTTTTATCCACTAGATGGTTTCAGGTAATAGATCATTGACTTGCTTACGTGCAAGATGCGAAGACAAAATGCAAAAGAAATGTTTATAATACAAGCCATGTTTCGTCAATAATGAGCTTATGAAGCTTGTTGCAAACTTTCAAAGATGCTTTATAAATGCCGTATCACAGTTTAATTTGGGAAATCCTGAAATATGTCACAGTAAATGTCTCGTAGACAGCTTATAATAAAAAATAGTATATTTTAATGGGCTCTGATTTTTGTGAATAAAGTTTTTGTTTATCTTGTGCTTTCTAAGTTCTAAAGAACTCAGTGGCATTGAAGATAACTTCACGCCTATTGAGAAAAATTTGACATATACATTTTATTGGTCATGCAAATAGTTTACATATGCGGCATTTTAATGAAATTACATACAGACATTTTGGTGAAATAAAAGCATAACACAAATTTTTTCATGCAACCGGTATTTTAGTGTGGAGAAGTAGAGAAACTTTGGGTTAAATAATAACATAACTCAAATATTTCTATGTAACTGGTATTTTATGGCGGAGAGGTATTTTTGAAAATCTCCTAGGTTCCATGAATAATGAAGGTGGATAGTGAAGAATATTTCAGGTTGAAATCTGGTTTTTCTTCACACTTCTTTCTTAGGTATGTTCTTCAAAGATAGACAAAGACACGTTCACGCGGTATTTCTTATAAAATTTTGATGTGCTTCGAACATTCACACTACTTTCCTTAAGTATTACCATGTATTGCCCTTATATACATGCTGTTTCAAAAGTAGAGGGTATAATTTCAGGTATGCATTTCCCATATGTAGACAATAAAGCAAGTCCTTACAATATGTGTGCGGAAATGCTTGGTTCCTGAGTTACGGCTTTCAAAGCAGTGATATTCACCGGGACGTATTTCTTACCGCAGATAGTTTTGTTTACATAAGATATTCAAAGTGTGTACCTCCTGCTTGAATACAGGCCTTACATCGACGTTTCATGCCCATGTGAACATGACCCCAAATTTCAGGAGTATTGTCCATTTCCTCACAACCTGCCACAATTCGATTCTGAAGGGATTCCATGTCAGGCACCGGAGACGAATACACCATCGCTTTTAAATGGTCCCACAAGTAGAAGTCAACAGGGTTCAAATTAGGTGAGTGTGGTGGTCAAGCAATTGGGCCACCTCTACCTAACCATCCCACCAGAAAACTTTTGATCCAGGTGTTGGCGAGCGATGCGACTGAAGTGTGTAGGAGTACCACCATGCAGGAAGTGAGGTTGTTGACGAATGCTCAGTGGAGTGTCTTCATACACATGAGGATGATGTTTTCCGGGAGGTTTGTGTACCCCTGCCCCGTAAGTCTGTTTACAATCACATCACCGATCAAGAATGATACCGGCCCACGTCTTGAGAGTGAACCGCATGGTGATGAGATGGAACAATTGCATGTGGGTTTTCATATGCCCGCATATGCTGATTGTGGAAATTTGTAATGCTATCTCGTGTGAACTGTGCTTCATCTGTAACTAATACTAAGTCAGGAAAGTCCGGATTTGTAGCACACTGTTCCACGAACCACTGGCAAAACATCAATTTAGCAGGTTAATCTGCTAGTGACAGGGCCTGTACACGTTGAAAATAATAAGAATACAACTTTGTGAGTCTTCAGACAGTCATATGGGGAACATTCACCTGCAACGCTAACCTTCGTGTACTGATAGGAGTCTTGTGCACAGAATATCCTCTACTACACCTGAGGTTGTAGATCTTGGTCGTCCCCTCCCCAAACCAGGAGATGTAAACTTCCCATGAGCTCACAGACGGCAATGGAGATGTTCAAATGTTTTCCGATCTGGACATCTTCGCTGTGGGTACCTCTGTTGGTACAAACGACCAGCCTGCGCAGCATTGCCGTCCGCCTTACCGAACATGAAGTTCATTTTTGTCAGCTCCTGATTTGAGTGCATGTCGCTCAGTCCGGTTCCGGCTTCAAAACGTGTCCGACTAACATTTTCTTGGTCTTCCCGGATGTTTTTTTTTGCTTTAGGCCTATAGTACAACACGCTTTTTGGGATCCTCTCTTTTGACATTCTATCAACATGCTGTCTCAATTCATTTCTATAATTTATAATGTTCTTCCAAAGCATTTATTTCTAACTCTTCCCTTATTTTTTCATTTGAAAGTTTCTCCAAAATTGTATATCCCTTTACCGTTCTCAGAAATATCATCTCGGTAGCCAGTATCTTATTTTTGTCACTTTTTTTTCAACGTCCATGTTTCATATGCAAAAAGAAAAGCAAGCAGGGCCATTACTTTGTAAAACTTCATTCGTGTTTATTTTCTGGTTTTAGTATTTAAACTTCTATTATACCGCATATTTGTTCAAACACGGGTAACTTATTTTTAAAATCATTTTCATATTTATACGTAACATAATATATTCCTAAGTAATTATAACCCTTTACTTACTCCAATATAGTAACATTAATTACAATTTTGGTACTAATAGTATACTTACTCAGAAGGCCATTGCTTGTGCTTTATTTGTGGACATTTTAAAATTATAATTATCACATAACTTTTGTAAAGTATCACTGTTCGTTGCAGATCGTCTTCAGTTTTACTTATAATTATGTGGCCTTCCGCAAATAACATCGCCTTAAACGTAAAATTTGGTGCAATAGAAATCCTCTATTAATTTTAAAGATCCGTTTGCTAATCAGATCGTCTATATAAATTAAAAATGAAATAGGAGACAAACTACAACCCTACCTGATACCTTGATTTATTTGTATATACGGGAAATATGCTTCTAGGTGTGTTCGCCCCACGTACGGTACAAAGTTTCCGCTGGCCTTTGCCCCACGTTCATTTTCCGGTGGCCTTCGCCCCACTTTTTAAAAAAATCAAATTTGTAATTTTAATGTTTATTTAAATATTATATATGTATGTCTCGGCTACGTCAGTAGTAATTTGCAGAAACACGTACCTCTAAGCGGGGGTGGTGTGGCTAAAGAATGAAGGCTTACACAAATTATTATTTTTACTTCACTCCTTTTTATTAATCTTTCACACGATTAAATAACACTTCACTTTTATATCATACTATAGAGCTATGGGATTGTTAATTACTTGCACTTTATAAAACGCAAACTTTATATTATTCACGCCGTAATGAATTTTTTGTCTCACACTGAATACCTATCAAACTGCCCGGGAACGCTGCTTTATAGGACTGGCTTCCACCGCTTAAATTCGTATATTTTAATTATTTCAGTTTCTGATTGGCTAATCCTACTCCTGTAGAATACTTTTACTTAGCTTAAGGCTTTTCTAGTTGTTTATTGGCTATTTATTAACATGTTTTAAATATTACATTATTGTTCCAAGAATTTCCAGTAGCATTATTAAACTTTATAAATTATTATTGTCTCAAGGTTACCTCATTATTACCTCATTGTTAGCAACTTTCGACTTCTATTCTCACAGGTCCTACATTTTTAAATTACTTAATACATTCACATAAAATTATTATTCATGTGTATAATAATATAAAGATTAATACAATGACTGTTACATACACTTTCCACAAAATGGAGTAATAACCATCACAGACACTTACACAATAGGAAGAACAACTAAAGCAAGTTGTACAGTGTTTACACCGAAATATTGAGCCCAAAATAGGATGAATACAGATTTAATAGGCAAGTAGATTTAATATCGGTAGGTGCTTGTAAAGCTCTGTCCACAACTGGATGTTTTAGGAAATTGAGGAAAATGTCTACGTAAAAAGTACACAGATGAAGTGAAGCTTCAAAGTCCCAAATGAAATCTAGGAATATATGCAGTAGTCCTGATGAAAACACGGCGGTACATGCAAGAAGAAAAAACATGGTAACAGCGAAAAGCAGTGTTGCTACTTCGGCATGCATTTTTACATGGACACTGCCTCGTAAACGAGAAACAGTGCACCTCCGTCTGTAAATCTACTGACTGAGACCAGGAGATACAGTATGAAATTGAATAGAGAAAATGATAGCAAGCTATGAACGTGTAACCCTGCGATGGTTGCCAAAGTTCAGCTACCATTGAAAGGGAAGTAAACTTCTCCAACGTTTCCGAGTGTCAGTTACGAAATAACCCGAGGAAACTTGTTAAACATCCGGTGTTTCTCTCAGCAGATTCCAGGAATTCGTTTTGTTCAATGATGTCTCCAAGGCCCATCATCTAAGAGAGCTTCTCCGAAAAGGAATTCCTGATGTTCCATCTGTGAGTGAATTGCAAGAATCAAATCGGCATAATGACATGTACATGGTTTATCCGAAGATACTTCATCTGTCGCGTATTACAGGAATCCGTTCGGCCGCATTCTCTTCCCCCTTTTTTGTTTTGTTTTGATATTTGCGCATTTATATATTCTGACTTTACTCACTTTAGACAGATATTTTGATGGGATGGAAATATCTGTTTCAATAAGCACTGATTATTTGTACTGTAGAGGTAGAGATCGTAAACACACAGTAAACATTTCCAATAGGAACAAAAAGCTATTCCTTAAACCCCTTAATGATAAAGAAAGCTGTAAAGCTACTATAGACTGTTTTCTGGATTGCTAAACACGGCGTAGAATGTTAAAAAGTTTTTATTTTGTGGTATTTCCTTTAATTATTTTACACCTTTCTGTATTTTGTCTTTTACAATATTAATATGAAATGAAAGGTTGACTAATATAACTTCATGCATTATATTTTATTGTCTCTAATTAGCTGGCCTCTCAAATTTTGGGCAGCTGATGATGAATTCTCTCCGCTAACTCACGCTGTGGAACCATCCAGCAGAAGGACCGAAGGAGAGCAACAAATGCCGCTATCTTCATCTTCGTCATGCCAGTTCACCTTCAATAGCACATAATTATAAGTCAGGTAAAGCGTTCACGTAGTACCAGTGACTTCTGGGACCCTTAGCAAGCATATCTCCAATTTGCAGTACATCTGTCCTGTTTCCCTCATCAGTATCATTGAGCCACTCAGCGCCATATCTAGTCCAATTCTTGCAATACAGAAATCCACTGTTGTTAAGTGTCTGGTGTCGTACAAAACCCACAGTTACGCTGGCTACGTATCTTGAGTGTCTAATGTTTATCTTCCATGACAATTGTGTCATTAGCTGCGGCATATATCAGTGTTTTCCAATCAGTAGACACACTTCAGGTCATAAGGACTATATAGCCTTACCGTCACCTTTAAGGTATTTAAGTTTCTCGGGAGGTGAAGCACTATGCTTGTTCAAGACGAGTCTTCATAGATTCCAACTAGGATATTATTGGTTGGCAGGAATAGTTTCTGGTTCCAATAAGTGTAATGTTGCAAGAATGTGTAGAAATTAAATCAGGGCTGGTAAGTAAGTAGCGACGATAGCTTTATCCGTAACAGTGCCGTGCCTATAAAATCCACCAGATGCATTGAAATCTGCAAGGCTAAAACACTTCGGTTTATCAAGCATTCGCTTGTAGTTAGTGATAGCAACTTACTGCACACCACATGATATATGAACCCATGCCATAGGAAATAATCAATCAGTTTCTCAAAATGCCGAGAGTGGCGTTTGGCTAACGGAAACACTCGAGCAACATACCAGAGTTCCCTGAGAGCATTTGCATCACATACAATGCACTCTGGACTAATTTTCATCTGTCAGTAAGGTGTTCCACGGTCTATTGTGTAGTGCGTTAAGTTTGTCGGTCCACGTGTTGTAGAATAGTTTCTGGACTTTATTATAAAATAGAATTCCCAAAATTTTCGTACGGGAAACAATTGGTATAAGTGCAGGAGCAGTAGGTTGGGGCATTGGCCAAACAGAATTAGTTGCGATTTGCCATATGAATTCAGCACCACTCTTCAGGCAATATGCAGTAATAATATCGTTCAAAGAATGAAAGTCTTGATTGTGTTTTACAAACAGGTTGTCATCCGCATACGCCCTTCCACCACTTTAGTATCTGGAAGTATCCTAGTATCTAACTGGTCTTGCAGAGTAAAAATAAAATGGTCAATGCGAACAATTCTATCGAGAGTGAACATCCTTGTACCGGCCACTCAATTCGTACAGAAGGTGATAGAAAACCGTTACGGAAGATGCGCTACATCGCTCCACTATAAAGGTTCTGAATCATGCGCTGAAACACCTCAGACAAACTAATAACAGCAAGCGTTATCCATATGTAACCATGCGGACGTTATCAAAGTCTATTAGAAAGTAAACGTTAACTATAGTAGGAGTATCCTTGCTGCAGTGAATATGGTATATACATCTCTAGTCCACGAAAGAATGCACGATAGAGAGGTTAGGCACAGCTGCAGCTTCTTAAAGTGTGCAAGTTTTCCATTTGAACTGGTTTAAGCCGGTTATCTAGTACCTTCTAGAATATCTTAAACTCATATATTATATTTAATAAGATGATAGGACGATAGCCTGTGACACACTTTTGAGAGGAGACTTTTTGAATCAGCACTACAACGCCGTTTAAGAAGCGTTCATGACAAAATGTGGTCGACATGATATAATTTAACACTGTAGTGAAGCATGGTCCAATAAGTTTCTAATGTATGTAAAAGCAAAACGAGATATCATCCAAAACGGGTACAAAATGCTTCCGTGTAGTGGATAATATCTGAAGGATATTAACCTTCGAAATCGATTGTACCAGAAACGCTATATTTGAGGTCTAACTTGCACATTGTGGTGGCTACCTGCGATGCAGGGGTTCGTGAGTGGCCCCTGCAAAAGGAAAGCTGGAAATGCCTCTAAAACACTTTTAAATTAAATGTTCTTCTTTCACTTCCTGGTCACCAGAACGGATTTGACCAATATAGGGCTTACTAATCTGCGTCCGTTCCTTCGCCATCTGAAAGAAGGAAAGACGTTGTTATCCAGAACTTTGCGAATATGTCCTCTAATAGCTGTATCCTCTAAAAAATTTTCCTGCGTCGTCTTAACTCGATGTTTAACAAACCTAAGAGTCCATATCGCGTCTTCTCCGTTCTGCTGCTTATAAAACAACGTTCGCATTACATTGTCATAAAACTCCATGGTTACTCTCCGCTCCCTTGCTCACTTCATCACCGTCTGTTAGTAAAAGGGCCTGAAAGCGTGTGTTGCCACACTGTTCCACTAGCGGCACTTGTGAATAGATAACTCAGAGATGGTCTAAGTCTATGACATTCTAGAAGAATGATTCTAGGGTATCAGGTTGTTCTATGAATTTTCCAATAACCTCTTGTATAGGAGAGGGGGAATCCTATTTTGGCGCTGAAAGAGAATAAAGGCATGGTAATCACTAAATGCAATAGGCAATACTGTGATCCCACAAATGGGGAAGACAAAGTTGTAGATAGGTAGAAATTATCTAATGTAGACGGTGATGCACCTCGGTGAAAAGTACGGCCAACAACCGTGACTGTGCTCCCAGTCATTTGTGAGTTGCAATTATCTGACAACTTGAATAACTATAGGGGCTAATATATGTATACCCCTTTTGATCCTGTGCTGTAGGTGTACAGTTAAAATTTCTAACTATGATTATCTGGTGTGCAAGACACATACGAATTATCAAGGCATCTCTGAAGAACGTTTCCCATCCTCGCTGGTTAGTATTGTTGCCGGTCGGTCAATGTGTGTTTATCCTTGCAGATGGCATTGATAGTAAGATTTTTATTGAAGGAAAACTTGCTAGAGAATTGCATCTTGAACATGTTAAAGGATTCCAGTTCGCAAGACATTCAGAAATGGATTCTATTTGCACTTGTCAAACATATATGGACATTTTGAGCATTTAATTTAATTAATTTATCCAATTTTACGACTAGGGACAAGACAAGATCGGAAGCAGCCCAAATGAGATTTTTAGGTCATTGTTGGGAATTATTAGAAGAGATAGGATTAAGAATACTGTTATAAGAGAACAGCTAATGGAGGGAAACATTAATTAAGAAATACAGAGGTACCGAAAACGTTGGCAAGAACATGTCTTACGAATGCTCCCTTCAGAGTGTTCACGGCAAGCTTTATTTTACAGACCTTCATGGAGAAGTGTTGGACGACAACGGAGAAGATGGAGTGACCAGTTTAGTAAGCTTCGGAACAGTTTGAAAGTCCTAAACCTTGAATGGAAGAAGAAGAAGAAGTATATCCAATTTATATGGACCAATTACCCAAATGAAGGTTTTCATGCAGCTTACTTATTCATTCTTTGGAACCTGGGTTGCAATATTACACACACATTCACTCCTACATTCATGCTTCATAGTCTGTGGAAGATACAGAAGAATTTTGGTTAAATAAAAATATGGTGCTCCAGCATGTAATTCACCCGAGACCTCTGAGTTATCACGCCAAGACGCTGACCATATAAATATCGAGTCAATAGTAGAATGATTTGTTGATTTCTTTAGTTTGGAAGGTTTTGAAGTGAAACCTTTGTAAGTAAATGAGCTGCTAGAGAACGGAGACAAATTCAAGGCTTATGTGTTACTAAAATGTTGAAAACATTTATAAAGTTCGGATATATATCAGTCACACAACGCTCTCCATGTATCATTTTAATAAATATTCTAACAACTTATTAATACGAAACCTTACTTTATATTTGATTCCTATTAATCATGATTACATTATACAGCGCAAGAGATTTCAGTCAGGAAATAGATTTTGTAAGCTAATACAACCATAAACATATGATTATGTAGTATATAACCATAATATAAGATTTATGATGTTATGTGCTCTTTTCATGCGGTTGAGAGAAATATAAGGACTGCCTAATACTTCAAACTATATTGCTTAAAGTTGGAAAGTTTAAAAGAAAAGCAGTGAATATTTCATGACTGGTTAGCTGAATACGAAATGTTATTTTTTGTATAAACATTTTATCTTATAGAATTTACTTTTCTCCTGTAGTTAGTTTTTGCCTGTTATGGTTTTGCAGAAGTTTAAATTTAGCGAGAGTGATAGTTATTTACAATAAGCTCAAGACCCACACTTTATTCACGATTTTACTATCGCAAACTTATAATACTTTATTCAAGCTTTTAGTGCCATTTTTAAGAATCCAAAATACAACGAAAGGTTCTCGTGTTAAGGATTGTATAGGGTATCCAAATTCCTCAAAAATATATGACTTGCATTCTTAAAAGCTGTCTAACAGAAGTAAAGCAATTTGATGTATATTTAACTTTTGGTTTTTTTGTTTTTGTTTTGCTTTTTTAGTAATACCATTCACACGCAGACAAGCAGGTGGGCAAACCTATTTCCTTAAATGGTTTTCTTTTTGGATTCAGGGGACCTCAGAATGCGTATTTACCGAATCGAATTATTGGATCGAATGCAACAATACCCTTACTTTAGGTATATAAAAGCCAGAAAAAAACCTGTGAACGACTAATTTATTATTTATAAGGTGTCAAGAGAGAAGTGACATTATCGCTAAACATAGAATAAAATGTTTCATTACATCGTGAATAACTGGGCCATGTCATCTTGCTGAATTAGAGGCGAGCCCTGAGAGATAGTCAAGTTCCATTAATTGATCTGTTATGCTATCCCTTAGGTCTGTGCTATTGATCAAGCATTATGTCTCGTGTATTACTAACCTGTAATTTGAATTTATGAAATGAATATACTGTGTCATCCAATTGTCGGTAGGCCTGAGTGAGTCCAATAGCTGCCTTGATTTAAGTATCAGCACTAGCGGTAGATCGCATATCCCCAGCCCATGTTAGTGACTTTGTCTAATGCTCTTAGAAACATTTTCACTCATGTGTCATACAAGGAGACACCTTTATTTTTCGTAAATTTATGACATGTGCTTATGAAATTAAACCGTATGTTTTTAGCTCTGTTGTTGAACTCCTCTCTGGACTAATGTTATACTTCACTTCGTGTAAATTAGGTTGACTCATTGTTTTGTATCTTCTTGTTCTTCCTAAAGATAATAATCACGGACATTTATATAGGGTGATCATATGCACTATTTTTTAATTGCTAAAGATCCTGTCGTGGAGCAACTGATAGAACTTCAAGCTATGTTTAGTCACAGTTAATTTATCAAAATGTTTTGCATATATTTATCACAAGTATTTCTTTAAAAATAAATTAGGCTCGCTATTCTTTCGCCGATAGCTGCAGGCCATACTTTTATATTTTGAGCATAAGGGCTTTATCGAGGAACGTTTTAAATGTTCGGAAACCGGTATCGGCAGTTTTGCAAATTAACATCCCACTTAAGTAAAATGGTCTCATTTCAGAATAACATTAGGATCAATATCTCCGTCTTACGCATTATCCAGAATCGATTGACCAGATATTGTCTTAAATACAGGACAACTTGGTTTAGGTTCTTGTACCCACGGTAACTTTAGGTTTTAAATTTTTTGCAGGACCATAAGAAATTTCCATTTTCTCACAAAGATGATTAAGAGATCTTAAGGAGAATATTCCAAGTCGTCAAGTGTTTCTTTGGGGAGCACAGCTTTTGTTCTTTCCACTTCTTATTTTAATGCGTACTCTTTCCCACAATTTATTAATTAATATAATGACTTAGAGCTCTTGAGAATTTCTCTTGAAATTATGTCGTAACGCTAAGAATGCATTCTGTACAGGCGTACTCATCGTAAATAAAATTCTTTGGGGAATAACATAATTATGTTACCACTTCCTAGAAGATTCCACTCTAAGCACCTGCATATGTGCACTGTTGATGTCTCTTGTGTTATCAAGACGATACTGACGGGATTCAAGGTAGTATTTATATTGCCGTGCATAAAAAGTGGCCCATTTCCCTAAACCCACATAGTGTTTTACCCTCCTTCAGGTAACCAAATTCTGACACCAACCCGTCGGTTAGTCAGTCAGTTGGTTAAGCGCTGTCCTTCTGATTCAAGAGTCGAGGGTTCAAACCGGTCCAGACCGATGGTTTTTAAGTGTGTTTAAAAGCAACAGTCCATGTTAGTAGATTTCTTAACATGTAATAGAACCCCTGCGGGACCGGCGGCGCTGATATCCTGGCAATATACAGTGTCGCTAACAAACAAATGTATATATATATATATATATATATATATATATATATATATATATATACACACCTACCGGTATCAGTTCTCTATGTGACTGCTTGAAAACCAAGATAGGGACACAAACTAGCCAATGAACGATGTGAAATGAAGGGGCAGTTCGGTTACCATCTCTATTAAAGAGTTTCGCTACGATTGCCACACAAGGAAAGACTAAACCAATTATAAATAATTCACCTTGTAGAGGAAGGGGTGAAGAATCATTTGCTTGCATGGTTAAACTGAACGACAGATACGGCATTTATATATATGAGAGCTTTCATCAGTGATGTGAAGACTACTGACATCAAACCAATACGAGAGGGACAAAGCCAGGGGTGATGTTGGGAGCATGTCTCCCAGCCATTAAAGTGAAATGTTTCTGTACATCTAGACCTCAGCTTTGTTCGTAGGAGGGTGCGAGTTGGACTTGAATTTAAACCAATAAGAGATTGTCTCACTTAGGACTGTGTGGAGCAAACACGATAAAGAGTTTCACCAACATCAAATAAAGAAGAACACAATAAGAAACCAAAAATTTCGTCACGTTTCCGTGCACTACATGTACAATCATCTGCCCTGCCGACCGTAAGTGGCTTGAGTCAGCTAAAGCGGTCGTATGAGTTCGATGGCTACTTAGAAGAAAATATGCAGCTTAGAAGAAAGTTGTTTACCGATAACATCTTTAATATTTAATTAAACAAGGAATATAATTTAATAACCAGATCATATAATACACCGATTAAAATGTTATAGCGGCAAATATTTCAGTTGATCTACCTCACTTATAAAAGTGGAAACATACTAAGAAATCACGATATACGCTAAAGGTATATATGAGTACCGTCACCTGTAGTTTTAACCTTTATTTGGGCAATATCTTTAAAATATGGAATAGAGAAGTACCCTCATGGAATGGAATAAAACCATTTTAGAACCTGCAAACTATCTAGTAGTTATTCAAAATTAAAATAAAAATAAAACAACAAACAAAATAATCTATATAAAATAACCCACTGATTCACCAGATGAACTAAACTAAACAGCGTAGCGCAAGGGTACTAGTGGGACTAAGGCCTACTACATGACCGCTGCATCCATTGTCTCCATTCACATAGGCTATCGTGGACAGCAGGTGGTGGCCTGACGTCAACTTGGTGAAAATGGGTACAAATTAACGGTTTTTAGTTCACAAATATAGTTGTTTGAACATTTGTTACATACAGGTTGGACCATTTAAGTTAACACTGTACAATATCTCCAAAACTAAGCGTTGTAGAAAGAAATATCTTTATAAAAGTTGCTTGATATTATGGGGGAAAGTAAATGTTACTAATCGTGTTTTGTTTGGAGGACGTTATGATTGTCATTTTAGGGTCAATTTAATTTTTAAATGGGAACCTAAATTTTGTATGATGTTTTTTAATTAGAAAATGGTTCATAGAAAGCTGTTTATTTTGTGATTAGGAATATGGGGAAAAAATGTTGCTTCCCAATTACGAAACGTAACTTGACCCTCAAATGACCATCCATGGATGTTCCAACCATTCATTGCGCTCTTGTACACAGCCATTCAGAATTTTCGTTGTTATTTACATTTGGTGTAAGAACAATTGCGAAATGCCTTATACAAATGTTGTTTAGTTTTTAGTGAGGAGTGAGAAATCAAACACAAAAAACGTGAGTTCCCATTTAAAAAAATTAAAATGACCAACATAATGTCCTCCAAAAATGGCATTTACTTTCACTTTCCCCATAATATCAATCAACTTTTAGTCAAGACATTTGTTTCCGCAGCGCATAATTTTGGAGATATTATACAGTCTCAACTTAAGTGGTCCATCCTTAATATATCGCACCTCCAAAATGCGTATATAGGTTTTTTCATAAGACAGTACTACTTATTCGTCTGTAAAAGCGAACACTAGGTCCATTGGATCCACCCAAAACTAGATTTTACTTAGAAACACTTTCGATATTTTTGATTTTCTGAAAAATGGCTAACGGTTGTGTTGAAAATGCTATACACTTAGGATATTTACATGACAAACAAAATGTATATATCTTGAATTTTTTGGTAATATCCTTCATTCGAATGAATTATGTATAATTTCGTATAAAGGGCAAATCATAATAGAAAAGAAAAGCAAAAGTGAACTGAACATAAAATGTCTCTTTAAAATGCAGAACTTATTTCCAATAACTTTTTATGTGGTATCAGCCATTTCTGAGATATATGGTATTATGCGCTTGAATTTTTCAATACGATGTCATTTTTACTTTCTGTACTACCTACCTATAATAAGTAGAGGAAGTATTGCATTCCACTCAAAAATTAGATTCCTAGATTTTATCGGAAATATACATTTTGAGGCTCCCTAAATCCCCCGAAAAAGTATTTTTAGATAAAGGTCCGCACGCGCGCGTGTGTGACTGTCCGTGTGTGCGTCTGACAAAATGTGTGTGAACAGCATTAACTCAAAAACAAAAAGTCGGTTCAACAGCAAACTTGGTATTTAAATTTAGCAACTTCCAAGGATGTGATCTGGAAATTTTCGAGAAAATCTCTCCAACCAAAACTACCCATTACATTAAAAAAGTTTCGTTATCATTTTCTCAAAATGTCTGCAACGAGTTTGATTAAACTGCCATATTGTTATACAAATTTTCGTAACAAACAAATGTACATCTTGAATTTTCTGGGAGTACCTTTGAAGTTCTCTTCATTTTCTATGAGCTTTGTATAAGTGGTAAACCGGAAAATATATACAAAATTTTACTGCACAAAACAAATGTTAAGGCACACAATTTATGTCTTATAAAAAGTTTTTGGCCTTAACCATTACCGAGATATTCTTTACTATTGATTTGAATTTCAAAATACTTGTACTTTTATTTTCTCTGACAACTACCAATAGTAGGTACTCGAAGTATTGAAACTTACCCCAAAATTCCATGCCGAATTTCCAATAAAATACAGGTTTTGGGTCCCCTAAATCCAAAAAAGAAATTTTTAGAAAAAGGTTCGTTTGTGTGTGTGTGTGTGTGTGTGTGTGTGTGTGTGTGTGTTCACATCTGTTTATCTGTGAACAGCATAACTCCAATATCATATATTCTATAAGCGCATACCATTAAATCAACTCTATAAATGGTATTTAAGTTCAGTATCTTCCAAAGATGCGACCCAAAGATTTTCCTGAATATCGTTAAACCTATCGTTAAACCTAAAGTATCCTTATATAAAAAAATAGATATTTTTGATTTTCTCAAAAATTACGGTAACCTCTAAGATATTTACAGACAAACACAATGTATATCTTGAATTTTCTGTGAATGGTCTGCTAATTACTTTCAATTCGAAAGAAATTTTGTATAATTTTCTATAAGCTGTGAACCATAAGAGAGAATAAAGCGTACTGCGCAAAATATACATCTCTTTAAAACACATAATTTATTTCGAATAAGGTTTTTTATGGAATCAGCCATTTTCGAATATCCATTGCTAGTAATTTGAGTTATTCAATACTTGGACAGTTCTACTTTCTCTGCTACTTATGCTCTTGCTACGTAGCGGAAGTGTTGTATCCCCCCACAAATTCGATTCAGAGATTTCACCGAAAGTACACATTTTGTGAGTCCCTGAAGCCCCCCAAAAAAGAAAAAGAAAAGAAAAGAAATATAAAAAATAAATAAAAAAACAGGTCTGTGTGTGTGTTTCGGTCTGTCTGTCTACAGCATAATTCAAAAACAAAAAGTTGGTTAAATACCAAAAGCGGTATTTATGTTCAGCGTCATCCAGGGATGCGGTAGAAAGATTTTCAAGGAAATCCCCCTACCCTAAAAGGTCTTTATATGGGAAAATGTTCCTTATTTTTTATTTTCTCAAAAATGGCTGTAACGTTTTTGATTAGAATACTGCACGTTTGAGATATACGCATAATGAAATGTATATCTTGAATTTTCTGGGAACAGCCTGTGGAGACCTTTTCATTCTGATTGGCTTTTGAATACGTAATTGGTAAACCGTAAAGGCTACTCACAAAAATGTAGATTTCGTTAAACTAAACCATTTATGTCAAATCAAATTGATATATGTTTTACCATTTCTGAGATTATTCTTTGTTGTTGGTTTGATTTTTCAAATGTTTATACATTTTTCTTGTGGTACTTTGCTATTCGTTTTTTCTTCTTGTTATGGAGGGATCATGGCGTTTAAAGCCATCAGATAGTGATCCACTTTTTCAAAATTTACTATCGCTTTAGTCTACTGTATTCTTCATGTTCTTCTTATTCTTTGGGGTATAGGCTATGCAACCCGTTCCCGAAGTCATTTGTGGAGTCCATCTTCTTCGGAGTCGGCCAGCATCTCTCGTTTCTCTCGAATTATACAGGAAGGCTCTGTGTTGTTTTTATACCTATAACGGAAGGTGTAAATGTGCACTGAAGGTTTATATGTGTTAATAAGGAAAATATATAAGAATAATCTTTTGTCAGAATAGAATTAATTGTTCTTCCACACACACACTGTGTATTGGACAAGGTTGGAAAGGTAGAATCAGACGACTGAAAAATTCAATGACATACCTGGGACCTGAACCACGGATCTCCCGGTCTCCGTCCGGTTGCTCTAACCACTGAGCTATCATGGCAACATGTCGCTACGACATTAAATTCCCCAACTTATTCGCATTTATCCCGGTAAAATCGGGACTTAACAGCATAGTAAGTCGCCATTGGGGTGTGTCATCTCAATACAATTTTGAGATCTCCTTGTGGTTGTAATCCATGACATATTTAGTTGTTCATAGACTGTCTCAAACAGATGCCCTCACGGACCCTTTATTCTAAAATTTGTAAGTTTTGAACCCAGTACTCCTTAAAACATTTATTTCTATTTAAATCTCAATATCATTATTTTTGAGATGAATGCAACATTAGTCAAGGGATAAGAGCAAGGTAAATTTTACGTTTACCAAGAGGAGTAAACAGCATTACATATTCATAAAGCTTCATAGACGGCGCAACGAAGTAAAAATTAAAAGTGATACAACAAAAAGTATTTCAAAAACAATTAATATCATACATTTTGAGAGAAATTGTATAGTTTAATTGGTATATAGCGTTTTTCTACAGTAAATATCGTCTAACGTTTTCCCCTTCTCTCATGCTCTTTTGTTTAAATGCTTTTTATTCCTTCTGAAAAAACGTGAATTTGAAGATGTCACTTAAATTATTTTAGTGATGATTTTTTTTTGTTTTTAAATGGATCCATTAATTTGTTTTAATTTTATTTATTTTGTTAAAATAATAAGGTAAAGTGTTATGTGATACGTTAGTTTATTTTATTAAATAAATTCAAAATTTCATTCCACTTTTAGGGGCCTTCAACTGTGAATTTGCAGTGAAATCTGATATCGTAAATACGTAAATTCTATACTTTCTGCGTCTCAAGCAAACTCTACAGCTTTAAGTAAATTCAATATCCTATTCTGGATATAGCATATAGTGTTTGGTTGTAGAAGACGGCCATCTTATGACATATGTATTCAAAGTGAACAAACGCTTATGTCTTGAGCATTTCAGCTATAAATTTATAAATTTATTGCTATGAAGAGAAACATGTAAACATTGTTTCGAGGTCTATGAATGCTTCTTTCTATGCTTTCCCATTTTTTGCTCGTAACCTAGGGAAGCATCAAGATAATAATTGAATATCTGATAAACTTCAGTAAAATCATCCAAACAATGAGGGAATTTACACAGCACCGTTTGTCTTTCTTTAATTCTCTTCAAAATCTGCAAGGGAAGCATCTCATTTCCAAGTTTGTAACAAGAACAAAGAAAGTTTTTCTTAATTTAAAAGTTGAAGGTGTCTTTATTATATCTTCTGATGGGGAGAAATCCACTCGCTGAACACACTATCACTAGCAGTTTCTGCGTTGAAGCTGAGCTATTTGCATTTATGGAGGCATTAGTGCGGTTATACTCAATGCCCTTATTTTTATGCAGAATGGAAATAGTGAAGAGCAAGTTAAGGGTAAGAAACGGCAGTTGCCTGTGAGATCTTCCTTCCTAAGGTGATACATTTCTTCTTACCTTGTATTTATACAATTTATATCAGGTCATACAGAATCTGGATTGCTTTTTGAGAGAAATTAATTACCAAGAAGAATAGCAATATATATCATGAAAACACTATCGGACACCAGTCCGTCTGCGAAATATATGCATGTGGCTGGAAATTTGCATTCTTGTGATGTAGTCAAGTGCGCGGAAACGTGCCAGTGCTTTTTGCTTCCTACAGCGTTTTTCTTTATTTTAATGTTGGCAGAATCTCCTTATCATCCATGATCCACACCAGCCCTGGATGGGCCAATCTCTTACTCGTTTAAATTCCAGTCTCACACACACACACACACACACACACACACACACATTAACTTATAAACGAAGGTAAGGGCTAGGGAGTGACGAAAGGGAAGGAACGGAAACATTTCATGTGACTGGCTGGAAGGTATATTTGGAAACGACGGTCCACACAATCCCTGGGTGAGTCCGTCTTGTGTTGGTTTGATGTAAAAAGTTTGGCTCTCAAACATTAACATATAAACACAGATCGGTTTCAGGCTCAGGTGTGAAGAAAGAGAGAGGAATGGAAAAAAACACAAAAAGCAGCGCTAAAACTAGGTAAAAGATGGGGCTGGGTGTTGTAGAGGCGGTTTAATACACCATTACCAACATAAACCAATGTGCTTAATATCGACAGGATTCCATACTCACGACTGCACAAGTACAGAAAAAGTTACAGCTATTTGTGATTGGCTACAACTAGCATTATAGTTCTTTTTTGTTTTACATTTAAGGATTTATAAACTTAGTGCCTTTATACACGTAATCTATTCAAATATACACCCAATGTATTTTATTTTTGTGAGAATTACAAGTTATGAATGCAAGAATTATACAGGGATTACTTTGATTAATACATTCATCAGAATTTATTAAAACTTAATGAAATGTGATTTGGAGTTCAAATGTCAATAAATAGAAAATAAATAATAAGTCGGTTTTCGAGCTCGTAGACCAGCTGCTGATTATATATTCTATGTTAGACAAATACATGGGAAGAACGTTGTAAGAAACTAAAATCCAAATGTATTATGAACTAACTTAGAAAAGGTTTATTATAATATGCAATGAAATTATGGAATTATTGCACAATGCAACAATAAAAGCAATTTATTTACAATATTAGAAAATTATATTCTGTGTCTACTGTTTAAATTAAAATAGGGAAGAGATGTCCTGTTGATGTTTTATTATTAAAGGTTTACATCAAAATTATGTCAGCAATTTATTTAGAATGCATATTCAATTTTCAATAAAAATTAGAAAGCGCTCTCAAAGTATACGTATGATATTAGGAAAAATACTGTGTAGACATTGCTTTTGCAGATGTTCAATTAGTAATAACAGATGATTATGTTCGTGAAAATTGTATCTTTAAAAAGCACAAAGAAGAGTACAACTATTTGGGACTAAAATTAATACGGATAAGACTAAATTATATAGTAATCGAAATGAAGAAGCAGATTATTCAACTTTGGAAGAAACAGGCCTGATTGAAGGTTTTTTAGGTTTTAATAACCTAAATACATAATGCAAAAATTATAAAAAATACCCATCATGAAACACAAATGGAGAGAATTTCTGGATATAAAGATAGAGTTAATAACATGGGATATTTTATAACAATAAAAATAAGTGTTGATAAATGGCTAGTTAGGGGTGTAATCACATATGGTTGAGAAGCTTGGGTCTTAAATTCAAGAATAAGATCTTAATGACAAGACAGCGCACCCAGATTCACGGCTTCCTCTACCTTACAATTTTCATTATATACCTCTCATTAGTTATATAATTCATTTAAAATAAATCTTATATGCCTTTACTTAATCATGAATGAAATATTTTCCTGGTAATGATTTCAAATGAAGGAATGCGATTTAGTTATATTGTTTCTTCTTTGATTTCATCCAAGATGCTGTAACGGATTTCAACTTCAATTTCAAAAGTTACTTTTGTTTTCCATGAACGCATGTGAAGCAGTTTTGCAGTTTCAAATGTTCATAGGCGACGGCAAATTTAGTCTTCATCACACGAAAACTTAAATATAAATCGACAATATTTTACCACTGAAAATGTTAGAGAAAACGTTATTTGATACAAATTGTGTATTTTATTGAGCCTCTCATAACTCCACATTTTTGTTACTCCCTTATGGATTTCCATTAACTTACGCGCATAGAGTCCCGTTTAATAAATCAGACCATTGAACTAATTGCCTGAAACATTTATGACTGCAGAGGGAAACTTTGGAAGAAATCTTTTTCGGCAACTCACTTTGAACGAAATTCGAAAACGCGTCCTTTAGTTACATATATTATCCCTACACCAAGTAGCTGCGCGTTTCGTAACTATACGGGATCTTTAGATTTATTCGGCCGTTGCCGATAGGCTGTTATCATCAACACTTTGAACCGCATTTATAATCAGTGTCTCTGGCAGAAGACTAGCGAAGGATGAGTGTAAGCGGTGGATGTCAACAGTTTCGAGGTCACCTTAGTGAAATGGGACATTTAGAATTTCTTTGGTTTGCGTCTCGTAAACTCGCAAAATCAGTATGTGTGCTGATAGGTAACTCAAATAATTGGACGGTTTTTGTAGCGCAGAGTGTCTCAGTTAGCTCTCAACCATGAAAATTGTGTGATCGGTGGTCACTTCCATCTCGAGTCACAGAACGCACAAAATGACCTAGTAAAAGCAGTTCTGCACCGCCGCAGTACATCGACCCGTTTACGATGTCGAAAACGCATTCAATTCGAGGTTGAATTCCGCACCTCCTCTTTGAGACAAGGAGCTCCTGAACTAATGACATTCATTTAAACTGACTGGCGATGAAGGCCGAATAAATCCGAAGGCCCGTTATAACTCGGTAAGAATTACAGGATTTCATAGAATAGTCATACATTTTGAAAATACAGCGTGTGTGTGTGTTTTATGCCAATTTACCAAACATGAGCGTTTAAATCAAGACCACTGAAACAATTTATAATAAAATAACGAACGTGTTTCCATGTAAAGGATGGTTTATATTCAGGGGATTTTGCATACATCTCCGCCTGACATCCTTAAACGATGTCTGACTTGGCTATGAACTTTTGTATTCAGCTTATTTTAGAGATTTTATTTATGTTGTTCATGCAGGGACACATACAAGCGCGCTGGAAAATTTTCAAATTGTTTTTATTCAGCGGACATCAAAATATCGTTTATTTGAGATCAAATTTTGAAACGGAAGTTTAGAATGGAAAGCGGTGTTTCGTCCACCAAAAATTAATAATGACAATCTCAAAAACTCTCTCCCCTTATCTACCTCTCACAAACACACACTAGGAAAACTACGTTGCGTTTAACATTAAGCCTATATCCAAAACATAAAGGAACATACATTATTCATTTTTATACCTTTTTTGGGATAGTTACACGAGAATGATAAGTTAAAGTTATATTCATGAAAGCTACCAAGTTTCATTAAAAACACTTGTATTCTGCAACAATCCAGACTGACAAAGAGGCATCTGAGCAAAATTTCCGACCTTTCATGCTCAATTTAAATGGGATGCTAAGAACCATAGCAGTTAAATAACGCCCATAAATAAAACGCAATTTCTTTCTTCTTTTCAAGAATTAGCCAATAGCAACTCAGTTATAATCTTTAGGCATATTGGGGTGTAGGAGTATAAAAAAGGCTAGGTTAGAGGTAAAGTCCTTCAGTCCGTCAGTTCACCGAAAATATTTGTATGCTACACGTCGTCTTCAGTCCGTCAGTTCACCGAAAATATTTGTATGCTACACGTCGTCTTCAGTCCGTCAGTTCACCGAAAATATTTGTAAAGTACACGTCGGCTATCGATTCGCAAGTTACGCGTATCAGAGTTATGAAAAATCTCAAGTATTGTAAAGTTAATGATACAAAAAGTTGAAGTACGTGAATTAAGAATGATCAGTAAATAAGTTATTATAACAGTTTCAGTTTGGCGAGTGTCAAGATCAATGTGTAAATGTGATAGTGACTGTGTTCGACAATAAAAGTGTAAAACAAATTCCTTCATCAGTGTTATCTTTGGATAAAAGATTCCTTTCCGTTTACACAACCTGTATAAAGAGAAGTGCTCGACCAAAAAGATCATAGCTAGCCGGAGGACAGTGAACAAAAATTAAATAAAATAACAGTAGCATTCTTTAAAACAAACATTAATACTGCCGCAAATTGCTAACACCAGATGGAGCTAACAAACATTATAAAGAATCACGTCACAAAATGGCTTCACCACGTGAAGTAAACACACATACACAAACATTATAAGTAATACCGTCGCAAATTAGCTCCCAAGCGTGGGGCTCAACAAAATAAATAAGATTACATGTATGCCACTTCAAATTGGCTCCCATACGTGGGGCAGTTAAAATTATGTAACCAAACAAAACAAAAGCAGCACAATATAAGATCTTCAAGTTCTAATAATTTACGTAAAAACATATTACGTAAGCACTAAACCACTTCAAATTGGCTACCACAACGTGGGGCTACACAAAAATGTTAAATATAAATAGCATTAAACCACTCGCACTATCGCTAATGTATGTTGCGCCTAAAGTCGAATAGGCAGACAGCATTCTAAACCCTCACAACAGGGTTGTATTGTTTATCAGTTATTGTTGTGGCCAACATATTGTCGTATGCAACAGGTTTGTTGTTCAACATTGTTTTTGCGCTAGCCTGCAGTTTATTTGAGTGATGAACATGGAAGAAAGTGTACGTGTAGGGGACCATTCTTCTGGCTCTAGAAGTGGCAGAAGGGTATGGTGAAAAGAAAACTGGAGTGAATGGAAAGGTTAAAATAAAGTTTTGTGATGAAATTTCTTAAATTGGCTTTTATTACAATTATTACTAGCGACATATTCCTGCTTTAATCTGTGGATCAAACTCTATTTAAGCGATTGCATATTAATTGTTTCAGGAATCGTGAGAGGAACCCCGAAATGTTGGAATGCAACCGTCTTGTGCAAACAAAGGGGAGTGATTTAAATGCTGTACCATCCCAGTGTACCATCTTATCAGGAATAAGCAGCCGTGTAACCAAACAGCAGCAGGACAGGATTCTTTCATCGCTTATGACAGTGTCCAGTCCAAAAACGACAGCGTCCTCGTAAAGGAAGCGGAAAAGTTATCTTGTTACAAAGTTTCAGTGAGATTAAACAATGAGCAAGTTCCCATATGTTCCAAGCTTTTTAGAGTTCTATTTGGCATAGGAACAACCAGACTTAATAGTATTGTTGCCTCACTAATTGCTGGTAATGCTATTCTTGAAAAAAGATGAGGGAACTGTAAAACCAAGGAACATATTCCAAATAAATACAACGTTATTAAGTTCATTTCAAAATTTAGGGCTAGAGAAAGCCACTACAACAGAGAAAAAATAATAGGTCGGTATCTTTCTTCGCACATAAATATTACAAAGCTCTTTAAAGTGTATAATAAGAGCGTTGTTGATTCAATTAAACGTAAAAAATTAGTTCTTCAGTAACAAATTCTCTAAAAATTTTAATTTGGGATTTGGTGATCCTCTAAGCAGATGTCTGTAGCTCTTTCTGTAGAATGAAATATGAAATGAAACTCATTAAAGACTCTAGCAAAAGGCAAAGAGTGCAAGCAGAGCCTGCTGCCCATAAAATGAGAGCAAAACAATTTTTTAAAATTATGAAAGGGAAACTGCCCAACAGCTTTCCTTATACTTTGATCTAGAGCAATTTCAACCCTTGCCAACACTTGGTATTGGCGAGGCATATTATGCGCGACAGCTATCATATTTTGCTCTCTGCATTACAGACAGAGAAAATTCCCACCAGCAGCAAAAGCGGAGCTCCTTTATAACCCTACCACGAGTTGCTTGGTAAATTCTAAATTATAACCAAAGCAATTTCAATAAAATCTTCCACCAGCGGTGCACTAGGGCCGTTGCACCCTGACCTGCAGTCGTTAAGGAGTTCTTTGCTACCTCCTATCACCCCCGCTACCTCAATCTCAACCGCCATCCTGCAAACCCCTATCCTACCTACCAGTGATTGAACCCTAACAAGGGTAGGTACACTTTGATAACACTTCTTCGGGCTACCCTCAGCCTGCCAACAGGCTTCGGACAGAGAAAATAAGTCTCTATTGCTAGACTGTAAACCAGGCTGGCTGTGGACCAAATGAAGTAGCTTCAGGTTTGATAGAATTAAATTAAATTGAGCTTTATTTATGAACGCTCTTTAACTGGTATGGTTCTTAGCGTCCCATTCTATGTTGGACGTGAAAGACCGGAAATTTTGTTCAGAGGCCTCTTTATGAGGCTTGAGGTTCTTTTACGTCCTGTAAATCTAGGACACGGGAGCCCCGCTTTCCTTCCCTTCCGAAGGAAGCCTTGCCCGAAAAAATTCATCGCCCTCCGCAGGGTTTGAACCCGCGACCTCGGCCACTAAAGGCTAACATGATACCCCTAACCCACGGAAGACGACAGCTTTGATAAATGTTCTAAGTTAGTGCAAATACGAAGAACACACTTGAGCCATAAGATTATTTTCTCGGCTGCGCTGGGTAGAACAGAAATGCTTACGTACTTCATTCTGTGTACTGGTGGCTTATAAAGAAATCTCCAGATTCAATCACAGTCAATTAAATTTCCAGTGCACGGTATTCCTACTTGCCTGCAGACCGCCTTTTCGGCACAGTGGAGAAGAGTCTTCAGAAACAATCTGAAACTTTAACTTGAACAATATCGTAACATTTATGAGAAAATGGGATTCAAAAGTTCAAAAAATATGAATAGATTGGAATATTTTAAAGTTTAAGACCTTTGTGGTGATTTAAAGAAGTGGGAATAAGAGATATGAAACGGGTAATACTGAAAAAGAAATCCCATGGGAAGAAAACCTCCATCATTTTTAAAACAGAGCCCTCATACAGACTGGACATGCAACAAAAAGTTATATTTCCTTGTTAAAAAGTGTGTAGCAGCAGATCAGATACCTGACCCAGATGTTGTCGGTTTGTTATGCCCTATAAAATTGGAAAAAAAGAAAACTTATTCACTATTCTTAAAAAATACTTTGGTGATAGCTGGGAGGAGGATGAAACCCTGAAATTTTATGTTGATGTACCTGAAAGAGAATATGTTGCAACAAACGATGTAGAAGAGCAAGTTAAGAATGAAGTGTGTGATTGCTTGGCGGAGGAACCTGGATATCAAATGCTCTGAAGAGGAGTTAAGAGACATACAACCCATTCATATTTCAAAATTTTAACTAAAATCCGACAACAGTCAGCGAAACTTCTTTTGATGATGATTTGTTTTTCTAATACGTCCCATAAAGTAGGCTTTTACACTTTAATTTCAAACAGGATAGTCTTTTACTGATTTGTTTAGTGAATATCTAAAGATTTTTGTAATTATTATTATTGATTTTATTCCTCAGATATAGTTTGAAGCCAAAAACTAACTTTATAGATTGTTTAGGAACAAATTAATTTTGAGTCTGTTATTTATTGTAAGTTGTGAAAAGAACTGCTGAATTATTAATGATTTTGACTGAATTGCTTTTAAGAAAAAGAAAAGCAAGTAAGAATTTTGACTGTATTCTTTAAATAATATTTGAAAATATTTTCCTTAATAACAATTTTGATTGCTTTGATTAAATAATA
This sequence comes from Deroplatys truncata, assembly GCA_030765065.1. NCBI lineage: Eukaryota > Metazoa > Arthropoda > Insecta > Mantodea > Mantidae > Deroplatys > Deroplatys truncata. The sequence goes on along the minus strand of CM060981.1, from coordinate 204,275,582 downwards.
TTAGGATATTTGTCAAGGAAGCAGTATGCAACCGTTAAAATAAGAGACTGAATTTGACTGTATTGTTTAAATAATTGGTTGGGAACACCTTCCTCAATTATTGATTTCATTGCATCAGTTATTTAGTTCAAGTAGTAATAAAATACTATATTATTGTATTATTCCTGTATAAATTTGTTTCAAAACATAACTTGTACTTTTGGTTGGTGCAAAACGCAACAGATTTTCAAATATTCATTTAACAACTGAATCTTTAAATAAAGAGTGAGATTTTCCCCACTTATACTACTTCACTGTATTTAGAATTCTTAATAAATCCCTGTACTTAAATTATCAATTGTTATAAAACTTTACTCAATATTAGTTTTGGCTTCTCCTGTAAAAATTGTATTTGTGGACTTATTTTGTTTTGAGAAGTTACTCCAATTGCCTGATGTGTCTAGGGGACATGTAAAATATACTCAAAATAAAATGTAAACGTTTCTACTCTCCAGTTTTAAGCAAATAGCCCATAATGTTATACCTGTTTATCATACGTTAATAATAATAACAATAATAATCCAAAATAAGGGGTAAACGCTTTCTGATGTCCAATTTTCCTGAAATAGTCCACAAGTTATATCTATAGCATGGTGATGATTATTATTATTATATTATTATTATTATTATTATTATTATTATTAACGAAAGCGCATTACATGCTTATTTTTCTCTAAAGATTTGTTCAAAAATGTTTCTGAAATACCATTAGCACCGCCACAAAATGTATAACATTAACTTTTTAAACACGTGCAGAAAGAATGCGTTAATTTCTTTCGTTTGGATATAAGTATAGAACAAAACATGTATCTAGCTTCTTGTTTCCTCCAGAGACCTATCCCGCTCACCTCGCATAGGACGTCTACTCGAAAGGCATATAACGCTTGAGATAACACTGTTCCCGAGCCAGATTCGAGTAGTCGATGAGAAAGTTCTTCTCTCCTTTCCTCTGCAACTTCTTCGTCAATCGGAAAGCAATTGAAGTTCTCTGTGCGCTGAGAGAGACCCTCAACATACTTATCAATCTTGCAATGTTTTCAGATCTCTTGCTGCTCGTGTGCAAGCAACTGCACAACTGCAGCCTAGCCACAACAAAAATATACATACCTATCCTTTCTCCTTGAAAGGGTGTGAATGAATAGAAACGTTTCCTATAAAAGTGTTTGTTTAGAGGAGCTCTGTCTAACGGTACTTTATTTAACCCCCACTCCCATTTGTAATTATAAAGTGATTCGCCACTGACCCCCACTTCCGATTATGGCAGATTGATGAAATCATGCTCAAGTGAAAGTTAGCATGTGCTTTAAGTATAAATATTTTGTTTAAAATTTTCAAAACGTATTTTCCGATATAAATTACTGTTGCGGGAGGTTGGTTCACCCTATACCAAATATTTATCTTTTTTATAAATTTCCCTTGGTTACCCAGTTTATCACTACTGCGTTTTTACTGTTTTGTATTAACGCTTATTACCGCAATTACACTCCCACATAAATACCCATGCCCATAGCGGGACGCGAACGCACGACCTCAGCTTGGCGGAGCGCATTAGTTCACAGATGACGTAGTTTTAATGCTTGAAAGAAAAGCAGTACGCGAACTAAATAAGATATGTAAAGAATATTACATGAGCAAAACAAACTAAAATTAAAATTATGGATTCAGGAAATTGTATCAAGTAAAAAAAAAAAAAAAGTAATAGGAGACAAACTGATAGAACAAAGCTCGCTTTTTCAATAATTAGGTTTTTACGTAACTTATGAAGAAGGCCAATATATCAACTGAAAATACAAGGTGGAAACAATCTGTGGAATAAAGAATAACGTTAGAAAGACACATCGCTGATATTTTAGAAGACAGTGGTATTACGAGTAAAGAAAAAAGACAAAATGTAGATAGAATCAGCAGAAATGCGACTCTTAATAGGCTACACTAACAACGCGATATTAAGAGCCAACACATAAGAAGATAATTAGGAGCTGAGCAGCTATTACAACATATAGAAACACACAGAGAATGAAAATAGACATTTATAAAGAATGCCAAAAGAAAGAATTGCGATACAAGCGTTAAGCTACAAACCAGGAGGAAAGAGTGGAATTAGATGATTGAAAAACTGAATGTCATAGATCTTCCGGTTTCCACCCGGTTGCTGTAACTAAATGACCTACGATGACATCATGTCGGTAGGAAATTAAATTCCCCATATGACTCGCATTTTCCCGGCAAACCACAAGGAGATCTCAAATAGTTGTGCAATGGCATAAACCCCCCCCCCCCAATGGCACCTTAAAATGTCGTCCGATTCTATCTTCCAACCTTGTCCTACACACGGCTTGTGCGGAAGGCAATTAATTCCAGAGGCTGATTGTACGGAGCAAAGAAAAGGTGCAAAGAAAAGGAAAAAAGAAAGTGAGGTTGAAAGAGGCGGATATCAAACTTGAAGAAAGAAGAATAAGAAGTGTATTTACTTAAGTGTACGCTGTCAAAATTTCAGCCAATGTTCTAAATCAAGGGTGGCGAAAACGACTTCCTTCCGCGAGTTACCAAATATGCAACACGCACTACATCACTCAGAAAGGGAACGGCGTCTACGAGTCAAAATGGCTCGCGAGTCACGTTTTTGTCACCTCTGTTCTAAATAATGGAATTGAAACAATAGGCAACCTAGAAACTATTTTTGGAAGGACGTTTTTGGTAAAAACTTTTATTGGAAATACTAAATGGCTTACCCAACATTGCTCGGGTGGCTTTTTAAACTGAGAGTGAGATTAAATTAATTTTATTTACTTCCGCCCGCATCCTTTATAACATTCTTGCAGAAATATATAAGAGATTTTAAAGGTGAATTATCCCCATTACACTTTATAATTTTAATCTCGTACAACAGCGTGATATTCCGAATAAATTGTGAAAAATACCTTGATATGCACGGAAATAGGTACGAAACATCGGTGAAAGAAATAATTCTGATTTCTTTAACCTTCCCTCCTCTACCCAAGTCTTTCAAATTCTGCAAATCTTGTATAAGCTGTAGGTATCCTTTGGAAATGACGCAATTATCGTGGAGCAATAGTGGAGCAATTTTTACTTCTCTACCACTTATATGGTAGGTAGAGAAGGTAGTGCATTCCACCCAAAAATTTGATACCGACATGTCATCGGAAATGTGTTTTGAGGCCCCCTGAATACAAAAACGGCATTTATAGAAAAAGGTCGTGTGTGTGTGTCTGTAAACAGCATAAAACTTAAAAACAAAAAGTCGGATCACATAAGCTTGGTATATAAATTCAGTACCTTCCAAAGATGCGACACGAAGATTTTCAAGAAACTCTCCGTACTTAAACTACCCTTTACATGGAACATTTTTCAAAGTCTTTTATTTTATAAAAATGGTTATATTTTGATTAAAACACACATTTTAAGATATTTACATAATGAATAAGATGTATATTTAGAATCTTCTGGAAATAACCTTTGAAGTCCTCTTCATTTGGAAGGAGTTTTGTATACTTTGTATAACTAGTAAATGTTAAGTGATAGGCGAAAACACACTACACAAGAAATGTAGATTTCTTTAAAACACACAGTTTATTTCAAATAACCTTTTTTGTGACATCAGACATTTCGATACATCCGTTATTAATGGTTCGAATTGTTCAATGCTTAGCTATTATTTTAAAGTCCTGTCAACATTCAGTTGTTTCTGGCGACTACATTGAAACAGTATGAAATTTTACGGACAGTGTGTACTTCTTAGATATTTGACTTCGCTTTTACCTTGTATCTATAATGGAATGTGTAATACAGCTATTTTCTGTAAAAGTTTATTTGGATTAAAATGAAGTAGATATAAAAATAAACTTCAGTAAGGCTAGTTTGTATACCCACTATAAGGATAGAGGATAGAGAAATTCATGCGAATGTATCACATCAAATTTTTACTTTTCTTACCACGTACGTGGTAGGTAGAGAAGGTACTGCACTCCACCCAAAAATTGGATACCAAGAATTCATGGAAATACATGCTTTAAGGCCCCTGAATTCATATAAAGCATTTTGGAAATATGTATGTGTGTGTGTCCGCATGTCTATGTGTTTTGAACATAACTCAAAAACGAAAATACAAACTTAGTATTTAAGTTCAGCATCTTCCAAGGATGAGACACCCCCACCCTCATCCACATTTTACATTGAACATTTTTCGAAAATTCTGATCTTCGAAAAAATGGCTCTAACGATTTTAATTAAAATACCATATATTAAAGATATTTACATGACAAATAAATAGCATATCTGTAATTTTATGGCAGTAGCTTGTGAAGTCCTCTTCAATCGAAAGGAATTTTATATAATTTTATTTAACTGGTAAACGTTAAGCGATAGACGAAAACGTAAAACACAAAAAATGTAGAGTCCTTTTAAAACACACAACTTATTTCAAAAGCTCTTTTTTTCTTTCTTTTGGAGGCATAAAGCATTTCCTAGATATCTGTTATTAATGGTTCGAATTGTTCATTACTTGGTCATTGTCTTAAAGTCCTGTCAACATTCACTTGTTTCTCGTGATTGCCTAGTAACAGTATGGAATTTTAAGGCCAGCGTACAGCGTCCAGTTCTTAAACATTTAACCATTGCTGTTTTCTTTGTATCTATAACAAAATGTGTAATGTGGCTATTACTACAAAGCTTTATTTAGATTAAACTGAATTAGAAGTATAAGCTTTAGTAAGATAGTTTGTATACCCACAAATAAGCGATAGAGGGTAGAGAAAGACATGCGAATGAAACACATACAATTTTTAGATAATTACAAGAGATGAGCTTTTAAATCACTGTACCTTTTCTTTGTTTCCGTAGTTATTTAGTAACATAAAAGCTACATGACTTTCACATAATGCAGAAACCTCTAACGCGCGAAATTGGAACAAAACTCTCAGTATACTGCCACAATTGACAGAAAAAGGTTTCTCGGTTGTTAATTATAAATATTGTTTTAATAATTTCTGGTATTACGCTGGGCATAATTACATAATATTATTTATTATACGCTGGTAATAAACTCGATTTCAGCATACAAAGGAAATACCTGCAAAGCATTCTTATATAAGGATTATTAAAACATTTTGGCATAAGTATCGCGTATGGTCCGACTTTTTTAAATGGGGTGAAGCATTTAAAAAGATTTGCTTTTAAACATGTTTTGGTTGAAGGTGTTTACTCCATCATAATGAATCTTAATAACAGTGTTTCTGACTTTTGGGGTTTGGGTGCTAAAACGTTTAAAATTGCTGCTTTTATTTCTGAACCTTTGACGCACATTTTTTATACTGGCATCGATACTGTCAACTTTCCTGATGTATTTAAAGTTATTAAAGTTGTTCCTATCCATAAGAAATATATTCAAATCGACTATTCCAATTATCGACTTATTATTATTTTGGCAGTAAAATTATGTCAAAGATTTTCAAAATTTTGTTAAACAAACAATTGAATCAGTGATTTGAAAGCAATCTTTTACTCACCCGTGATCAGTTTGGATTTATAAAGGGCCATTACACATTTGATTCTGTTACTAATTTACAAAGCGCTGTTTTTTTAAATATTCAGAACGGTGATGAAGTAATAAGTCCTTTTTTTCTTACTAAGGCATTTGACACTGTTTCGATACATTGTTGTTAATTAAACAACGTTTGTATGATTTAAATGATCTTAGTTTGAGCTTTTTAAACTCCTATTTTAGTCAAAGGTATCAGTATATGCATTATACTAATAGAAGTTATCTTAAATTGGTTAAATCTTGTATTCCTTAAAGGATCTATTCTAGGCACCTTGATCTTTATATGTTAATGACCTCCCTTCTAGTATTAAATAAAATTGGCTTACTAATTTAATGTATGCCGATGATCTTGCAGTAGGTGTACTATTATATAGTACTAGCAATATATATTATATATAGTTAATATTAATATTTATTGATGGATACCATTTGCGTTTCAAAACACTTTTTCAATATCAGACGGACAGAGGAAGATTAATGATGGGATTAGATCGAACACTTTTAGGCTCTAAGACTAAAAATAATTGTGTTGATGACGATTATTTTTAATGCCGTACTAAGAACTACTCGAGGGGGGGATATTCAGGAAAGTAATGCGTAACTGGCGGTATTTCAATCGCGGACATCTCGCGAATGAGTCCGCGCCGTAACGATCGCGGCCATTCCTGTCGGTGTTATGATTGCGATAATGAAGATCTTTCAGTATATAGTTTGTCTAATATGTTTTTGTATTAATTTTCTCTTTTCGATATGCTTAAATAGTCAGTAAAACTCATATGGATTATAGATTATAATAACTATTCTGTATAATTTCTATGCTTTTAATTGTCAAATATAATTACTGCAAGACATACCTTCAAAAATGTTCCTAAATGAATGTCATTAGTTAAAGAATGTCAGAACATCAAATAAATTTAAAACTTACAATATTTGTGTTCCTCCTGTAAAATTATAACACACACTGGCATATAGGGACATCCAGCAGTGTTTTATGTAATGAGATGGATTTCTAGTCAGTAGGCGCGCATGGTGACAGGCATTTAGCTCACCGACCATAGCGCAAATGGAGAGAAGTAGGACGCTATGGTCGTGAAATGGTCAACAATTTCTTCAGGGTCCTTCTCTTTCAAAGTATAAGTCTCTTTTACGTACAAATAAGCATTACGGGACCAATAGCTTTACTTCCCTTCCGAAGGACTTTTACGCATGGAAAAATCAATTGCCCTCGGTCGGATTTGAACCCGCGACCTCGAGAACAGCAGGCTAGCATAATAACCACTAGACCATGCCTATGAATAAAGCAGAAATTTTTATGCTTATCCACATTTGCTCTCTCCCTCCTCCTACTACTGGTCTCTCTCTCTCCCCCTCTCTCTCACACACTAACACACACACATACACACACAGACACATGCGTACACGATCGTTCGCGCACTCACATTTTTTGCTAAAATGCTTTCTCAGATTCAGGGAACCTCTAATCGCGTATTTCAAGCGATATTGCATTTGGGCCCAATGCAGTACTTCTCTATCTTGGCTAAGAGGCAAAGAAAAAACAAGTTCTCATTTCCACTACCGAAAATACGAGTGTTCTCAATTCTATACTATTATTTGCAAAAGCAGCCCAGCACGGCTCTCTTTATGTAATATCCATATGGCGTCCTTTTTGTTGGGATGACTTGAGATCTTGTTGTTTATTTAAAACTCACTTCATACTGTCTCATTTACAGCGCTAGAGAAAGAATGGAAATTAAAGGACAGAAACAGAATAACAAATGTAATGTGGTATGATAAAAGTAAAAAATAAAACACTTACCTTAGGTCCAGTGGAGTTCAAAGCTTGCCGGTGTTAATATTGCACAATTCGCTCAAGAATCCATATGCTTTGTGACTTTAAATTCTTTTACAACAAAGCGTACAAATTCTAAAACGAAGCGAGCAACAATATCTGTGCTGCCATTCTCACCGCTGCATTTGGAGCAACCAGAATGCAAATGCTTGTACTTTTCTCAACAGATACACTTGTATGCAAACAATGCCGCTGACTACCTGCAATAATGCCTGCTATCTGTAATACAGAAACTCACTAGGGTGTCATTACTAATTAAAATCTGCAGCTGTTTTTAAAGTTGATCCCTTGGTGTTTGGCCGTATTTTCCGTTTAAAAGCAGTGAAGATTTAGGGGAGATATGAGGAGGCTGGCAACAAGAGTGGGTGTAGCCCTACTTTGTATCGACTTTATCATATTTTCCAGATCTAGTTACAACTTTATTAATTAGCAGTTTCATAACTGCTTATTAAAATACATAAATTACAGCTTGCAAAAGTACAGGTTGACGTCCTCATCGAAAAACAAAACATAGAGCAGGAATTAAGTCCCTCAATACTTCTTCTAAGTAGAGGGACTATTATTTTGCACCCAAAGACTTTTTATTGGAAATACATGCTTTGAGGCACCAGAATAAAAAATCCGATATGATGCATTCACATGACGTTCTCTCCCTCTGTGGTTTATTAGTGGGTATACAAACTATTCTTACGAAAGCTTATTTTTCTTTCTACTACATTTTAATTCAAATAAACCTTTGCAGAAACAGCTACATTGCACATTCTGTTATATACACAAAGAGAACAGCGATAGTCAAATGTTTAAGAACTGAACACTATATGCTGGCCTTAAAACTTCAGGCAATCGCAAGAAACAACTGAATGTTGACAGAACTTTAAGAGAATGACCAAATAATGAACATTTCGAACCATTCATATAGGATGTCTCAGGAATGGCTTATAACCAAAAAAGCTTATTTGGAATAAATTGTGTGTTTTAAAGAGATCTACATTCCTTTTGTAGTACGGTTTTGTCTATCGCTTAACCTTTACCAGTTATACAAGATTATATAAGATCTCTTTCGAATGAAGAGGACTTCACAGGGTATTCCCAGAAAATTAAAGATATACATTTTATTTGTCATGTAAATATCTTTAATATATGGTATTTTAATCAAAATCGTTAGAGCAATTTTCTAGAAAATAAAACCTTTCGAAAAATGTTCCATATAAAAGGTAGTAGGGGTTGGGAGATTTTCTTTAAAATCTTCGTGGCGCCCTTGGAAGATACTAAACTAAAATACCAAGTTTGATATTTATTGGACTTTCAGTTTTTGAATTATGCTGTTCACAGACACAGATCACAGACATCCATGCACACAGACATGCTTCAACTTTTTGGTTTCAAGGGCTTCAAAGCATGTATTTCCGTTGAAATCTCAGTATTGAATTTTTGTGTGGAATGTATTACCTTCTCTTCCTACTATGTACGCGGTATAGAAAGTAAAAAGCCAATTTTAGAAAAACTTCCTAATGCGTGGATGAGTGAGTCTGTGTGTGTGAGAATAGCACTACTCAAAAATAAAATGTCGGATAAGTAGTAAACGTGATACATAAGTTCACTTTCCTCCAAGGAAGTGACACGAAAATTTCCAAGAAAAAAAATGTCCTTCCCCAGACTATCGTTTACATAGTAAAGGTAGTTATAGCTTATTTTTTCAAAAATGCCTAAAACGATTTTGATTTAAGCACAATACGCTTATGGTATTTGAAAGATGAATAAATTTTGTATGTGGAATTTCCTTCGAAGAGCCTGTGAAATCCTCTTCATGAGAAATTAATTTTATATACTTGCTAAGCTGTAACTGGTAGACAAGAACTTATTACACAAAAATATAGGTATTAAAACATACACTTTATGTCAAATGAATATTTTGTAGTATTAACCATTTCCGAGATACGCCTGTTATTCGTTTGATTTTAAAATGTTTTATCATTGTTTTAAGTCCTAAGCCGCTATCATATTTTATCGCCGTAAAGAAAATTTAAATTTATTGGATAAATATTTTTTATGAATTAATTATATATATAAATATAATTACGTAAGATTCAAAGATTGGAATATTAAAATCCTCTTCAACCCTATGTCCTTTTTGTGCCTAAAACGAAACGTGGAATTCTAGAATTTCTGCAAACAATTTCCTGGATTAACAAGAAATAGGTAAAGAATAAGCATTTGCAGGAATAGTTTGTAGGAGAGTGGGTAGAGAAAACTATTTGAATGTAATGTATATTATATTAGTTTTACTTTTATGCTTGAAATCCTCTGAAACCCATAAAAAGTTTTTAGTTTTGTTTGTGTGTGTATGTGTGTGTGTGTGTGTGCGCGCGCGCATGTGTGTGAACAGCATAACCTAAAAACGGTCGGTTAAATACTAAACTTAGGATTTAAATTCAGAAACTCCCAAAAGTCCGACACGAAGATCTTCTGGAAAACCTCCCACCACACACTACCCTTTACATGCAAAACGTTTTGTGATTTTTTATTTTCTAAAAACAGCTGCAACGATTTTAATGAAAATACCACAGGTTTAATACTTTTATGTGAGAAATTAAATGCATGCGTAATTTTTTATGAATATCTTGTGAACTTCCATTTAGTTGATTTAAATTTGTGTAAGCTGTAAGAAATAAATCGTATTAGTTAATCAAAATCTTACTATAGGAAATATGTAGAGATTACTAAAATTCACAATTTATGTTAAACAGGTTTTTTGCAGCGTTGGTCGTTTTTGAAATATTTAATGTTGCAGTTTAGACCTTTTCTAAATATCACATGACGGACACGTTTGAAAGTTTATGCTCCTTTTTCCCCTTTATTTTCTGCCCATCGCAAGAGCTTTTTACCACAAAAAAGTATTTGAATACATTTTCAGTATGTTGAAACTTTGTTGCTTCAGCTGGCTTAGCTGACGTTACACGGTTAGCCTTTTAAACTCGTATGAGGAATTAATTTAATTTACTTCCCATCGCTGTTTATGCAACTATTGCACAATAATATAGAGGATTTGTATTTCAAATCCTCCCCATTACCCCTTAGAATTACTTTCGCACAGCCCTAGCTGTTCGTAGTAATGGATGAAAAAATCTCTGATAATAATCACGAAAAAACATATGAAACATCTACGGAACATCTGACTTTCTTAACTTCCACCCGACAGTCGTGTAAGTTCTGTAAATGCTGCATAGCCTATAAGTACCCTTTAGGAGAATCACAGATCGGAATGGTAGAATAATTTTGCAGAGCATTGCAACACGTAGTAAACCTTTGCATCTCTTCTTTGGTCCCATAAGTATTTAGTAACATAAATGACACATCGTTTTTGCATAATATAGAAATATTGTATATACAACGAAATAGAGGTGAAGCTGGTGAATATGAAAGTTCCCCAATACCAGGCCACTAAGTCAACCTCTTTGTAAAAGACAAATAGTCTGCAACAATCGAGAAAAATAGACTTCTCAGTTGTTAATATAAGATATCTGTTCACTAATGTTATCAATTTTCTCTCCTTTTACAATCATTTAGCATGTCCTGCTAACGAACGTGATTACTACATAAGAGAAAGAAAATAAAGCAAACATTTCTTAATTGAGAGTTATTAGTAGGTTTTGACACCCATAAACTTCCATGCATACATATATGAAAATAGAATAAAGGCTATTCGGAGATTTTGACACTGTTTCATTATTCAGACGTCTGAATATTTAATAAATGACAATTAAAAAGTTAATAGCATACGATTCGTACCATTATAAACATGATCGATTCTCGCTGTTTAAGTTCAGTATTCTGTTTGCTTAAGTGTACCATCATGACCATCTTAATTATTGCTTGGAATAAAATGTAACCGGATTTTGTTTTTATAGTCATTCTCTGTGAAGTACAACAACTATTTTCTGCTCCATTGCATTCTCAACGAAGTTTTGTAAATCCTTTATAGTATTTTACTAATTTGTGAATTTTACATCAAAAGGTACTTGTCTCACAGAAAGATTAGGGATTTTCAATAAGGAAGGAATTATTAAAATCGGTTGAGTGGTTTTTAACATTATCCTACATACACGTATATACATACGTCCATATTATATCCATATGTTTAATATATATTTAATATAATATATGTATATATCCATAAGCTGAAATTTTCTCTTTTTATAATATTGGTATGGACACAACGTGATACAATAATGAATATGTGGAATTTGTCATTGGTAGAGAAAATTTTGCGAATGCACCACATCAGACTTCTCTCTCTCTCTCTCTCTCTCTCTCTCTCTCTCTCTCTCTATCTCTCTCTCGTGGTTATGAAAAGGGTGGAACTTCAAAGCCATTAAATAGTAATCCATTTGTCACTTGTATCCTTCTTTTAGCTGTAACGAAACGCATATTGACGTTATGAGGAGAGAAAGTTTGCGTTTATGTGTATGTGTGTGTTTGTGGAGGTTTCATGTAGGTAATCACTCAATCAATTTTGCTATATTTTTCATCATTAAACAGCATCGTAAACTATATAACTATAATTTCAATCTATAAGTTACTAAAATGCTATAGAGGAATTACAAACCTATGCACTAGAATAAGAGCACATTCTACAAAATTATACTTGGGAAGAAGGCTGTCAATTTTCCATAGAGAATGTCATAGAAGAAAATAGCTGTTGTTACTCCACAGAAAATTCGAGTGAAAATAAAACAAACGCTGTGGATATTTCATTCCAAGCAATATACATACACGGCCACGATTTAGTAACCGAGTAAAATGAAGCTGCATCAAAACAAAAGGCATCGGATCTGCTAAAAAAAAGGACGACATGTGCGCGATACTTAACCAAAAATATACTAATAACCCTTATGTAAGAACTTTTTATCGTATTACAGCTGTATGTTGTAAATGAGTTCATTACCGCCGTATGCTAATTAGTCTGATATAACGGAACGTCAGAACGCCAGAAATTAATTCAATCGATATTTATAATTAATAACCGAGATAATTATTTTTCCAATGGTTGCGGGCTATATGCCATTTCCAAAATGTTTAACTTGATTTGCTAAGAGTGAAGAATCTTAATGTCCACCAGTTTTAAAGCATTTTCGTTGTGTATTGATGTTAGAGATTTCTGCATTATGTGACAGCTCTGTAGTCTTTATGTTATTAAATAACTATGGAACCAAAGAGAAGACCCAAAGTCTCATGTACTTCAATTATCTAAAAAAATACTCCTCCGTTCCGATAGTTGCTTCACCTCCAAGAGATTCTTACAGCCAATACAATAATTGCAGAACCTGGAAGTGTTGGTGGGACTGGGGGAGGTTAAGGTAATCAGAAATATAGCACCCATCAATATTTCATGCTCATTTTCGTTTATATGAGGAGATGTTTCATTATTTATCACTAATATCACGAGCTTTGAGATTACTATTATTATAGGAGATTAAGGGAATGTTTCATTATAAAAATCTTCTACATCACTCTACAATAATGTCATAATTGGCCACCGTCATTACAGGCCACCTGTGCAACCTCGGACAAACCAGCTAGTGTGTAATAATGAAAACCTTTCTGTAAACATTTACCTGGTTTATCAAGAACTAGAGAGAAATATTACCTTTTTGGTTTCTCAAAGAGTGGGTAGAGAAGGTCATGAGAGTGTAGTAGATGAGGTATTTTTAAAATAATGCAGGACCAATTGTATAGTGTGTTAAATCTACATTTCTTTAAAAAGCCGCTGAGTGCCAATAAAATAGGAAAACCAAAAAATTCAATTTGCAGCAACGCACCTTTTATATTAATACTACTTTGCTTTTGAGTTCAGTGGAGTACCAATGAGATGATTACGTATTATGCAGCTACGTGCTTACCTAAAATATACGTTACGGAGATGAGGAAAGTAGAGTAAGCAGAAGTAGTGGTGGCGCCCTGGCCGAGTGATTAGAGTGCTCGGCTCTCCCCAAAGCCGAGCAATCCCAGGTACCCCCAAGTGGGATTTGTGGTGGGCGGGCTTTCTCCGGATTCTCCAGTTTCCCCCGCCAGGCTTCATTCCACCAGTGCTCCATCATCTCCTTTTCTGTCCTTCATCTCTCATCTGCATCTGTCATCCACTTCTTGGTTCTTATTCCCGGCATGTGGCTGTTCACCCACCTGGTCTCTCACTCTCTGATCCATAGGCCCTCTGCCCACCGCCAGGCGTCTATCCTGGCCGTTGTCACTCTGGGAAGTGTGAGTCCTCGGTTCGGGTGGGCGTTAAGGAGGGAAGACTCTGACCCACTTGTGCTGTTTCCGCCTTGTAGCTAGTTATATTTTAGTAGTAGTAGTAGTAGCAGTACTAGATATTTTCTTCCTCTGATAACTCAGTCTGCTAGAGACTATATATAGGGTGAATCACCTAAAACTTTCACCGCAAATATTTCGGAAATGGAAAGTACTATTAATGTGCAGTTTTCACAATTGATTAGTAGTTAGGGGCTCGTACGTTTAGGCTATAAACATATTTTAATAATACTGAGAAAGTGTATATTTTGAGCAAATATACAATTTTTAAAAGGAACAATGCCTAGTTACATCAACAGAATAAAGGTAGGGTAAATTAGAATGTCAGTGGCGTTTGTTGCAAAATTCTAGTGCAAGTGGTTTACGAGAAATCTTATTTTGAAGCTTTTACGCACCGACACTTTTACAACCTGTAGTAACACAAACTAAAGAAAAACAAAAGGGAATTACAATACTTCTGTGAATTCTTACAAGTAAAGAGAACATAGCCCCTTCAAAAATTGTGTTCAAAATGACCACCGGTAGCTTCAATACACGCTTCCAGTCTGCTATGGAAAGACTGCTGCACACGTTCTAGCATTTCAGTGGTAATTTCAGAGCAGGCAGCAGTAATACGTCGTTTCATATCATCTGGTGTAGTTGTTACATCCCTGTAGACTGTGTCTTTCAGCCTTTCCCACAGATAAAAAAATTTAAGTGAGTCAGATCCGTTGAACGGGCCGGCCAAGGTACAGGTCTTCTTCGTCTAATCCAACGATTTGGAAACAATCCATTAAGACAAGCTGTAGTACTTCGTGCACTCTGGGCTGCCCAGCCACCAGGTTGGTACCACAGGTTCCTCCTAGTCTGCAAAGGAACGTCTTCTATCATCTGTGGCAGATGGTCTGTCAGGATGCTGCGATACTTGTGCGCGTTCATTGTTCCTTCTATGAACAAAGGGCCTATGAGCTGATGGTTCACTGTCCCACACCACCCATTTAAACTCCATGGACGCTGACGTTCCACCTGACGAAGCCAACGGGGATTGTCAACAGACCAATAGTTCATGTTTCTACGGTTTACATGGCTTTTTTCGAGTGGAGGAGAAAATGATTTAATCAGTGACCTCGGCCCCGATGGGAGTCGGGACTGAGATTGTGGGACTCACCAATTATCGGTATACCCACTAAAACTCCTTAACCGGATGAAAAAGAGTAGAAGAAAAGGTGGAATGGCGTGGCTTTGTGCGGTCCCGCATAGCACCCGCGTTAGTATGTGAAGGATGTTGGCTGCCACCTTATGCGCGGGAGCGGGTAAAGGTAGTTACTAGGTTGCAGCCAGGAAACCTAGCTGCAACACTAGTAGGAATGGCGAGGGTTTAGAAGAGAATGGATGTTTAGGAATGAGGATAGTACTGATGATACTGCTGTTGTTGCTGGTTGAACTCCTTACATTGCTGCAAGAAGTTCGCGACTCTCTCCGGGTTCGTCTTCAGCCTGGGACCAAGAGATGAGATCCGGATGGCTTCGGTGATGGCTGTGAGTCTGGATGAAGCGCTGTTGAACTGCCCAGTCAGGAAAAACTGTTGAGCAGCTGATGTGGTTTGAAGATCCCTTATAAGTTCCTCCAGGGCTGTCAGCTTCGTCGTCATGTCCAGGAACTCCGAGTGGAGATCCTGAACGGAGTCACGTTGGCCCTGGACTACCTCTATGATCGGCGTTAGTGATGGTGCTGGTGTCGGCGCTGGTGATGTTGCTGGTGTCAACGCTGGTGTCGGCGGCTGTGGAGCTGTCACTGGCTGCGGCGTAGGTGCTGGTGGCATCGGCGATGCCTTCCTGCGGGGATGCAGGGGCCAGAATGCCTGGCCGGTGAAGTGCGTTGACCCTCCGCAGGTTGCGCAGTAGCGGCGACGGCGGCGCAGCTCATGCTGGGTACACGATGCGGTAGTGCAGGCGGAACCACAGTAGTGGCACCTAGGTTGTGCTGAGCAGGTCGTCTCCTCGTGCCCGTAGGCACATCAGCGCCTGCAGGGGACCTGGCGTTCTACTCGACAAACCTCGATGCGTAAGCATACCCTAACAAGGGCAGGCCGGCCCTCAAGCCCCTGGCTGGCAGGTTCCTCGGAACTCCTCGAATAACAGCGCTGTACCTCCCAAGAAGTGCAGGCTGGATCTGGACAGGCTGGGTGCTTCCCAGAATTGCCGGCGTGGGTGCCGGTGAAGCTGGCGGCAACTGCGGAGGCAGTCGCGGTGAAGCTGCGCTGGCTGGCGGCGAAGCGGCGGTTGAGGCGTAGGTTCCCCTAGGTTGCGGCGGCTGCGGCGAGCTCTCCTCGGCGGGTGTCGGAGGAGACGAAGAGGTTCCTGCCTTAGCAGGAGCGGCGACAGAGCGAACCTTCTTTTTCGCCATCTCGGAGCTGTGTGTACCTGACCATGATTAGTAAATGTTGCCTCATCACTAAACAAGATACATGATGAATCTGGAGTATTATGTCTTAATGCCCATGTACAAAAATTAACACGATTCTTAAAATCGTTTCCATGCAGCTGTTGATGGAGAAATATGTGATAGGGATGGAACCTATGTATGTCGATGGAGAATGCGCAGTACACTTGCCTGACTTATGCCACTCACACGTGCGATTGTGCGGGAACTAATTTGCGGATCTACTGCAACGGCAGCCAAAACATTAATTTCTGCCTCTTCTCCAGTCACTTGTTTGTTTCTGTTACGTTTTCTAGGTATTACAGTACCACTTTCACATAATAGGTTGAAGAGGTTGATAAATAATTGCCGAGATGGTTGACGGCTATTGGGATGCGTTTCCACATACACCGTACAGAATTCTTCCTACACTCTGATGATGATGACGATAATGATAAAATGGGGGTTAAGGGCGCTAAGCATCTATAGTCATCAGCGCCCTTACAACGTATTGCTACACTCTCCATCCACCATGGGATGACGGCTTTTTCTGCATGTAAACCCCATCTTCCACTTACGATTTACTGCTTGAACTGTCACAAACTAAACCACTTACACTAGAATCCTGCAACAAAGACCATTGGCATTCTAATATACCCTACCTTTATTCTGTTGATGTAACTAGGCATTGTTCCATTTAAAAAATTGTATGTATGCTCAAAAAATACACTTTCTTGACATTATTAAAATCTGTTTGTAGGCTAAATGTACGAGCCCCTGACTACCAATCAATGATGTGAAAACTGCACATCAATATTTGTGAAAGGTTTAGGTGATTCATCCTGTATATGTATATATATATATATATATATATATATATATATATATATGTATTTCCTAAACTAGTAAGTAACAGAGTGCCTCCATGAAGTGAAAAGGCAGAGAACATCTGAGGACTTTCTCTACTCACTATCGTTTATTTTTAGAACCTTCTGCAAAATATTCTTAGAAAAGCTTATTGTTATACATAATTTTAAATTAATTGACTTAGAAGTCTGAAGAAATAGCTTACACTCATGTCAATCGACATAAACTTTTGCAGAAATTCCTTCACACATATTTCGTCGTAAGTAAAAAATGGATGGAGGAAACCAAATGCATAACCAGATGTTTAAAAGTGGGTCGCTCTATGCTGACCTTAACTTCCATACGCTTTCCTTTACATCGCTAGAAACAAATAAATAGTGACAGCACTTAAAACTGACAAAGTATTGAACAATTCAAACCAGTAATAACGAACATCTCGGAAATTGCCGATGCCACAAAAAAGACATGTGAAATAAATTGTGCATTTTAAAGAGATGTACACTGTTGGTTCGCATTGTTTTTGTGTATCTCTTACGGTTTACCCATTTTGCAAAGTTTCTTCCGAATGCAGATGACTTTATAGGCTATTTCAGAAAACTGCAGTTGTAAATTTTGTTATGTAAATGTCTTAAGTGCGTTGTGTTTTAATAAAACATTTAAATCAGTTTTTTAGAAAAGAATATTTTCCATGTAAAGAATAGTTCGAAGTTGAAGAATTTTCTAGAGAATCTTCGTGTCGTATCTTTGGAAGATACTGAACTGAATACTAAGTTTGGTGTATCCGTCGTTTTGTTTTTGAGTTATACTATAAACACACACACACGTACATATTTGTCTAAGAATGCTATTTTAATTCAGGAGGCGTAAAAACGTGTATTTTCGGTAAAATTTCGAAATACAATCTTTGAATAGAAAGCACTATATTTTCTTTTGCTAGATAAGTGCTAGAGGAAGTAATGCGAAACAATAAAAAATAAATAAATAAAATGAAAGGCTACATTCATTAGATTTTTCTACTCACTATCTTTTATTTTTATATAGCTTCCACATTCCTTCAAATGCTTGTTCTATCCATTTCAGGTTTATTAAGCGTTTATATAAATGGTTCCATTACGCAGTATGGGTTCCAAGAGGATCGCAATAGTCAAAAGTTTAAAAATTTTATGACCTTCTCTACCTACAATTTGTTTTTACATGTACATATTCTGCAATTTAATGCTATAATTTTTTTTAACTATTTTGGGTTAATTGAGATAGACCTTTGAAGAAACGGTTTCATTACACCTTTCGTTGTAGGCACAAATAGGACACAGGAAAGTGATAATTTATTGCTGCACGTTGGCCTTGAAATTCCATACTCTTTGCATTGTATGATGAGGAATGATGATCACCGCAAACAATTACAAAGGTATTGAAAAATTCATACCAAAAATAATGGGTACGGCTGGGAGGACAAAAAATAATTTGAAATTAATTGTGTGTTTTAAAGAGTTCTACACTTTCTTTGTGGTAAGTTTTTGTTTATCTCAAATGGTTTACCAATTATACAAAATTCTTCCCAATGAAGAGATCTTCACAAACTATTCCCAGAATACTCAACATATACAATTAATTTTTCGTACAAATATCTTAAATATAATGTATTCTGGTTAAAAATCGATATAGGTATTTTTGAGAGTATCAAAAATTTCGAAACATTTTCCATGTAATGGGTAATTTGGATTGTGAAAATTTTGTTGAAGATCTTCGTGTCACATTTTTGAAGATACCTAAATAAATACCAAGTTTGATATTTGTCCGACATTTCGCTTTTGAGTTATGCTGTTCATAGACATAGGCACCCAGAGACACATACGTATGCACGACACATCCATACGAACCCTTTCATAAAAATGCTTTCTTTTATATTTATGGGCCTCAAAACATGTATTTACGAAGAAATCTCGATATACAATTTTTGCGTGGAATGCCATACTACCAGGTAAGTAATAAAGAAACTAAACATACAAAAACAAAACAATATACAGGTACGTAATAAGTGTCTTCAAAACAGAAATACATGTTAGGAATATTGGACGCAATCACGAAATATATGAACTGAAACAAAAATGTTAAACAATATTATTGTTTGTATGCATGGTTTTAGATAAACACAATAGAATATTTTAGCGTTGCACTTTCTGTATATTTAAATGTTCAGTAGTTCAGAAGTTTTACAAAACTCAACCTACAAGCGTGGAGTATTTCCACTAGCTCTTATTATTAATTCACTTACAAAAATCTATTCCAATTCAATTGGGTAATTATCGTTACAGATGTTAAATTCTTACTTAAAAGCTATCAATATTCAAGATATCTCTGTTGAGCGTTAGTGGTTACTCTCCAAGATGAATCAAGTTTGATTCCGTACTACATAGGTGATTTTACTGGTAGAGTAAAATGTGGTTCCCATAATAATATTCGGGCAAATTTCAATCAAGTGATCACCATTTCTGCAGTAAAGCTGCTCTGCAATTCCTTTTGCTACTGGAGGTAAACTTCGACAACAATGGAACCAAAGGATACACTGACAAAGCTGTTTCTTGTTGAGGAAGAATGCTATTAATAAAAACTTGTGTTACATATTCTGAAACTTCAAGGAATGAGCCTTTGCCTTAATCTAAGGTATTTATGATCATTTTTTTTATGAAAACTGTTGTAGCAAAAGCAACAAAGTAACACCTTTCTCGTTCTATGATACTGCAACCGTTAGGACACCAAAATATACAATCTATATGAAATGAGATCTGTGGGTCCATACAAAATATACTGGCAATATGGCGCCTAGAAATGCACACATCTTTTTTAATCAGAGACTTAACTCTGAACTTATTTTTAAGAACTACAGAGGAAACAAATAAGTTATATCTTACATTCATTCCCTTCTAGAACCAAGTCTTTTTAAATGTATTAGGCACCGATTTGGAGTAAATTGCGATGGTGAGTTAGTAAATATTCGCACACTCCTTCTGTGCATGTTCAACAGAATATAGCTTAAAATAATTTATTTTTCAACATAGTCTCCTTGCTTTTCAATGCAATTGATCCAGTCCGCCAGATTTCTGATGCCCTAAGAAAAAAAAAACAGATGTACATTTACGTGGCTTTCTCTACACACTACCATTTATTTTTATATAGCTTCTACAAACCACCCTACTAACCGTTAACCTTTACAGAAATATTTTCATTCCTCATTTCAATTTGGTGCAGGGTGGATACGGAAAACGGAAGCGGCAGTCAAACGTTTAAAGCGCTGTGTGTTAGCCTTTAAATTCCATAACATCGCGATAAACACATGAAAGTTGAACGCACATCCAAAAATTAATTATTAAAATATTCAAACCAATAACAACGAAATATATCGCAAATGACTAATGCTACAAGAAAGTTATTTGAAATAAATTCTCTGTTTTTATAAGATTTACGTTTTGATGGTAAGTTTTTGTCTACATATTATGGTTTACAGTTATACAAAAGTTCATTCAGAACGAAGTGAACTTAACAGGGCTATATCAAGAAAGTTCAATATACGGATTTTGTCATAGAAATTACTTAAATACATGGTATTTTAATCAGTACAATTTGAGGCATTTTTAAGAAAATAAAAAATATATGAAATTTTTCATATAAGGGCATTTTTACGTGGGGGGATTTCCTTGAAAATCTGCGTGTCGCATCTGTGGAAGGTACTGTGCTGTGGAAGATATTGTACTGTTTATTGAAGTTTTAGAATTATGCCGTTGATAGACAGAACACCCATGCAAATGTTTCTAAAAACGCTTTTTGGGTATCGGCAGTGCACTAACCACTGAGCTACCATGGCAACATGCCGGTATTTAGAGTACTTACAGGATTGTAGGTCGCCATTGGGGTATGTCATCTCAAAACAATTTGAGATCTCCTTGTGGTTTATCGAAAAAATGCGGGCCAGCTAGAGAATTTAATGCCCTACCTGCATGTTGCCATGGTGGCTCAATGGGTAGAGGAACCGGACGGAAAACGGAAGATCCGCGGTTCAAATTCCGACTATGGCATTTAATTTTTCACTTTTTTGATTCTACCTTTCCACTTCCTCTATTACCGTAGTAGAGAGTAAAGAAAGTAACTGTAGCCTACTTTCTTTCTCTATTTTGTGGTTTTAAGACATCTTTAAGCATATCAAAAAAATCGCACCCAAGAAAGTAAGGTTGAACTGTCTGCATGCGCGAAAGTTAAAACAAATTAAGGCATAGCTTTAGAAGACTTTGAACAATGTGAATGCCAGATGTGGGTATTACTGTCATGCAACAATAGAAAACATATCGAAATATACCGAGATGTTTAATTAAAATTAAAGGGTTCTGTTTATTTCACAGCATTGTGCTACAGTGTTTGCTCCAAGTAAGGCTAAAGTAGATATTACTTTTATTAGTCCTAAAAGTGATTATCACTTTTCTTGTTGAAGATTGATTCCTGAATTTCTTCTTCTCTAAATGCCGGTCTCTCCCTTTCTGTGCTCTGCAAATCTTACTGGTTTGGTTCCTTTGTACGACCTCTATTTTGGGACTTTTAAAAATGCCTTAAGAGATCGTCAATACACCTGAATGAAAGGAGGAAACTGTGCATGTGAGACTTGCTATTCTTCCTAATACATTCTCTTCATCTGCCTGTCTCGCAGTTTCTCTAAGCGCATCGGTAGTGCGCCATGACCAATTGCATTGAAGATTAAGAGCTCTGTTTAAAAATAATTTGTAAGCTCTGTACGGCAGTAATACGCTATGAAAATCTGTGCAGATACTTCATAACCTATCCTTAAACCGGTAGTGACACGAGATTCTTTTGTGACCTTCCTTCAGTTTAAGTGCTGAGCGGGATCAACCATATTTTCCGTATTAAAGTATGAATGAATATAGCTCAATTTTCTTGCTTACAGCCTTGTCATAATTATTGTCTTACAACACAAAGGTCCAGTCATCGAATTATCTACTTTGCTAGCAGTATTTCTTCATGCTTCTAAAGTATCTGAGTTTTTAATTAAATTAAAAAGTAGTCTTATTAAAACAGAAGAATGTTGCTGTGACAGTATATCGCTTGCATCGAGCCTATGCGCTTAATATAATTTCCAAAACAATTTCTGTGTAGAAATATCGTAAATAAATGCGACAGTTCGGTCCTGGTCATGATAAAAATAGTAGACCGCTGGATCGAAGTTCTATTTTTCCCTGATATTCAATATTCAATATTAATTGATGTTGTAGCGCTGCATCATAAGCAATTATTAACGTACATCAATAATAAAATTAGAAGGATAAAATGGATCAGTAAAACAAAAACAATAAAAATAGCAAACTATAAAACAGGCACTTCAAAATACAATGTCAGTGTTGGCTTCAAAAAATGTATTAAAACTATAAAATGGGTTTGCAGCAAGCCAAACTTTTAAAAACACTTTAAATATATCTAGGCTAGCTGAATGGGCAGCTCTTGGTAATCTGTTGAACATATTGATGCCGATATTATTACACCATTTCTTGGATTTACCCGAGTGACAATAAAATAGTTATTCTTAGTATAATGTTCATGTTGTTGATGATGTACTTGTTCAAGGGTGGCGAAAACGACTTCCTTGCGCGAGTCACCAAATATGCAACACGCACTGCATCACTCAGTAGCATGTGAAAAACAAATGGTACGGCTGCAGAGAGGGAACGGCGCCTGCGAGTCAAAATAACTCGCGAGTCACGTTTTCGCCACCTCTGTACTTGTTTATTCAAGTTAGTCTTAATAATTACTGAGAAATTGCATATGTATTCATTAATTATTTTCATGATTTTAAAATGTTTAAATATAGGTCGACAATGGGCATCAAACATGAACCAGATATAATTGTTAAGGCATTTTTCTGTGGAGTTAATACTTTGTATATAGTGACACCATTACCCCAAATATGAATACCAAAAAAATTATGCAATGAAGGAAAGCGTAATAAGTTTGCTTAAGACGGTGTCTGGGAATGTGATTTTTCAAACGGCTCAATGAAAATAGTACACGAGACAACCTTTTGTAGACAAAGGAAACTTGACCAGCTAAAGTAAGCTTGGAATCCAAAGCAATGCACAGTAGTTTAACTTCAGAGAATACATCATCAGAAGTTTGCTTAAGTGTAAAATATATACTTTGGGTTTTGTCAGTGTTAATTTTAAAACCATTCGCATCAAACCATCTAGCAGTTTCATGAAAAGAGGATTCCATAGAAAAACCATTGGTCAAGAGGGAGGCGTCATCTGCAAATAAGATTGAAACACAGCTTATGTTTAAATGCAAGTCATTAATCATTATTAAAACAACAAAGGACCCAAAATATATCTCTGAGGAACCCTGTATCCATTTTAATTGAGAGTTTGCCCTTAATGGAAGTTATTGAATGGGATTTGATAAATAAGTCTTAATTAAATTGAGGGTTTTACCTCGCATTTCCATAACATCTAGTTTAGAGCAGATAGTTGCATGATTCCTACAATCAAAAGCTTTGGACAAGTCACAAAGTACTGTCATAGCGTTAGCTTGGTTCTCAAATCCAGTGAAAACGGAGTCTATTAAGTACTGAACAGCATCAATTGTACGTAATCCTGATCTAAAACCACATTGAGATTTATTAAAAAGTAAGCTAGACTCAAAATACGTTGTTAATTGCTTGTTCATTTATTTTTCAATTTCTTTTGAGAAAACTGGAACAACATAAATTGTTCTATGATTAGCAATATAGCCAGGATCACCCTTTTTAAGAACGGGTATCACTTTAGTGCTCTTTAAAGACTAAGGAAAAATACCAGTAGAAAAACATTCATTGATACCATAAGTTCCTCAGCCTGGGCGAGGGTTATGTTTCTTTACTGTTGTGTTGCCTGATGCTTATGAGACTCGTGTGCGCTTGTCTCCTTTCATCCTTTGTTTTCTATTTGTGTTATGTTTTTCCAATGGTCCAGTTACATAGGGAGTCACCAATTTAAGCAGGTGACTATCCTTACCGTAGATATCTTTGCATATAGAAATTTTTAAACGAAAGACAGCATTAAGAACATTGTCATAAGATAAACATTGCGAAGTAAAATCTGTATTCACAACTAGGTTTGTATTATGAAGAAAATTAATTGATTCCTGAGTGCAATGCTTGACTGTATCAGCGATTTGTTTAACCGAATTAACAAAATAGTTATTTACATCATCACGCTTGAGATTATAGTTATGTTTTGTACCTAACTTGTTGCGCTCTTTATTTATAATTTCCCAAGCGGCCTTTCCTTTGTTGGTCAACTTGCTTATATAAGCTTCATAACTGCCTGTTTGGTCAGTTTAATGTTCTGGAATAAGCTGTTTTAGTTCTATTATATAAAACAGTAATTTCATTTGCGTTAATATTATAAAGAGATGCCTATTCCTTGTACCTGTATAATTTAATAAAATAGTACTTTAATGCTCTTAAGTCATTAGTATACCAACTCAGTTTAGGGCTAAGTTTGGAAGTATTTGGTTTAGTATATTTAAGAGGAAAAAACACGTTAAAACCATCTAAAATTATATTAAACATTTATCGAAAATACAACCAATATTGGAGTTATACTCATTATTCTCATTTAGAAGATTCCAATCCACTACACAAAGGAAGTTCACAAATAGGTATTTATTAGAATCCTGATAATTACGAACTTTCACTAGTTCGCAAGAAATAGTAGCTCTCAAAATACATCCCTGTGTTAGAATCATGTATCTACCTCGGAACAGTTATGTATTGATTGTACACTATTTGGCATCCATATATTCTAATATCTGTTAAGCTTTGTATACATACCTTTTTCAACGTATTTCTTTGTAGCTGTAGTTTTCATATGTTTACCACCAGCATCACCACTACGATTTCCATCAGAAGGGGAACAAGGGCCAAGATGGGGTACATAATGTTAACGATAAGGGGCAGCTAAAATTTATTAGAATTTTTATTGATAAGAACATGTGTATTAGTTACTTATGCATAAATTATAATTTTTATTACAACAAATTACAGAAAAGGAAAGTACCAAACTGGTTTAGGTATGAATCATTTCCAAAACAGATTTATTTCTGATAATGCATCAGCATAGGGATAAACTAAGGTACTTATATTTTGCATTAATTGAAGTTACTGATAAAACAGTAAACACAAATATTGTAATAGAATGACGATGTATGTAAACGCCAAGCGTTTCATAATTTCATTCTTAAATGTTCTTAAGGATGCGGCGATCACCTCCTCATCCGTTGCTGTAGCTTACCTTGATGCTTCTCCCGTTGCTTCCAGAAGTTCTCAGCGTGTTGGTTCTTCAATTTATCCTCGGCTAGCTGCAGTAATTTTCCTTAAATTATATGGGAGCATGGACTTATCCTCGGTAAAGGAAAACGTAGATCTCGGGTGGTGATATAGGAAGACATAGACTTGCTTTGTTTATGAAAAGATGACACTGCCGTTTCTTTTTATTTAATTTAACACTCGTAGTATACAAAACTGGTATTGCCGCTGTAAAATACTGTCCACCGCTGTTAGACTATGGCGTGGATATGTCACGAAATATAACTATTCTTATTGTCGCTTTCAGAGTAGCGGATCTTAGGTGTGTTGCTAAAACTATTTTGATTCCCTGTTTTGGCGCGATATCTCACACATCCTGCAGCATCTCTCCCTGACCACACATTACGAAAACTCTCGAATAAAATGCAATACTAAGCTGACATGACAAATTGGACTTGATTCCCTTTTTGGCGCGATATCTCACACATCCTGCAGCATCTCTCCCTGACCACACATTACGAAAACTCTCGAATAAAATGCACTACTAAGCTGACATGACAAATTTGACTTGATTCCCTTTTTGGCGCGATATCTCACACATCCTGCAGCATCTCTCCCTGACCACACATGACATGAACTGTCCCGAAATTTCCCCAAACAGGTTCATTTATAGTCTCAGGCTCCTGAGGCTGCTTCCTTTCCTATTGGTCCATTTTTAGCGCGACTCGACGCGTCTAACTATTTCGAATAAACTTTCAGGGATCTCATTGGTCCAATTTTAATATAAATCGCGGCTTTTCCTACATTTACCGTTAAGGTTGTCTTTCTCACTCACTTGGTCACGGCGAATTATCAAATAATGGGACAAAGGCTCTACACCCTCGCTGTAGGAATAATAGCACAGCGACCGGAGAGAGGTAATAAAACTAGGTTTTCTGCCTTCGAAAGCACTATTCCTGTAGCTAAAACTTTCCCTCGTGGACAGTATTTTAACATAGCGCTTAAATTATTTACATTAAACCATTTATAACTCTACTAATATTAATAACCTAGATAGATACATAATGTTAAATCACCCTTCTTAAAATATACAAGCAGTATGAGAAAAAGATATTTACATAATACGATTTAACATCACTAAAAGTTAATTAATAAGTTATCTAGAATTACTGTTCTCGGGCCCGGCCTAGAGTTGCCGTTTCAAATTGCCCTGTTCTGGAAAAGAATAAATTTTTCAGCACTTGATACAATTTTCTTTTCCAGAATAATTCCTCTGATTATGGCCTTTGTAGGTTTGTTTTGTTGACAGAGACCCTTCGCTATACCTGTTTCTTCACAAGGGTTCTACCACACCAGTGGTGTTTATATTTGGGTCATTCACTCCACATTTGTTATGGTTGATCCCCTCTCACCATTTAAAAACAGGTTTCCGAGAGACATTCTTACACAATACATTTCGCGCACACGAATAACTTGTGGTGGAGAGAAATACGCTAATACCTAAATCAAGTTCTAAAATTAAATCTATTTACATACATATTGATACATAATTATTATGCATTTATTTATTTCTTTACCTCCTTATTTATCGGGTGTATTACCTTTACTATTTGTTCATAGGGTTGCTACCTCATTTCGAGTAAACTAACCTGACTATTTTCATTACATTCTTCACCCTTCTCATTCTCTAAACATTTGTACGGTTTGAGCAACTGTTTATGGTATCTCCCTACGATCTTGGAATTCTTTATTTCTTGTAACTCAAATGTATCCGAGCCAAAAATGTTAATCACCCGGTATGGACCTTTAAATAAATTTTCCATTCTATGATACCTTTTTTTTTTTATAATTAATAAAACTAATTTATATGTTTAAAGAAAACTGTCAGCATATTGCTAGCATACCAACCAATTAATAATTTACAAATATGGCTAAATATCAAAAAAAAATATAATAAATATTCTGACAATAAAAGCTGTTTCAACCTTAAGACAAACTTATTCAAGCAGAAAGAAACTGAAACATATTAATGGCAAAGGTGTTTCTTGTTCTTCTTCACTATCACTAATGATCATTTAATACTCAAGTCTCTTTAGTAATGCAAAAAAAAAATGTTCTGCACAACTGCTTAAGATAATTCATTAATTCACCTGTGAAAGTTCTCCTTTCCAGGCACTGTAGAGTCCGGATCAATGCTATTCTGTCTTTTTTTTTTTTTTTTTTTTTTTTTATACCCATACTAATTCTCCAAGTTCGATCAACCCTTTCTTTCGCTTCCTTGTTTTAAATTCCTGCTTTCTTTTCTGCGCCCTTTTTAACATTCTTTCAAAAGCTTTCTTTAACGTCTCTTCTCCCGTTAGTGTTTTCGGCTCTTTAGTTTCTAGTATCTGTAGTAATTTCCCTTCAAGTGTTTCTATTAGCTTCCCCTTCATCAGCTCAACTAATTTCCCCTCTACATTCTTATCTTGTTCACTTAAGTTTCTTTCTAAGTCCTGACCCTGCTTACTTAATTTCCCTTCGAAATCCTTTTGTTCGCTCAGTTTTCTTTCTAAGTCCTTACTCTGCTCATTTACGATTCTTTCTAAGTC
This sequence comes from Deroplatys truncata, assembly GCA_030765065.1. Lineage (NCBI taxonomy): Eukaryota > Metazoa > Arthropoda > Insecta > Mantodea > Mantidae > Deroplatys > Deroplatys truncata. The sequence goes on along the minus strand of CM060981.1, from coordinate 204,247,629 downwards.
CTTATTATGCTCATTTGATTTCCCTTCTAGATTCTTATCTGGTTGACTTACGATTCTTTCTAAGTCCTTATTCTGCTTACTTACGATTCTTTCTAAGTCCTTATTATGCTCATCTGCTTCCCCTTCTAGATTCTTATCTTGTTCACCAAAACTGAGTCACTACTCTGCATGCCTTTTTGTTTGTTTTTGAATAAATGTTCTAACCTGTATTTTTTTTCAATGATAACTGATGCGTTCCGGGTTCGAATCCTGGTGAAGTTCTAGAAGCGATGTTCTCAGCTGTTTTGTTGTCCCACGTAGGTAGACTAGAAGTTCGCGTTGTAATTTTTGTTCTGCTGTGCCCCTTTCCTCTGAAGATTCTTCGTCTGTTCGTTGTTTCCTAGTCCTCCGTTCGTGTCGTTCTTCCCTTCGAGCCGCACGTTATGGCGCCAGTTTGCGGCGATCACCTCCTCATCCGTTGCTGTAGCTTACCTTGATGCTTCTCCCGTTGCTTCCAGAAGTTCTCAGCGTGTTGGTTCTTCAATTTATCCTCGGCTAGCTGCAGTAATTTTCCTTAAATTATATGGGAGCATGGACTTATCCTCGGTAAAGGAAAACGTAGATCTCGGGTGGTGATATAGGAAGACATAGACTTGCTTTGTTTATGAAAAGATGACACTGCCGTTTCTTTTTATTTAATTTAACACTCGTAGTATACAAAACTGGTATTGCCGCTGTAAAATACTGTCCACCGCTGTTAGACTATGGCGTGGATATGTCACGAAATATAACTATTCTTATTGTCGCTTTCAGAGTAGCGGATCTTAGGTGTGTTGCTAAAACTATTTTGATTCCCTGTTTTGGCGCGATATCTCACACATCCTGCAGCATCTCTCCCTGACCACACATTACGAAAACTCTCGAATAAAATGCAATACTAAGCTGACATGACAAATTGGACTTGATTCCCTTTTTGGCGCGATATCTCACACATCCTGCAGCATCTCTCCCTGACCACACATTACGAAAACTCTCGAATAAAATGCACTACTAAGCTGACATGACAAATTTGACTTGATTCCCTTTTTGGCGCGATATCTCACACATCCTGCAGCATCTCTCCCTGACCACACATGACATGAACTGTCCCGAAATTTCCCCAAACAGGTTCATTTATAGTCTCAGGCTCCTGAGGCTGCTTCCTTTCCTATTGGTCCATTTTTAGCGCGACTCGACGCGTCTAACTATTTCGAATAAACTTTCAGGGATCTCATTGGTCCAATTTTAATATAAATCGCGGCTTTTCCTACATTTACCGTTAAGGTTGTCTTTCTCACTCACTTGGTCACGGCGAATTATCAAATAATGGGACAAAGGCTCTACACCCTCGCTGTAGGAATAATAGCACAGCGACCGGAGAGAGGTAATAAAACTAGGTTTTCTGCCTTCGAAAGCACTATTCCTGTAGCTAAAACTTTCCCTCGTGGACAGTATTTTAACATAGCGCTTAAATTATTTACATTAAACCATTTATAACTCTACTAATATTAATAACCTAGATAGATACATAATGTTAAATCACCCTTCTTAAAATATACAAGCAGTATGAGAAAAAGATATTTACATAATACGATTTAACATCACTAAAAGTTAATTAATAAGTTATCTAGAATTACTGTTCTCGGGCCCGGCCTAGAGTTGCCGTTTCAAGGAACATAAGCAGTATGATTGCCTATAAAAGAGTTAAAAGATAGTAAAATCTGCATAAAGGAGTCAACACCTTATCCCATTGTAACATTAGATAATACGTGATTTAGTCAAATTAAATAGACTAATTAAAATATTTGAAATTATAACATCGACATATAAAATAAATAAACACGTTTATATTCCACCACATAATATCCCGAATAGAGAGGCAGCGAAAATATCTTCCTTTCGCAACTTATGGGATAAATTGAATAACCCAAATGATTTCTGTCATTGTAATTATTAATGTTGTATATATTCGTAGTAATATGCAACACGCGTTATACCACGCAGCACCACGTTAAAAAACAAATAGACAGCCTGCCTGACAGGGAACTACCCCCATGTTCACCATTTTTGCCAATGCTGGGGTTTGTTATCATAGAAAACTATTCTTTTGCTATTCAATCCTAGTAAAATGTAAAATTATAACCAGACTTAAACCTAAGTTGGAATATTTAAATGTAAATCTAAATATTTTAAAATATTTTAAAACAATTGCTAATTAAGTAACTCACAAACTTAAACTCAAACAAATGAAACAATATGAGTTAAAACAAAGATGCGTATTAATGGATTTGTAAGACGGTTTGCACCGACCTCCAAGAAATATGCGATACTCCATCTTGTCCCTGTTCTCCTATGCATTTTAATTTCCATGAGTTACTCCGGATATTTACAGGATTATGGAATCTTAAGGTTATTTTGCTCCAGAAGAAACACTTCTCTTAGGAGGAATATTTTAAAAAGCAGATATAAAAATAAAAGCACCATAACGTATGGCGAATGAAATGTCTGATTTATTTCACATTTTCGAACGATTATACAATTTATACATGTATATATAATCATAATTTTCAACTATATCAATGTAATGATTTGCATGTTTTATTCATTTGTAATAATTAAATGATGATTAAAAAGTCAAATGGTGATATATACTGGGTAGTGAATCTAAAAGTTCCTTGAAGTTTAATGGTGACTGCTTATCATTTTGCGCGTTGCCCCTTCCTCGGAGGCCGTTCTCCAATGGAAACATCTACGTGAATACTCGGCACCATTAAAAACAGAACAAAGAAGTAAACAACTTAACAGTGTGCTGGAATGTAAAAAATCCACGTAAATGTTTCACACACAGGATGTTAAATTACAACACCAAGATGACCAGAGGAATGTCATTTACCTAGGACGGTCCTTGCCTTTAGAATGTCCTTATTCATAGTATAAAACTATCCTAAATTATTGATAACAAATAGCATTCATAAACATGTACCATACTTTACCAGATACATCTTTAAAATACGCTGTTAGGAACTGAAAGGCTCTTTACTGTGCATGTAAACAACACAGTTTAGTTTTCTCCTCTCAAAAGGAAGACGTTATCATCTTCTGGGGTCCTTAAGTAAAAATGAATAACACTGATATAAACTAAACACATTTTTGCTAATTTCTCACTTTATATAAATAACTGATGCTATTACGTGTAATAAAGCAAGAACGAGTGTATTGCTTGCTGCAAAGCAACCTATTTATCTACCTTTAAACAATATACAGCAATGTATCTCAATTATTTCCCCCTAGGGGTTATAATAAGCCATAAATTAACAAAATTCCAATAGCTCAATTAGTATTGAATGTTTTTAAATGATATAGACACAGTTTCAAAAGAGTTTCCAGCAGTTATTTCTAACATTGGATGATAAATATTTAATAGCTGTGTCAACTTTGTTTTTATTACTTCATTGCACTCACAGATCACCTGTAGCATACAGTGCTTTATTTCTGATCAACAATTCTGTAGCACAATTCTACATGTAAAACAAGAATAAATAAGCCGCTATTTTTCCCCTAGTGTTGAATGAAGGAGTTTTATCAGTAGAATGAAATATAAAAGCCTTGGCATATTTTCAGTCTTAAGACAGGTAGTAAATGCTCCGTTTTTACAAGTTTGCTAATGTTTGGGGTTTGTTATCATAAGAAAAACTGTTATTTTGCTTTAAGATACACGGAGGAGAGAGGGGAGAAGGTGAGAGAGGGAGAGGGAGAAGGAGAGGTAAAGAGATGTCGAATCACTCTACGAGCAAACGCGAGCAAGGCTCTGGATTCTGCTATTGTCACTGTATTTTTTAAGAGAATAACGTAAATATTAGCTTTTCAGTTCCCATGGCGATGCTCATGTTTAACGATAAGACTTGTGCAGCAAAAACCGTTCATACAATTACGAAGATACACTTGACATTGAGTGGGATTTACAATATAACGTTTAGACTGTCCTGCTGGTCATCTTTCTTACTGACAAAATAATAGCCCCACCTATCGTTAGACAAAGAAATAAAATAGAGGTTATGTACGTCTAGTAACTCCTGAGGGGGGAAGACGTGTTACAGGATCTGGGTGAACTTTTAATGAGAAGAATATCTAGAAAAATTTCATTATTTCTAAAATAAAAAATTACTAAAATAAACTTTTCTATTTCTAAAAGGTATGGCCGTCTATTGTATCTACAGATACTCATATTTTCATTTAGAATATGTTATTAACCTTTGATGTATCCCATTGACACATTTTAAACTCTCTGCACTTGCATCTTTGTTCATTACAATGTACAAATGACAATATTTTAGCCGCTAAGCTTAGAATAAAATGTGCTCTTATTCCCTACTACGATTTTAATTACAGAAAAAAATAAAAGAAAGCCTCTTTACTGCAGGAAGCTCTAATACAGTTGTTTTTGCTTTTGTAATATGCACATTATTTATCATAAGAATTGCATGTAAAATGAACTTAACTTGCTGTGCAAATATTTTTGTTTGCTATCTGGTACTTAGCGAAAACTTTTTCTCTTAATTCCTATTGAATTATTTTCCCCTCGAGAGACTCTAAACTTACCTATATTATTTTAATTTAATATCATTTAGCAGTGAGAGAAACCCATTTTTGTATATCGCAGAAGACATATCTGACGTGTTCCCACAGGCTCTGTTGGATAATGCTTGTTGATATGCATCTTAGCTGCTACAGCACGTTCATTTGAACGAGACATTTGCTACCTTCTTCAGGGCAGCTCATGTGCATCAGTTGGCGCAATTGATACTCAACGTAAATTCGTTCTGAATTTTACCAGAACATCATCTCGACGCCATACTATTATTATTGTCAAATATAATGCATGATAAGAAAGTTTAATATGTTTATCTGTATCACTATGTAACCAATTACACTTCAAATGCTCATTAGTCATCTATGCGGGTTTTGAAAAATGCAGCGGAAATGTATAATATAAAGAAAAATTGAGTTACATCATAAACAGCTCATCTCTTCAAGGTAATTACTGGCCATGTTCTGTACAAGTTTCCATACGAGTGGATGGCGGTGGAGGCTGTCAGCCATATGCTTTCTGTGAAACTCAGGGATGCAACGTCCTAACGCACGGAGTACCTTTTCATGTCGGAGGTAATTAAGTTGTTGAGGCTCGACATGGGTGTGGATATGGGTAATGTCTAATATTTTCTACTGTAATTTGTTCATTATGATCCTTACTGTTTCTATCATCATCGCATTTTCAAGTAGAACACAATAAAGCGTCAAGAGAACATATCCCTTGTGCTAAAAACTAGATATAGCTGCGATGGAACTTTGTTCTTGGTCACAGCAGGACGAGGAAGTATATTTTCACTATAATGAGCCATTGTTAGCATGTATAATTTTTATAACAGTAGGTTATATCACCTTACCTTTAATAGTAAATGCAGAATTGATCAACATGTTATAAACGGCTAATGTATAGGAATCCTTTGAGTTATTTTATCAGCTGTAAACTTCATGGTTTACTGCTCTATCCTGCTCTTGTTTTCCATCACTTTCAGTTTTAGGTTTATTTTTTTCTCAGCCTTCTTATGATCTGTTTTCATAAATGTGTGCATATCCATACGTATATATTATCTATGATAGGTTAGCGCTGAAATCAATGAGTACAATATCCTGGATAGTATAATTTATTTTATAGTAAATTTCATGTATAGCCTGCATTTTCCCAGTAACTATGAGAAAGCTCAGGGCTGTGTGGACTTTATATCCTCCATATTCACTCGACAAAGTATTTGGGATTTAAACTGACTGCCCCTGTATTGGGGGGGAACTCAGATTTTCATGAAATTCCAGCACCAAGTATTAAGTTACTTCAACTCTGCGTTTTACTGAATACCTAGGCTGAGGTTACCAACAGTTCCACAGGTTGAGAAATGGCATAGGGCTTTGCCGGTAATTACTTTCAAGACATATACTGGTTATTTGTGTGTTCACCAATTCGTTATTCTTATTTACATATATTTCCACTACTTTTTACTATCCGCGCAATTTTTTTTCGCTGTAATTTCGATTTTTTTTCGTAATCCATTAAGCATGATGCAAATGTCCACCAGCATTACCCAACAGTGATAAAATCTTCTCTTTCCTTTCCAGTAACCAGACTGCATATAGGAAAAAGACCCATATCAAATTATATAACGTAATGTTTCAAATTCTACTTACCATATTAGTACTTAACAACAAGCATATAAATACATTAACATTTACATAATCATACACATAATTATCTCATAGACCCTAACTTTACTTGCATCCTGTATTTATGCATAATATTATATACTTTATATATGTATAGGTGCGGAATATTTATGTTTAATAATAAAAAGCAGGATAAAGTTACACCCGCGGTTTCCTTAGAACGCTAGATATTAGAAATTACCATCTTCGTTTGAAAGATTTTAAATATTAGAATATGAACAGTTCCTTTCATTCACAGCAAATAATTAACCTAAAATAAATAACAGGAATGTAACGCGCAGCAGAAAGGCTCCACATTTATTGCATCTCGCTTAACAGTCTCACTTTTATTAATAGGATATTTGGAACATAGCAAGACAAACTCCTCAGGCTTTTGTTTTATTGCTCGGAGATCTGACCTGCTCCAGAGAGCAGAGATGGAACAACAAATTGTTAGTTTAAAGTGTACTTTAAATTAAGCCACATTTTATAATTCCTGATTTTTCTCTACAATTTTCCACCTATTAAATGAAACTCGGCCTTAGAACTTTCGATTCTGGGCTAAATGTCTGCACTTTTAAAACTCATGTGTAACTTGTTAAAAATCACCACCCTTTTTTACAAATACAAGCTTTTATTGTGTCTAAAATGCTAACTTTGCCTAATGTGATCTATTTAATGGTTTTAGAGTATAATACTAATTATTACTGTTATTATTATTATCATAATCATCATTATTATACTCAACGGTGAATTTGAATTTGTTTCAAATGAAAGGCGGATGTGTTTAAAAAAACTTTAAAGTACTTTGCCTGCAGAATGAACTTCTTGGAGAGCTAATGCTTTTGTTAGGCATCTGAGCAGGTAAGGTAGAACATCTAGCAAAATCTAGTTGCGTAGTGAAATGTAAAGCATAAAAGGATAAGGAAATCGGCAAGAGATTCTTTTGGAAAAAATGTATTTGAATTTTGCTTATAGTTGGTGCACAATGCATTTGTTTTCATGTAGAAGTGTTGTTTATTTTGCATGGACCAAATGTATATGACAAAATCGGTTTTGTTCATTTTGTTGTTTACAGCACTTTTTACTGTCATTAATGTATCTACAACGATACTCAGACACCCACGAATGCTTAATGATAATAATAATAATAACAACAATAATGGCTACTATCCAAATTAATAGTTTTGTACATTTTTTGTGAATATATTTAATGATGCGTAGTTTTAATTAGTGGAATCACTCCATCTGTGCAAATGGAAGTATAATCTAGTGCCTGAAACCCTAGTTGTAGTTGCCTGATATTGTACTTCAAGTCTCTCTTTAGGTTTTATTGCTTATTTGATAATTTTAAAGACTGTTTAGTGAATGTAGAAGTTTATCTTTAAAGACAGAACAAGTTAAAGTATACTAATTGTACACAAGTACTCAAATCCAGGGTTATAATTAACTCTGTGAAGCGTTTTATTACTTAATGAAGAGCTCATCATGTTCCATATATTTAATATTATCGTATAGCACCTCTTCCTTGAATTTAATAATTCTATAAACTGTAGAGCTTTCTGCTGCAGCGGCTAGAACACATACAAATTATATTCATATGACAGTAACCAATAATTAACTGAGGAAGACAGATACATATAATATACCATGATATAGATACAGTTACAAAAATACACTAATATTTGATCAAGTTTACTTCTAACACAAAATAAAAAGATATGATTTGCATTTGCCCTCTTGAAAAGTGCTTGTTAAAGCAAGTCTAAACTGATGTTCAGCGGTCAAGAGAAGGTAGCAAATATAACAGTTTGCTGATAGCACTTAAAGATAAAACTAACTTAAAAAAATCCCATTTTTAGACACCATCCTTTTATTTGTGACATCTCTCTTGCCTTATGTGTATTATATTGTTAACAGCACATAAACGTATCGTCACAGAAATACTTCCATGTGCTATATTAAACTAAGCTTGATATTAAATTAAGATTTTTTTACAAGTTTCTTTCTTCTTACAAATGTCCATTAGGATGGATGCCCTACATCCCAATGCTGATTTTTTCATTTATTTTCATTTAATATTTTTGTATCACGGTGGCAGCTTTCACCATTCAACTCATGCCATTTGTTGAAACTAGAATGTACATTTTTGACTTGAATTAGGTCCCATACTCCACTTTTCATTCCACTTTGTGAGCCTGAAGAATTCCAGAGATTTCACACCGATTGTTAACAAAATCTTATAAATGTAACAAGGAGTTTCACCAACAGTGATCGAAAGATTTTAATGAAAATTTGAATTCAGTTAGTTATAGTTACTGATTATAATATAGTTATTTCGTTGTGTACATGGGTCAGTTTTATTTTATAGCGAACTGAAGGTTACAGTTTACTATATTATTTTCTCCATGACGTCTCTTAAATAGAGTGATAACCAAAATACAAGTATCAACTAAAGCAATACGAGCAACAAATTAGCAAACTTATTTAGTCAATATTCCAATCAATGTTTGTAATCAGCATTCAAATGCACTCTAGACGAATTATGTTACATTGTTTCCCTGCTATAATAACAGTTACTTGTAATATAAGTTCGTAAAGTTACGATGCTTTTATCAGCGAGTGCTTTGGGGAAAAAAAGCTTTAACCAGTGTGTGTGTTACAATTCGATTTTTCTACGATATCATATTTTTCTACCATCTCCGGTGGTGGGATCATGAGGAAGGCGATGAGACGAGAGAATCTAACAGCTTTAACCTTGGATTCCGAACCAAATAGGGGTTTGGGGACCATACGATCACGATTTCATGACCGTCTAAACATTCCATAATCAAATGATATTACTCCATGAATTAGTTCATGCACAAGTGCTGTAAAAGTGCATTTATTAACTTCTACCATGCTTCCAGTAAATAAAATTAAATACATCTTTGAACTTAGTAAAGTTTCCTGAAAATCAATTGAGGATCAATTACAATGAAAATTACGCCCTGAAGTGACGCAAAAACAGAACTGAGTTTCAACGACATCCTATTCAATGATGCACAAAAGTAATAGGCACAAATATAATGTTAAATTGCGTATAGTTTTACAGACCACAAGCTTTTGCGTTTACGTCAACTCTATACGCTAAAAACCTAGCAACCTGAACGGCCTGTAAAAGCAAATGTTTATAATGAGATAATTTCATCATTCCAATTGTCGTTTACCAGTTCTATCTTTAAGTATAAATTACAAATATATAAGGCTTCTATCATAAATCTAATACCAATATAGTATACGTATGTGGATTTCGAGGGAAATTAGGTCCCATTAGGGAAAGAATTACTGGACAATATACAGCTTGTTTTCATTTTGTTGTTCGCAAACACCATGCTTTCCTTTACAAATTGGTTGCAGATTTCCTGACTGGTTTCTGGCTGTTATTTTTCATGTTTACATTTTAATTTTTCTTTGCAAATGATAGTCATGTCACGCTAATTTTCCTCTGGCTTTATATCGTTACATTAAAATTCTAATGTTATGATGAATGACCCTTTAATGCCATGTCCGTTGGTAAGTTAAGTTAGAAAATGAATTAGTTAAGATATGTGATGAGGTGATATAATATCACTAAGAGACGCTGAACCATTATCACTGCAAAGTATTTTAAAATTTACCTTCCTAACGAAAAAGCTCAATGTAGACAGTAATGTGGAACACCGGATATGGTTATACATGGTATTTCATTTTCAGAATTTGTACAATGGAAGACTAATTTCATTAAAATCAGCGTGATTTAGTCATAGCTAAAAATGAAATATTCATCAAAATAATCGATCGCGTTTGCTGAGTCTCTCCTGCAGACACCAAAGATTATTAACATATGAGCCCCAATATAGTTGAAAAATGTACATTTTTCATCCAGCTTTAAGAAAAAATTAAAATACAAGAGAGATTAAAGTCGCTTGAGTTCTGACAGGAACTTGAACAAGTATTTATATCAACATAAACAAGAGCCTTGGCTATTTTTGTGGAATAAATTATCCACAATGGTTTTGGCCGTCATTTAAACATAAAGCTATCCGCACATACTGACAAATAGCATTTTGAATGGTGATGCATTAATTTTACATTTATTTCATTGCATTTAAGTAAGACAGATACCAAATTATTTTGGATCTTTAATTATAGGCTGTTTAAAATGTTTCATTTACTTCATTGTTATAAAATAGGCACCAGAGCGAAACGTTGTGCTACCGTGATATTTGTATTTTGGAGATAAATATTTATATCGGATAAAATTTTTAGTTTGCAATCGCTTTCTTGCAGAAAAAATAGGAAATAGCAAATGTGTGAGTTGCTGAATCATTAATCATTAGAAGGATGCTATTTGTCGAAGTGTGAGCAAGGCAATGGATGATATCCATGCTGTGAGTGAGAGGGAAAGCGTTTCGCTAGAATTGCAGCCATCTTCATTACAGCAGTAGTATCGGGTACCCCACGTTTCTGAAACAAAACACATAGCACGTATTTCCTCATTATAAATAAAACCGCCTAATGAACATGCAAATATTGAATTTAAAATGTATACAAAGTTGAAACATCACAATCAGGGGCGTAGGCAGAATTGAGCAAGTAAAACAAATATTTTGTTCATTAACAACGCTGTCAATTCTCAGGACTATGTCAGCGTCGCCGATGTGCAGGAATTTCATCCTGCTGGAGTTATTTAACATGCTAGAAAATCTACTGGCATAGGGCTGTAGCTTTTAAGTACACTTGAAAACCATTGGTATGGATCAGGTTTGAACTCGGGGAAGGACAGGAAGCGAGTATAATCAATATGACTGTCAAGTTTAAGCAGTATCTTGGTTTATATTATTACCACCAGGTTATAAGCCATTGTGTGTACTCAAAATGTTATTTCATTTCTAATTTTGAGATTTGAAGTCTTATATAATCGAGACAGTTGAAAAAAAACAAATGAGCGAGGAAAACCCGTTATTATGGTAAACACGGTTGTGTTATCGACCTTAGTGACACTGCACTATCTTATGGTCAGCTGTAAATTGGATCCATTCTCTGTGTTAAAATCTTGGCCTCAGTTTACAGTTTTTGAAATTGACCTTTTTTGTTTTCTCTTATTCCCTATGTACCAAATATTTACTTTTTTGTTTGTTGATTCCTAACCTGCTAGGCCGCAATTATCGAAATTTGCACTGTAATGCATCTTACAAGGGAAATATTGGACCTCCAATGTGAAAACCCACCCTGAAATTGCTTTACTAGAAGGGATGTAGTATAAAGAAGCTACACTCAAAAAATAAGCTGCCAGTTTTAACTGCAAGGTGCTAAAGTCGAAGCTGTAATAACTCAGTATGCGTTCTAAATGGACATACCTGCTTCAAAGGCGTGCATCAATGTAGCGCACGGAGTTTGAATAACTGGATGGAGCACCCATTCCCCACCCCTTCCCAAAATTTAACCGGTAATCTGAACTCCCATTTCTATGCACTGCGTGTCAACCCGGTAAACTTCTAAGACTGTCCAATCGAGATAGTTCATTGAAGTGTTATTTCTATGTAGTTTATATGGAAGATATGGCCTTTCGTTTTTTGAGGGTTTACAGTTAAAACTGGCAGCTGGCTGATTTTTTGGGTGTAGGCTCCTCTGCTACATAGCTCGTTTCACAGGAATTTCAGGATGTATTTAAGCACGAAGGGTCCAATAATACTCTGGTTAGCCTGCTACTGTGTAGCCAGCACCAGAGAAGGCTATAACTTCAGCTCAAGCTATCTCGATTGTGGATTTATCGTACTTTAACAGGATGCATCCTTGAAACTTGTCGATAATGTCTAAAGTATTCACTGATAAGTGTATAACGATTTCACATTTACGTGCTAACATTAATGAAAAAATGAAATTTCTAATTTATTTGTGTCATTGACAGCCTTTTTTTACTTTGCAACGACTAAAGTAAACAAACGAAACCTTAGCTTATTTTCGGGGATGGGGAATTTAATCTATCAATTTTCCCCTCTCGCTACGCCCCTGATCGCAATTTAATTTAAGTTCAAATGTGAAAGCTGTAAGCATAGTACAAGATTACTCAGAAAGAAGAATATTTCATATTTATATTTCAAACAAACCGTGAAAGCCAAAAAGAAACAAATAAACAAAGGGAAGTTGAAAGATTTTAAAATCTGTTCTAGAACTTCCATTTATTGTCATAAAGCAGTGTTGGTTCTTTGGAGAAAGTTCTTGAGTGCATGAGAAATAATTTTGAATACTGCAGTCTGTTGTGAATTCTTATTCAAGTGTTACAATATATTCAACAAGCAATCGCCTCGTCATAAGCAATTTTAAGGTAATTAAATTAAGATAATTAAGGAACAATACATCTTCGTGGCAAGAATGAATTGCTGTTTCAGTGCTATAAGGATTTTTATAAACACACATATCTTCATGGCCTCAATACTTTAAGCTTTATTCCATCCAATGACATGTAAAATGTGTTTCTGTCTTTCATAGTTTCTTAGTTATAAAGAGCTGAAATCTTATGGTTCTTTTTGAATAACCTGCACGCTCCAGAAAAAAACATGAATAAAACTTGAAATGTTAACATTAAAAAAATAACAATAAAATAAACATTTAACATATGCAGAATGAATCACACACAATAAAAAGGCAAAATTCGGATTAAGATTTTTGAAGCATACGGTTGTGAAGAACAACAGAAACACGCTTTATTTGGTATGTATATCTAAATGTTAATGATATAAGCGTTGCCCAAATGAAGCTGAGGCTATGCTAGTTTCCGTTACAGCTTACTGTTTGGAGCATGTTACATTATAGAAGTAAAAAAGGTAAAATTGGTGACATACTATCCATATATATTCGTCTTATCAGTTCAGGTGGAATTATTTTTCAACTACGTCTTCCTCCTCAGACTTTTCTGCAAACCGGCGTACTTTGAGAGATTTTTTCAGCACTCCGAGTTTTTGGTAGCTGAGGAAAGATTATCATTCAGCTAATATTTTGAGTAATAATCTATAATTGTGGTAGTAATACCATATTATTTGGGTATAACAAGATGCAAGAGTTTTTTCGGCAGAAAAAAAGCTACAGTTTAGCAAACTAAGGGAGAGAACCAAAGGTTCTGTTTGTATTTTCAGGGCAAAGTAAAGCAATCTGGATTGGTTTTAGAGGAGAGCAATGGATTTGTTTTGGAAGGGGGTAATGTAAGTAAAGAGAAACAAAGACGTCTTCTACAAAAAACCCCTCAAATCTAACATGCTATTTATTGTTAGAATAAAGTGGAAACGCGCGCAAGTGCGCAATGAGTGTTAACTAATCTTATCCTTTTAAGCCGCGTTCGGCTATTACTCTGGTGTTTTTCTTGCATGATAGGACACGGTATTTAGAACACTTTTCACCACATACAATGCACACGCATTCTTCATAGTCGGTATGGTACGTGTTTGTGTTGCATACTTCGTGATGGAACCCGTGGACCGGTTGACCGTACTTCTCATCAGCCGGATGGGTTTTGTCCAGCTCCTGTCGATCATGGCGCTCGTGCTGTTCTCCCACTTCCTTTCTCTTCTGTTGCTTTTCTGCTAGTAGGTTGTTGTATGAATCGGTGGATGGTAATAGTGGTGAGTATCGTGAATCCTCAAACGGGGAAGACTCTCTGGTAAGTAGGTATACATATCTGGATGGTGTTTGTTTTGATTCTCCGAGTAATTTCTTCAGGTATGGGGTCTTGCCGTTTTCTATTATTTTGAAATCGCAGATTTTCAGATATTCCCATAGTATGTGTATCCCATAGGTCAGTATGGGTATTATTTAGTCTCTGAAGATCCCCATCACTATGTGTAGGGATGTTGACTATAACTGTCTAATGTGCCTCATTGCTGTGATAGCTGTTATTGATTTTTGTCTCACATGCTTGTTAAATGAGTTTCGTGGGATTTGTTGGGTGATTCATAGGTATTTTCACTTGATGACTACTTCGAATTTCTCGTTTCCTAGTTGTAGTTTCTTCTTCTCTGTGACTCTTCCCCCTTTCTGAAGATCATTAGAACGCTTTTCTTGGTGTTTATTTTTAGGCCGTTTTCCCCTGCACACTTTACTAAATTGTTCACGTTTCTTTGCAGGTTCTCGGTTTTTTATGGAGATTATGGCCATGTCGTCTGAGTATATGTATACTTTACAGTTTTCATTTTCTGTTGCTTTTATTACATCTGCGTTGCGAGGTTGAATAGGAGTGGGTTCAGTGGGTAGCCTTGTAGGGCTCCGTTTATTTGTACGATTGGTTTGGATGTTTAAATGTTGTTCTCTATGGTGAGGATATTGTATTTGAGAATGTTCGTTGTGGTGATTGAGAGATTAAGTTTTGCTTTTATGTTTTTGCGAACTATTGAGTGGAATTCTTTGCTGTAATTTATGAAGGCTGTGTAGAGTTTTTCTTTATGTTGCCTTAGAGTGTTTTGTGAGTGTGTGTGTAGGTTTGGAATGTAGACCTGCTTTTCGGAACCAATATTGTTCTTCTGGTATGAGGTGGTCTATTTCTGCTGCCGAGTAGTTTCGTGTATAATCTAGCTGTAGCGTTTCCCAATGCTATGGCTCTGTAGCAGTCTGGGGACTGTATGTCTTCCTTTCCTTTGTAAATCAGTTTTATGTTGGAAAATTAAATTCAGTTTTATTTATAGACGCTCTGTAAATGCTGTGGTCCTTAGCGTCCCATTCTACATTGGGCGTGAAAGACCGTAATTTTGCTCAGAGGCCTCTTTATCAGGCTGAAGTTCTTTTACGTGCCGTAAATCTGCGACACGGGATCACCGGCTTTACTTCCCTTCCGAAGGAAGACATGCTAAGGATTTTTACGCCCGAAAAAATTCATCGCCCTCCGCCGGGTTTGAACCCTTGACCTCCGGAACTAGAGGCTAGCATAGTAACCACTTCACCACAGAGGACGGCTTCATGATGGAGGTTATCCAGCTGTTGGGTACTTTGTTGGTTTTTAGGTGTTAATTGAGCCCTGCCCATGTGTCTGCTAGCGATCGTATGGAGTCCTTTAAGTTTTCATTGTATATTTTGTCTGGTCTCGCCACTTTCTCGGTTTTTAGCTTTAGAATGGCCTTCCTTTGTGATTGGGTCGAAGTATTTTGTTTTCTTGTCATTGGTATTGTATGGTTGCACGGAATTTTCTGTATTCAAAAAGGTTTTAAAATGTGTTTCCCACTGCTTCATTTGTATGGCTTGTATAAATTTTGTTTTTTGTGCTGCAAAGGGAATAATCCGCCGATTTTGCGATTTTATGTTTTTCTTGCTCTATGTATACTTCTTGTTTTTCTCTTGAGAAGCGTTTTTACTTTCGTCTTACTTGGCTATAGGTAGGATTCTGTGTCTTCTGGTATTTTCGGGTGTTAGAGTTTATGTAGTTGTGGTAGAACCTATTGCCTCTCTTTGTTGCATTGTGTCAAACCATTGACTTGTCTTTCTTTCTTTCTTTCTTTCTTTCTTTCTTTCTTTCTTTCTTTCTTTCTTTCTTTCTTTCTTTCTTTCTTTCTTTCTTTCTGTGGATTTTATATGAGAGCATCTTTTATTAATTTCTCTAGGCATATTGTTGCTTATTCTATAATGTCTTTGTTGATGACTTCTCTTATCTGATTTATTTCCATGGTAGCGGATGTTATTATTCTCATGTCTAGATTTCTTAAAATTTTCTCTCATGGTTGTTGTGGTTTGGATCTTGTGTTTATTTCTGTTTCTATTTATCTGAGTACAGGTAGATGTTTTCTGCATAGAGATGGTAGCGTCTTTGATTGTATCGTTTTTGTCATTGTTGTTGCTTTTGGATTATGAAGGTAAGATCTATCATGCTTTTGCGGTTGTGACATATTTATGTAAATCGGATGTTTTGGGTTGTGTATTAGTTAAAATCCGTCTGCTTCTAGGAATTGCAGTAGCAGTTTCGTTTTGTGGCAAGTTATGTCGCTGCGACAGTAGAAAACTCCTGCCAATAGTATTAGTTCGTCTTCTGCTTTCGCTAGTGCTTCGTTTATCTCTCCTGGTATGATTTCTATTGGTATGTCTGGTTGTAAGTAGCCTGGTATCAGCGTGAAGATTTGCATTTGTATTTCAATTATGTTCTCGGATTTTAATAGCAGTTGCCGATTTAATAGTTGTTTTGTTGGTGTGAGACTGAATTGGAACGATATTCCGCTACTGGGTCGTCCTGCTTCTCTTTGTTTTGCTGGGTATGAAGGTATGGAGGCAGTAGTTAGTATCCTTGTAGACCTGTCTCTTTTGTTTAGAATGCTGCTGTTAGGATTAGTATATCCTGTATTACCGTGTTAATTGGTGAGTTTCTTTTGATGCTTTCTAGTCCTTTACGTTCATAGCAGTATATTGCATGATTTCGTTCTTTTAGAGTATTGCACTTTCTGTCTCCACGAAAAATAATCTTTTTCACTAGAACTCTGCTTGACCACGCTTCTGCTTTGTAAATTATCTATAGCGAGTCGTAAGAAATTCCGAGCTTGAACGGTTTTCGTTGTCTTGAAGTGCTTATCTTTTCACATTCAATGTATCCGTAGTTTCTTTTCTTCTGTGCTGGGATTTTGGTTTCTATGTTGAGCTAGTTTCATGTAACCTGCCTATATATAGCCAGGCCATGCGTTGTCCTGCTTTTACTATTCTGGATGTGTCACTTATGTTCCCAATTATTTTGTTGCCTTCTCCTTCTGAACTCGGTGAATAGGTGAACGTTTCTGTTGCTGTTTCATTTGCGTGTTGAAGTCCTTGCGTCTTCTATCTGCGGTGCGTCTTGCTTTTCTTCGGTTATTTTGTGTATGCTGGGCTCTCCGTTTTTTCCCAGGCGTTTGTTTCTGTTATTTGTTTTATGACTATTATTATCTCTGTTTGTTGAGTTGGGTTTCTAGTAGGAGTGTCATTTTTTGCATTAGAGCTTCATTTATGAGATCCATTTTCCTGTTTATTTCCGCAAGTTCGCTTGGTGTCATTTGCAACGATCAGTGCTGGGTTTACTGGGGGATTTTTCTTTTTGTCAATAATTTACAATTTGCAGTCCGTGCATAACCATGTCAGTTTTCACATGTTTCTTTTCAACATTTGGAATTTCCCTGCTATGAGGTCTGCACATTTGCTGTGCTGCCATCTCTTGCAATAGGTACTTACATTAGATGGCTCTGTCGTTTTCTGTAACCACTAATTTGCATAGTTTGCAATGCACCTAGTCTTCTCTGTTTTCGCGATCTGCGACTAATGTATGGTCGGTGTTTTTCTTTGGGTCCATGGTATCTTAGTTTTCTTATGCTTTTCTTCCGGTATCAGCTGTGAAATCGTTTTCTTTACGCTAGCGGACTCTGGTGAGTAGGCTCAGCGCCTTTGTCTTGGCACACGTGGTTTTGTTTTAACTCAGTATTGTGTCGTTCTTCTTGCATATGGAAAAACCCATTGTTAACTATAGTGAGCTTTGTTCTGCCCAGTACCTGCTTATAGAAAAAACGAAATATTTGAAGGTTTCTTCAACGTCAGAGACATTTGCTCATTTGTGTTAAATCGATAAATTACTAATACTTCGTTCTGTGAAGTCACATAGGTATTTCAGTAGTCACAGAAATAGCTAAAATAACTGTCTCAGAGGAAGAAATAAGCAATGTAAGAGCGAGAGAAATTGAAAAAGAACAAACTGCGTAGCGTAAATAGAGGGAGCACATGGCAAATTATTAAAAGCGGTAAGTAAAAAACTTTTAACGTTAATTTTCATCGTCGGTCTCGCATAGTTCTAGGAGAAGTGGCTAGTAGCATGCATTCGTTCATGTTAATTGTAAACATCGAGGAGGTTCACTATTGAGAAACTAGGCGTTTATTGCTGTTATGTATAATTACGTAAAAGGAAAATAAATTAGCAGTTGTTGAGATAGAACGGTAATAGAAAGGGGAAACGCTAACTGCAGAGCAATCAAATAGCGGGAGCACGCAAGCGATTTGTGAATCACGTTTCATATTACGTTGTGCGTATCTATCTTAAATCGCTAGAAGAGTAATACCTCGCTTACAGGACTAAAAATACGATTCATCACCTCAATACAGTATGCATACATATATGAAAATTAAATTGCCGAAAATTGTAATTATGAGAACAATGAGATTTCACTTATTTAAGGAAATGATTTCCTATAAAGATAGACTCCCTAAGAAAAAAAGAAAGAAAAAAAAAAAAGCAGAAAAGGTCACTGTTACCCTTAGCTGCCAACAAAACAATAAAAAAGACATCGACAGCAGCTAAAAGGAGTTGTAAGTAAAGCGGGTAGGCTTACGCATAATCAAAAGAAAGTCAGTCATGTGTGCTGATATCCCTAAGGGCATGATAAAATGAGCTAGCTGTGTGAGCAATTTAATTAAATAATTATGAAAAAGGACGACTGTGATAATCATTGAGAGAGTGCTTTAAGCAGTGGAGGATCTCTCTTAGGGAGTGCCGTAGGACATCTTGGAATATTATTGCCACATGTGGTTGTGCAACACTTGCTGCTCTACGTATTGTTTATACGAAGGTTAAAGCACTACAAACACTTAATCATCATCACCATCACCATCACCATCATGGATTAAGCCTCGAAAGGCTTGTTCCGGTCTCACCAATTAAACGTTTGCTATGTCCATATTCTCCTCGGTCTGGCAATGCTTCTCACGCCTGTAGGTTATAATTAAGTGACAATTTTTGGATGTAGCAATCTTCTATTCCAGCCACGTGTTCTTTACGGTTTGTCCTATGTTGGTGTATCTTCACAACGAACTTAAAAATGCCGACTTCCTTTCTGATCTCTCATTTCCTTTTTTAATGCCTGCGACATTCCGTAGGAATATAATTTCCGCAGGTTCCATTTTTCTTTCTTCATTTTTATGAAATGTCCGATATTCTGAACCACACAACATGGGCACTGCCATTACTCATAAGACTTGATTTTAGCTTCTTTCCTAGTAGTTTTAGGTTTCATTTTATTGTACCGCATATACTTAAAGATAACTTTAATTTGCAGATCTTATTTATTACACATTCTTTAATATACTAACCTTGCGGTCTGGTTAGTTGAAATTATTTACTTATTCTGTAATCTGTTTTATAAAATGATTTTTGATCTAATTACATAGGACCCTTAAATTGGAACGCTTTTGTTTTTCGTCATCCGACCTTTGCTAATCCGACCTGATCGACCCAAAAACAAACAAACTAACAAAAACAAAAAATATACAAATGGTATGACCGTACACAGGAAGCAGCGTTCACGCTTCTGGGACTACATAAATGAACGGAACTTACCACCAATTTATTGTTACAAAAATGAAACAGCATAACATCGTTCCGTTTACAGCAGAACACTTTTTTTGTAGGTTATTATGTAATAAAATTTTTATTCATGTAAAAGGTGTCTGTTTCAATAGAAGAAGAACTGAATATTTTGAAGAGATTGGGAAAAGGTTAAACATTATTAAAAGTGTCACAGGATTGTGACGTAGAAAAATGACCGTAGGAGACTGG
This sequence comes from Deroplatys truncata, assembly GCA_030765065.1. Taxonomy (NCBI): domain Eukaryota; kingdom Metazoa; phylum Arthropoda; class Insecta; order Mantodea; family Mantidae; genus Deroplatys; species Deroplatys truncata. The sequence continues at coordinate 204,227,801 of CM060981.1, read as the reverse complement.
AAAAGGAAACGACAGGAGATAGAAAATTGGTGTCCCAGCGACTGACGGCTAACGTACTATGTAATTTTGAAGATAATATATCTATTTTGTCAGTTTTAAATGCCGTATTTGTTACTTTCCGCGTCTTCCGATCAGTCCCGGACTCTTTAAGGCGGATTATCGGGACTGTAGGATGCAGAGGGGGACACCTCTCCACTGTGACCAGGTTGACCTATTGTAGCTACACCCCCGGGGAGACAGGGATGAGGTGAAGGAGCCCTAGGAGGTCGCGGGTCCGCAGGCAAACAGGCCTACAGAGACGCACACAAGTTCCTAATATTAACAGTTTGAACACTCGTGCACCAGTAGAGGCAAAAAATCTCTAGAAACGAAACGATCCTAATGGGCGGGACAACGCATCCTGGTGTTCATGGGGAGAAATCTTTACAATGCACAAGCAACTACGCCATCTGTCCGACACTGCCAGCATCGCAGGACCCAATCACACCTCAAACGTGAAAGGGAGAGATAAAATTAGAGGAAATGGGCACAGTCAAAATACTACGGGTCTTCAAGGTATTCTTCAGTGGGCAGGTTAAATTTCTTAAATAAAATTCAAGAAACCATCTTTTTAATAAACAGGTGAGTTAAGTATTTGCTTAATTCTTTATATTAATATTACCTTTTCAGCATACAAAATAGAAGGAGAAATCGTTTTTTTTTTGTTTTTTTTTATGGACGCTCTTTAACTACTGTGGTTCTTAGAGTCCCATTCCATATTGGGCGTGAAAGACCGGTAATTTTGCTCAGAGGCCTCTTTATCAGGCTTGAGGTTCTTTTATGTGCCGTAAATCTACGACACGGGACCACCGGCTTTACTTCCCTTCCGAAGGAAGCCATGCTAAGGATTTTTACGCCCGAAAAATCCATCGCCCTCCGCCGGGTTTGAACCCGCGCCCTTGGGAACTAGAGCCTAGCACGGTACCACTAGTCCACGGAGGTAGAATACACTACCCCGGCATTCGCTTAGGGGACCAGGTAAAAACCACGATTAACCCTGTGCTCAGAGTGGATGGCCACCGGGAATCGACCCCTGGACCTCCCGAATGCGGACCACAGACGGCCACCTGAGCTATCCCCCTCTATTATTTAGTGAGTATTTTTACATACATTATTTAATTGGTACATGGCTTTTTGTAAATTGTCTTCTGAGCTACGTATTAGAATCCGGTCATCTGCAAATATAATTGTATCTAAAAATTTTTCCATATTTTTAAAATGAGTCCCTACGTTTATATGCCATTTTCCAATGACTTCTTCAATGTATGCCGTTTGTATTAAAAATCGGCGTTGAAAGAGGTCAACTACATATTAAACCTTTATTAATTGTTGTTGTTCTTTATTGATGTTTCTATCGTTTTTTATTTTCCATGTATAAACTAGTTATTATTGTTATAAAATGCTAGTGTGATAACAAACACCATCTGCGATCGAAAACTGAATAACTACACGCTGCTTTCAGAAAGCATCTCCCAGTACTTGCGTTATGTGCTGTTTCTATGACTAATTGCGCTTTTACAGAAGTATAAGCTTCATTTGAGCAACGCTTTAGTATTTTTCCTATTAAATGACTAATTCCGATTTTCAAATGTTTCAAGGAGATTTGTAAGACTACTTCTAGTTCAAAAACGCAATCCCATGACTGCGCAGTTTGATCGAGAAAAAGCATATGCCTTTCGTTTTTCTTGATCCTTGGCCGGATTGATACTGATTTCAAAAGTGTAACATTGGATTTAAAATTAGAGCTTGGCTGGTTTTAATTTCTATCGCAATAATGCCGATTTATCTTGTAGAATATCCATATGAAAATAAATTGCTCAAAACTAACCTACTGCTGTCTCAGAATAGAAGCTAATGCTAGTAGTACTACTACATATTACATGTAAATTCTCTTTTAGAACAAAATTGACACACATCTAATGTTTTCTACCTCACTGCAGCCAGAGGGACGATGGCGATATCGGAGGGGCTTCTACACTAACTCGAGTTTTCCCTCAGGCTCGATGTAACTGCCATCTCAGCCTATTGTTTACGATCAGTATACCAAGGTCGTATTGTCTATTGCTAAATGCTAGTATAATAGAGCAATTGCTTCCAGCCAGCAATAGTATTTCTTGAAAGCCCGGGATTTTTAGAATGTGTTTTTCCTAAAGGTATTTCACTGCTTTAAACTTGTATTTCAGATTGGAACAAGACATTTTAAATGTTCACAATAATGTTTAGCCCAATACGTTCACAAGTTGCGATTCAGAAAATTTAAGTGTACGCTAACGTCAGGCTTTCTTACCTTTCAGAGAGAGGCAGAAAGAAAAAGCGATGCGCTCGCTGTTACATTTATTTTGGTCTTTTCCAAATTCTTATATTTATTTATATAGTGCTGGAAGCTTTGATGCGTAAGCTTTGGCAGCACTAAAAGCTTAGCTGATCCTAGTTTTACAGAGCAACGTTTGTTCATTGTGTTTGAAATGTTATAAAGATCTTAGGTCCCAAAATTACGTCAGAACCCTGAACTAATTAAAGTTTATTGGCAAATAACATTTAAAATAAAGGATACTGAAACTCCCGAATGAAATTCATAGTGTGGCCTAGTACTAGCTGGTGTTTACGGATAAAATAAAAGGGAATTTCGAGCACAATTTAAACAAAAGAATAATTTAGTTTCCTAAGAGTAGAGGTAGTATATATCATTTTGCATTCGGACGAAGCCAAACACACGTATATTCTTAACGAAAAATATAAACATAGGAGTACATTAAGGATAGATGAAGGTCCTTTAACCAATATAGTGCTAAACAACAGCACAGATGTGCGAGCGTAATGCCAATAATGTAGCAAAATACGATCTATACGAGTGCAGATCTGATTATTAGGAGAACAGGAGAAGGAAAACAAGATAGAGATTACTTTAGTTTTAACTGATGCAATTCAAAATGAGTGATACACACTTTTATTGGGTTTTTCATTTAATAACACTTTTTGTTTACAGCGTCTTTCGCATAAGCAAAATTTGGGCAAATTTGACGTCTGTAATCGGCGCTTGCTCCCAGTTAGAGCATTGATTGCTAACATCGACCATTAAAAGGCCGTCATTTTAAGTGCATATGTCCATTCATATAATGAAACAGCAATTCTTTAATAAATTCAAAATTTGGTTTTGTAATGATCAGCAAATATTTATAGCCATATAGTACATTAATTTGTTTATATTACGAAAAGTTCACTTTTTATTTTTTTTCCTTAGCCAGTTGTATTGTCATCATCCTTAATGGAGGGTTCCACTACCTGTCAGGCAGTTTTATATTTGACAGGGAGATCTTTTGCGATATGCAAACACGATCAACCACATACTATTAAACCATAGAACCATTATTAATTCTCATTTTGCTTGCATCATTCCAAGAATATCCGGACAGTCATGGAATAGCCAATACTTTCTTATAGACTTCCTTTTAAAAACATTGTACCATTTAGAAATGTATTTTTAATTTTGACTGATGACAGAAATTGCACACCCTCAATCAATCGAGTCTATGTGGGGGTTTGTAATTTAAAGATAAAAAATGCATTTGTTGTTACTTTAGTCATGCTCATATGTATCGTTTTTCGTTCTGTCTTAAAGATTATATATTGAATAGCATGGCATATTTTGAAGCTTGTCTTTGCTTACCTCTTTCCACACACTTGTCTATGCAATCTCGAACAACGCTCCCCTCACTGACATATTTCTGAAACAAAGAAAAACACCAGCGAATGATATCAAGGCCGGGAATTTAATTTCACAAAACTTGCAAATAATAATATTAAAACACAGTCCTGTTTTACTTATTACCAAACTGGTGACGTTATTTTGAAAGCGCTTATTTGCTTTGCAGCAAGAAGAAAATCTAATATACAGCGGACAGTTCAAAAATATCATTTAATTTGCATTTTCTTTTATAATTTCATTCACGTTTTGAAAATAATTTCTCTTTGCTCATATTCCCAAGCAACTATTTGAATCAGCAAACACTGCTTTTGCAGATCACCAAATGCAGCATGTAAACAGCTAATTACGTTTCTAGCCTGGAAGCTTACCGCGAGCTGTTTTCATCTTATGCTGCTGCTTATTAGGGTAACTGGGCTATAATTTCGGATGATGTGGCATGTGAACAGATTATAGTAATAGTAATACGTCCTCTGGTTACCCAAGTCGAAGGTTGGCAGTTTATCTGAGGAGGGGCGATTGAGGGGAAACAGTCTCATTGGTGGGGATGGCGTTAGTGACGCCAAGTTAGAGGGGTTTTCTCGTAGTCTGTGACGAGTCTTCGCGTGAGCTAGACGGATAACTGCACCATGGCGTCCTCGCCCGGCAGACACATGGGGTAAGAGATATTATTATAATAAATCTACTAGTTGTCCATTCCTTTGCAGTTTCTAATTATGATAGTAGAATAGAATCCTTGCCTCTCCCTTCAGCCAGGAATTATGTTGTGAATATAACTTTAGCTGCGTCCCTTCGTTGTTGCCTCTTAAAGTAAAGTTCTTTGGTTGATTAACGATCCCTCTCCTAAGCGAGTTGCTCCCATCTGAATTTCTGAAGTTAAATAATAAATAAATATTGAGGTACTCGACAATATCTTACCCTGACTCACCTGCCATAAACCTCGTATTCCCCTTCGGAGAAATTGTTTGCATAGCATGACTATAGACCTTTAGCACAGTGCATTTGTTTTTAATGGAATACGCCTTGCAATGAGTATCTGATACTTAAATTAGTGATGTTGTAATTAAATAAAACACAAGTCCTAAAATCATTTATTCGTAGTATATACCTTTTTCACGTGATAACCAGAGTCAGATAAACTTCTGTGAGTGGATTTTGCGAAATGTCAGTGATATAGTAAGTGATCCACGCTTAATATTCTTCTCTGACATGCACGGTTGCATTTACATGGGTATGTTCCGTCGTAAAATAACACCATTGAAGCACAGAGACACCAGATTTTACACACGAGATTCCCATGCGTAACGAGAAAATTGGTGTGTGAGTTAGAGTAAATGCATACACAGTTACACAGTAATAGAAACTATATTTTCCTAACAAATAATAAATGTAGAGGGATGACTTACATCCATTTTTCAATGGCTGACCAATCTGGGTTTTTCTAGCAAGCCTTTTGCTACCGCGCATACAGCTGATGAGTCATTAAGTTTAATTCTGGAAATTTTGGAAGATAGGGCAATTAGTAAGGAATAATAGCCCTCAAGATCCCCTGAATTAACAGTATACGATTTTAATCTAAGGGGAAACTTGAAAAATAAAATGTATGAAAGAAAACATACTTGCATCTGGAGAACTAAAAGAAAACATCGGGCGAGAAATTCACTCAATTTCAGATATTGAACTCGAGTGGGAACGAAAATGTCCTGAAATATGTCAGAAATGATTGGGTAGAGTAGGACAATATTTCCAAAGTATCTTATGATAAGACATGTGCTTATTACCATTGTAACTGTAACTATAAATGTGAGATTGAAAGGCAGTTAAGCAGATATTATAAGTGTTTTAGTGGGAGTTCGAGCTGCAGGGTCGGTGCGCGAGCAGCCGTACTGGCCACAGTGGGAAAGTACTGTATATATATATATATATATATATATATATAAATGTTATAATAAATATATATGTATTTTCTTACAAAGCTTTTGTTAAAATAGTTAATAGAGGTCTTATAAAATAAACTACCTGATGTGTTACACTCCATGACTTTCTCTGCTCCCACTTCTTACAAATGATTATTCTTCTATCTACTTCAAGATAAGGGGAGATCAAAAGGACTGTTCCGTGAATGATAATCTGCTAAATTCATGACACATCTCGGAAATGTTTTAAGATATAATATTGAAAATTTTACCGGATGTAAATGCAAGCCTTCTTAGCTTACTGATCCACTTTTACACAATAAACGATAAGATTACTTCTTAATTATACTATCCTTTGATTAAAATTTATCGAAATTATTCTTTTAAAAATAACCAACCACATTATGAACACCAAAATAGAATTCACAATAGCAAATGCCATTCACAGAAAGAACGGTTCAAAGAAAATATAAAGAAAGCAAGCTCAAAAATATGTTTGCAAAGAAACAAACTGTTTGGCTTGAGCACACCGAGACTCATAATTAACAGCATTACCAATTTTAGAGCAAAACTTCTCCTACAATTTGGCTGTAGGCATTATGATTTATTTTCTATGAACTTGTTCATAATTCAAGTACAAAATAGCAGATGCAGTACCAGTATTAAAAAGATATTAAAAATAAAAGTTTTGTACCTATAATTATAAAATATATATCAAATTAAAAACGAAACTCTAGTTAATAAGACTGCGTAATAATAAACTAATAACGTTCTTCTTTGCAATTTTGCAAATTAATCTACCCTTAATAGAGATAAACCTTCATTACACAATTACACATTTTATTTTTTGATACAAAAAGGGTGCATTAGGCTAAAGCGATGGTCAGATGTTTAAAAAAGATCGCTATGTGAAGACTGTTAAAGGCAATGTTTTTCGTATAAACATAAGGGAAAAAAATCTGATGTGTTACACTCACATGGCTTTCCTTACCCTTGTACAAACTATTTTTACAAGTGCTTATTCTCCGTCTATTTCATGTTAATCGAGACATTGAGATGTTAATCTTATTGCTAATTCTCCTGTAGGTGCATAGGGAATATGGTAGGTTTTAAGCGATAGTCAAATCTTTTAAGAGCTGGTTGCTATGTGGAGCATTCCATTCTCTTTGCATGCCCAGGACATAAAAAAACGAATTAGGAATTCTCATTTGAGAAAAAGTATAAGTATTGGAAAATTCAAACAAATAACAAGGAATATCTCGGAAATGGTTCATTCGACAAAAAAATGTATGGAACGTAAATTGTATGTTTTAACGTGACCTATATTTTTTGTGTAGGAAAATGTCTATCTTTTGTGGTTTACCAGAAGAGCACTTTTGGGGATATTTCGAGAAAATTCAAGATATTCATTTTATTTGTCATGAAAATATGTTAAATATATGATATTTTAATCAAAATCTTTAGAGCCATTTTTGAGAAAATCAAAATTTTCGAAAAATGTACAATGTAAAGGGTAGTCTGGGGTGGGGCGATTTTCTTTAAAATCTTCATTTCGCATCTTTGATAGATGCTGAACCTAAATACCAAGTTTGGTGTTTATCCCACTTTTCGTTTTTGACTCACATCCACGCGCACAAAAACAGATCTTTTTTTAAAAAAATGCTTTTTTGGATTTAGGAGGCCTTAAAACATGTATTTACGGTGAAATCTCGGTATCGAATTTTTGGGGTGGAATGCAACACCTCTCCATTTACTCTGCGTAGTAGAGAAAGTAAAAAACGAAGAGCGACTTATCGCTTCATACTAGGAAGTATGAAGTATTTGAAAATTCAAACTAACAATAAAAAATATCTCTAAAATGGTTAACAGAAAGATTTATCTGACATAAACTGTGTGTATTAACGAGATTTCCATATTTTGTGAAGTAAAATTTTATCTACCTCTTGAGGTTTAACAGCTATATAAAAGTTCATCCAGAATTAAGTGTAATTCCCAGAAAATTCAAAACATACATTTTATTTGTTATATAAACACCTTAAACGTTTGCTTTTTAGTCAAAATCCTTAGAGAAAATAAAAAGCAACGAAACTGTTTCCGTATAAAAAGTACTTTGGTGTTGGGGGAATTTGCTTGAGAATATTCATGTCGAATCCTTGGAATTTGGACAATACTGAACTTAAATACTAAATTTGGTATTTAACCGACTTTTGGTTACATCCACACTCACACAGATACAAACACACATATACAGCAACGTTTTTTCTACAAACATCCTTTTTGGATTAAGGGAGTCTCAGAACTATTTTTTCGGTGAAATCTGAGTATCGAATTTTTGAATGCAGTACTTCCTCTGCTTACTATAGAAGGTAGTAAAGGATAGATAGTAGTTACGTAAGGTTATGTGAGTGCAACACATCAGAATCTAGAAAAACGCCCATGTGTGTATGTAAAGGATAGTTTGGGATGGAGAAGCTTCTTGAAAATCTTCGTATTTCACATCCCTGGAAGCTGCACAACTTGAAATACCAATCCAACCTTTCGTTTTTGAGTTATACTGCTTACAGATGGACAGTCATATAGACCCGGACACACATGCAAACACATACACATAAGCACACACGCAAACACACATACATGTCCGCGTGGACCTTTCTCTAAAAACGTTTTTGGAGATTCAACGGTTCTCAAAACATGTATTTACGGTATAATCTACAAAGTAGGAGAAAGGCATGGGAATATGATAAATCGTATTTGTTGTTATTCACTGGTGAAATTGCTATATTTTAGTTTTGGTTGAATGGAATACTTTCTACACTTAAAAACCTAAGCGTTAGAGAAGGTTAAAATCACTTCACTGTTCAATAGTATGCGTAGAATGACTGGCATGGAATTAGCTTTTGAGATAAAAAGCGATCTCTGAGTGAAGCAATCTATGATTTGAATAAACCTCATAACCCACAATAAAGACGGTCTAATTTCATTACGAAACTAGATGTCACGAAAAAGGACTATTGACCTGGTGAAAAAAAGGCTAATAGTAAAATGGATAGAAAACAAATTATGTAACCAATGCCTGAAGAATTCTGGTCACAGTAAATTTCTCCAAAATAATTGCAGATAGATATGAGGAATAGGAATATTTAAATTCTTATAATTTTGGAGAAATGGGATGTTACTACAATTTTGTAGGTTGATGAAGCATTCTGAACAACAAGTTGGTGTGGTTAAAAATTGTTATGCTTGTTCATTGATTAAAATTACGTGATTTGGGAAGGAAACTTTCCGGGACTTAGGCCTGGAACATTTCCTTCCCAAATTTCTTTTCTCAATTTTCATTTCATATACCATCAGTGTCCATCGTCTGAGATGCCGTGTGTAGTATTAACGGGCGCTAAACACTAATACTACTTAAAAAGCTTCGATAAAAGCTATTTTAAACTTAAAAGGGGAGGGTACGTTCATTCCTGCTGAGAAGACTGCCTCGAACAACCATGTAGTGTAATTGAGGAAAAACGGAAGCTCGTGTAGAAAATTATACTCATGCGTAATAGCGCTGGTGTAATGTAACATAAAATCGTTTGTAACACAGAGCCAATATTATGTAAATGAAGAACGGAGCGTGACATTCCATTGAAGTCAAAATGAAGTTCTTCCCCTGGGAAGCTGTTATTGGTGTCCTCCCTCATGCGTATGTAAAATGGATTTCGTAGGAGAATAATGGAAAATGTGTCCAACTATGAAACACAGGCAAGGCCAAACATAAAAACTGGAAACAGGGAGGCGATAACGGATTTGCATGAGTTGTAAGATGCATTCGTCAGAACTTTGGGTTCGCATTGTACAGCATATTGATAATTCAAATTTATACAGATATTGATTTGACAGGCTTAGTTAAAAGTCAGGCATGTTTTAAAGCATTAAATTGATTTCCTTGAAAGTTGCATACATACTCTTGAAAATAGTTTAAGAATAACACTCAATAATAAATATGCATAGACCATCCTTTTAAAATAGACAGTGTCATCTGTAGTTCCTAATACGAGTATCATTCAGCTATTTCTATATACCATGCTGATGTGTTAAGAGGATAAATTACACTGTTTATAAAATACATTAACTGTTTTAAAAAAACGCTTGAAAAAGTGATGACTGGGAATTTAAATAAAAAATGGATGTGTTACAGTCACATGACTTTCTGTAACTTCTATAGTTTATTAGTGGGTATACAAAATATTCTTACGAAAGCTTATTATTCTGTCTACTTAATTTTAATCAGATAAACCTTGGCAGAATAGCGACATTACACATTTCGTTATAGATACACAGGGAACAGCGATATTCAAATTTTTAAGAACTGAACGCTATATGCTGGTCTTAAAATTCTATACTGTTTCTGTGCAATCGCTAGATGCAACTGAAAATCGATAGTACTTTAAAAGAATGAGTACTTAGCAATACAAACCATTAATAACCGATATCTTGAAATGGAATATGCCACAAAAAAGTTATTTAAATAAATTTTATGTTGTAAAGAGATCTGCATTTTTTGACTAGTACGTTTTCGTCTTAGCTTAAGGTATATCAGTTATATAAGATTATACAAAGTTCCTTCCGACTGAAGAGGACTTGACAGGTATTGCCAGAAAATTCAAGATTTACATTTTATTTTTACTTTCTCTACTACGTATAGTAGGTAGGGGAAGTATTGAATTCCACCCAAAAATTCGATACCGAGATTTCACCGGAAATACATGTTTTCAGACACCCTGAATCCAAAAAAAGCATTTTTGGAAACATGTCCGTGTGTGTGTCTTGTGTCTGTGTGTCTGTCTGTGTGTCTGTCTGTGAACAGTATAACTTAGAAACGAACAGTCGGATACACACCAAATTTCGTATTTAGTTCAGTATCTTCCAGAGATGCGACACGAAGGTTTTAAAGAAAATCCCCCCACCCCAGATTACCCTTTACATGGAAGATTTTTCGAAAAGTTTAATTTTCTCAAAAATGGCTATAACGATTTTGATTAAAATACCATAGGTTTAAGATATTTTCATGACAAATAAAATGTATATCTTGAATTTTCTGGAAATGTCTCCAAAAATATTCTCCATTGTGAACAATTTTTGCATAACTGGTAAACCATAAGAGATAGACAAAATGTTACTACACAACAAATGTAGAACGCGTTAAAATATACAATTTATGTCATATACATTTTTTTTGTTGAGTGAACCATTTTCGAGATATTGCTTGTTATTCTGTTAAATTTTTCAATACTTAATTTCTAAAATGGGAATTCGTTATTCATTTTTTTGTCTTGGATATGCAAAGAGTATTAATCTGTGGCAAAGGGAATGGTGCTGCACCTAGCAACCAGCTATTCAGAGATATGCATGTGCTTAAAGGCTACTGTATTTCTATATTGCCCTTGTAAATATATATTCCCCTTACATCTACAAGAAAATTAGCAATAAGATTGAGTCTGCAAATGTTTATCTCTATTAACATGAAGTATATGAAGAATAAGCGTTTGTAAAAATAGTTTGTACAAGAGTAGAGAAAGCCATGTGAGTGTAACACATCAGATTTTTTATGCAAATATCTTAAACATATGATATATCAACCAAAATCGTTAGAGATTTGAGAAAATAAAAAATAACGAAAATTATTCCATGTAAAGGTTAGTTTGGGTGGGGGGGGGATCTTCGTGTCGCTTCCCTGGAAGATGCCAAATTTGGTATTTAACCAGCTTTTCGTATTTGAGTTATGCCCGTCCACAATACACACACACACACACACACACGAATTTTCGGTATTGATATCGAAATTTTGGATGGAATGCAACACCTCCTCTACCTATTGCAGGTAAGCAGTAGAGAAAGTAAACAGGGACTCAACATTAAGATGCGGTGATAACATTTGCACACAGAACTTATGCTGAACTAGGAAGTACTACAGCACTTCTCTAGAAGAAATTCTAAATCATAACAAAGCTTTATCATTACCTGAATCTGAGAAGCGTTACTGAACTTAAAATTACTTAATAAACCCCTAAACCTAGGAATCCTTGGGTATCGCGGATACTGGGAAACTGAAAACAGTCCAGATCCATAATAAGTTAATAATAATTGATAACAAAGGGCAGAATAAACCTGACCAAATCTGCACTACAATGAATAAAGTTACATACATGAGGACTACTGCTCATTACCCTATCCTTCACACTGCGAGCTTTCGGCTTAAATTCACTAAGCTAGTAGAGATAGGTAACATCCTTCACTTAAGTAACACAAGCACTGAGAAACCACAGTTTAGAACGTCTTTCACCTCTACATAACAGGAACGCATTTCACCACAGATGAAACCAAAGAATGAACATATCTGCATTAACTAATAATAATACATTTCTTTAACTTAGCATGGTTAACTAGTTTTAATTTTAATTCACACTAGCACTGAACTAATTTTGAACTAGGATAGTTAACAATTGTAATTTTATTTTATACAGTAACTGAAATACTTTAGCCTGTTAAGAGAATTAACAGGTAAGAAGTTGCTCTGAACTTGAATGGCTAACAATTGAAATTTTGCATTACACTGGCACTGAAATAGTTTAGCCTATTAAGAGAATTACTCACACCGAAGGAAAATATAATAAATCAAGCATATGAATAACTGTTATGTACAAATCAGACAAATATATAATGCTTAATGTTCAGTGCAAATCACTAACAAAGCAACAAAGCTAGATGTACAAGCTAAATCAATTCTAGCTAATAATGAAATGCTGAAACTTAAAGCTCCAAAAAATTCATATAACGATGTAAAACATAGCATAACTTCATTGTTTCAACTCTGTCACTAAACATCTACACCTGTATATTACTCTTATGACAAAAAGGCTTTAGAGGCCTAAATAAATGCTCATTGTTAAACCAGTCTAATACATTTTGCAAAAGGTGATCAAAGGCACAAAAGATTATGCTCTTATTGTTTTTGTTTAAAGATTGATATATCAGCTATACAAAACTCAAGGCTGTGTTAATGCTGAGAAAGGCAAATAAATAAAGTGAAAGCTCCACACACTATAGTACGAGTACCACAGTTTCACGACAAACAACTCTAAAGCTATTAATAATACATAATAATTAGTATACAAGTATTTATATAATAAATATATAAATACAATTCTATAATGAAGTGCAGAAATATAAAGTAATGACTACCCTAACATGCACTTTATTTGCAACTAGCTGGAACTCCTATAAAGCGGAATTACCTGAGCTTTCACAAGAAAGTTAAATAAGAACAAAATTTAAAAGTGACATAATAAGGAAACCAAAAGCCACGTCCTAGGATAATGAACAGCTTAAATTCGAAATGATAGGTGGTATCCAGGAAAAGTATCTACCCACCCACTCACCCATCCATTCATCATTCATACATGCATCCATCCATCTACCTCGGCCGCCCGCCCGCCCATCGTCCATCCGTGTATCCGTATATTAAATAAAATATCCTGAATAGGACACAATACTCTGGTAAAAGGCCTTATGTCAGGCATTAAGCTAACCATGAAAATTGCGAAATAAGGTAATTTTAAATACTATGTGACCACAAACTTTAAACTACTAAAGAGAATTACAAAATTAGTGCTATGGTATTGCAAAGTTTTCAGTTTGAGAACTACTAATAAGCTTAACTCAGTGCTCTGTAAAATCACCTTCGTAGAAGATAGATATACATATATAACAACCGAAGCAAGTGTGTTTTATGCTGCCTAATATGATTTCAGACTCAATTACAAGTTTTAATTACGTAGCTGTTACAAATGACATGGAAGTAAAATGAAACACACATAAAATTGGATTCCCTTAACACACATGAATGACAACCCCGTCTCACGTATATGAATGTATCTGGAAAGGTAGAATCAGATGACTGAAAAATTGAATGCCATAGCCCTTTCCAACCCTGTCCAACACACACCTTGTGTGAAAGAACAATTAATTCCATGAATGTATCTATTTGTGCAAACATTTACACTATAGCTTCTGTGGGCTACTTCACCTTTTTGTAGAAAGAAAGAGAACGATGTAGATAATCATAAGCATTTAGTTACGCGGAGCACCTGCAATTACCGCATTCACCGGTTTGGCCGAAATTCTATTTATACTTTAACCACTAGCAGTAACTTGACTAAACAAGCTAAGAAAGAAAGAACAAAGCGTATTAGTGTTTAGCTAAGCACAAGAATAATCAACTCCTTACACTTGCGAATAAAGGCCAATTTTGTACTCAGTAAAACGATGAATAAGGCAAATTATAGCACTGGTACTACAAATTTAAAATAAATAGCAAAACTGAGAGCCATATATGTCATTTACTTTTTACAAATCAGGCCGGCAGCATGCAAAATGCCAACATACAACATTTAAAAATGGCCAAGGTACCAACTCGAACATTTATGTTAAACGCTGGTTACTGCTTTCGCACACCAGAAAGAAAACAAATAGGAGATCCCCAATATGGAAAGTATTTCCAAGGTCTGACTTTCAACACACTCCCGCAACAATCGCTAAGCCAACAAAAAGGTGAAGAGCAAATTACGCGTTATCTGGTGGGAAAATCCACAAACAAGTAAAAAGCAACCGAAAGAGCATACACACGACGCGGCAATTAACATGGGGAACTTTCCAGCGGGAATTATATCGTATAAATTAGTTAGTATACTATATATATAGTGGCACAAATTCATATTGCAATATAATTACATTCTATTTTGCCTGCTGGTTTAAATGCAGTTGGCGTTTAACTCATATTTTCCTACAGAATCTAGTAATTGTGATTTTATAATTATAAACAGATCTACGCAAGAACGTGTCTTGTCATTTTATTGATATTACAGAATAGTCTTTTGAAAACATTAAATGAAAAGTTTGCTAAAGAATATTAAAGTATAACCTTGCTAGCATTAATATTTTTTTGTCTGTTTATTCAGTTCTTAAGGAATGCATGGTCATTTATTGTACTCTGACTCTAAAAAGCAACTTTCTGCAGTTGTGTTTTAAACGGAAATAGCATATCTATAGGTTAGGAAAACTCTAGTATGACTATTCAAATGCACAAGCACTTGCTACAGTAGGATTGTTAGTGAAATATGGCGCAACTGTGTAACGGAAGGGATAGGATTCGGCGCGGAGGGGAACTTAGCACATCGACCTAGATAGAGCTTTCGTACCAATACCCCTAACGGGGCGCCCCAGGAGAGAGAGATGAGGTGAGAGGAGACAGAGGGCTGTCGAACCAGGAGGCAGGATAGGCAGAGGGCAGGTTCCCTACATTTAGATTTAAACTTCCCAGATGGCACTGGTGCAGACAGCTACTCTCTCCCCTGTGGGCTTACACATCCCCTGGGTAGCTCGGAACCCGAAGACCGCCCCCATTCCGGGAGACGAAGGCTTCCACAGACATCCCTTTCCCCTGTCACACACACGCCGAGACCTCCTGCCGACACTTACAACCTTGAAAGAGACCAAGCGAATGAAAGGTGAGGTGAAATGAGAAGGGAGGTGAAATAGAGGTACAGGAAATTCGGAGAGCTTAATGATCCTTCCCAACATTCGCCTAGCGACCCGGGGATCAGGAAGATTGGCCGCGGGAATCGAGTCCACGACCTCTCGAATGCGGGCCACAGATGTTACCGCCTGAGCCATCCTACTCAGTGCAATTGTACACCCTCAGTAACCTAATTTTAGGCGAATAATGAAAATGGAAGTTGAACGTTATAAAATTGTGCATTAAAAACAAAATAAGTACTTGGTAGCAATTTATAATGCAAGGGCTGTCTCAGAAGTACCCGGCCTAACAAAGAAAACACAAGACGTTTTGGGAAAAAAATCTTTATTTATCTACAAAGTCTACATTTAGCTCGATATACTTTTCCCAGCGATGTTCAATCGCTTTGATACCCTGCTGATAGTGAGAACCGTCGAGTTCTGCAAAATAGCCATCAACTGCAGACTCACCTCTTCATTGTTGGCAAATCTTTTACCACTAAGCCATTTATTGAACTTTGGAAACAGAAAATAATCAGAGGGGGCTAAATTTGGCGAATAGGGTGCACGAGGAAGCAATTCGAATTTTAACTCATTGATTTTGACTATGGCAATAATGGATGTGTGAACTGGTGCATTGTCTTGATGAAACAAAACTTTCTTTTTTTGGTAAATGCGGCCGTTTTTGCTTGATTTCATCATTCAAACGCTGCAATAAGTTCGCATTATACTCACCATTGATTGCTTTTCCATTTTGAAGATAATAAATGAAAATTATTCCACACGCATCCCAAAAAAGCTGAACTTGGAGCTGATTCTCCCCTTTCAATCCACTACGCGCGGATCATCACACCTCACACACTGTTTTGGCTGTTCTTTCGTCTCAGGTGTGAAGTGATGGACTCATGTTTCATCCATGTTTATGAATCGACGCAAAAACTCGGCTTTATTGCAGCTAAACATCGCCAAACAGTCGGCTGAAACATCCTCGTGAGGCTGTTTTTGTTCCATTGTGAGTAAACGAGGAACCCATCTTGTGCACAGCTTTCTCATGTCCACATTTTCAGTCAGTATGCAATGTACAGCACTTTTTTAAATGCTTACGATGTCTGCTAGCTTGCGCACTTTCAGTCGACGGTCATCCAATATCATTTTGTGGATTCTCTTCACAATTTCTGGCGTGGTCACCTCATTTGGTCGACCACTGCGATGATCGTCTTGGCAGCTCCTACGGCCTCGTTTAAACTCTGCCACCCAATATTTTACTGTTGTAAATGAAGGAGCAGACTCCTCCAGAGTAGAATCTAGCTCAGCTTTAATATTAGTTGACGAAGACCTTTCAAATGAAAGTATTGTATCACATAACGATGAGCAGTTTTATCCATGTTTACAAACTTGCTGAGAGCGTTCACTATTGATGGCTGCCAAACCATTACTAAGCAATGTAGCATTGTCAAATTTCAAACTAAGCTTTATAAGGTTGGTACTTTCTACTATAGTCATTTGTTTGAAACAACAAGTGCCATCTATACGTCAGGTCGGGTACTTCTGGGACTGCCCTTGAAGATAATATTATTTCCAAAAGATGTTTATCTGCTTTAAAATTTCAGTTGAATGAAGAATTTTCTTCCTTCCTGTCCACGAAAATCCTTTTAGAATCCGAAGATCTTTCTACTTTCCTTTAGAAATGTTCAACTTACATGATAATATAATTACTAGTACATATTAATTAGTTGTGTAATCTATTTTTAGGTAGAGGAACTTAAATGAATAAACCATTTGATATACCCTTATGGAAGTAATGAACACAGATGTGACACGTGCCCCCTTGTAAGGTTCTCGAGCAGAAAGAAGCAAGGATTGGCCGTTTTCACTTTGGCTCCCGATGATAAAAATGGTAGCAACTTCTCCAATACCGCTCTTTTTAGGAAACTTAGTTGTAAATGTCGCAAGATGTTCACTTCCTCCTCTGCATATATTAAAGATGCAGTTATGCTTGTGCTGGAAGCAGGCACATTACTTTCTATAATGCAATAATTTCTGCAGACTCTTCAAAGTGAAAACAGTATGCTTTTCTCCTGCACTCTTCATTTCTTTGCAGTCAGTCAAGCGAAATACTGGTACATAAAGACAAGAGTGGGTGGTTTGAAGGTGTAAGTTATAACGATGGTATATTTATGGAGCACTTCTAAGAATGTGTACATTTCAACGCTGGTCCATTATCCTGATTAAACAAAGGGACAGAAGATTGTCAATATATGAAAACAGATCGATCCTAAGGCAATTCTGAAATGAAATGCTTTATATTTGCAAATGCGAAGTAAACTCTAGACTGGATGAGCATAATGGCTTGGCTGAAGGAGCTACGCTTTCTGTTACTATAGTAGGTACTGCGTATTTTATAATGAGAGTAAAAAAAATAAACAGTATTTAAAAGAGAATAATCTGTATTCTATTCACATGGTCTTTTGTACTCGCTGTTCTACAGACTGTTCTTACAAAAGCTTATTATTCTGTCTATTTTTGTTAATGCAGACAACTAAGATATTGCTTCATCATACATTTTGTTGTAGGTATAAAAAGAATACAGTAAGCTAAAGGGATAGTTAGGTGTTTGACAATTCAAACAAATAACGAAGAATCTCTCGGAAATGATTGACGTCACAAACATTTTTGTTTGTCATACATTGTGTGATATGACGAGATCTACATTTTAGTATTGTAAGATTCTCTCTCTCTGTCTGTCTCTAACGGTTTACCAATTATACAAAGATCAGCCAGGATGAAGAGGTCTTGCAGGCTATTTCAAGAAAACTCAATTTATGCATTTTATTTGTTGTGCAAATATCTTAAACATGTGGTAGTTTAATAAAAATCACTATGAAAATAAAATAATGGTATTTTTCCATATAAAAGGTAGCTTGGGGTGGGGAGATTTACTTGAAATTGTTTGTGGCGTGTCCTTGGAGGACGCTGAACTTAAATACGAAATTTGGTATGTAACATACTTTTCGTTTTTGAGTTATGTTGTTCAAAGAAGACAGACAAACAGGCAGAAACACACACACACACATACACACACTCTTACACATTTTGTACCTTTTTTTGAAGTTTATGTTTGTTTGTTCAGGAGTCTCGTCTTTATCTTAGGTGAAATCTCGCTATGGAACTTTTAGGTTGAATATAATACTTCTGCTTACTACAGGTAAGGTGCAGAGAAAGTAGAAATGATGCAGCTTATGAAGCCTAAATATGTCTAATGTAAGTCCAATGCACCTTGGTATCGTAAGACGACACGAACCAAAGCAAATAAAATAGAAGTAGCGATGTATACCTTGAAACGGGATTTCTGCGTCGGAGGTGGGCTGATCTTGTAGTTCTCCGATTATTTGACAGTCTCGGATGCTGTAACTTGTAATTGCCCGCGCTAATTTGAATCTACCGCGCTGATAAAATCAGTTGGTAGTATCGTGTCTGTCTGTCGTGTCCACTTAGTTACTGTTAGGATTCTACAGCGTGTGTTGCACCTTAGCATCTTGTTGAAACTTTATTTTAATTTACTTGGTTTGTCCGGTGTATTTTAAGTGATTTAAAACACGCATAGCTTATCTAATAGTACTTTAATCTTATCCTGGGATTCTTTACGTGTTTTTAAGGTAAGACATTTTGAATAAGAATATGAATAATAATTTTCACTGAAGAGTAATTTATTTTTCTGACTATGAATGATAAAACGTAGAACAATACTTGCTTTTTTAATTTAGTTTTACTTACAATTTTATAATGCTGCTTGTTCACTCTTTATATTGCTTCATTAATTTATCACTGATCATCTCTTGCGTGCAATGTATTATAATTTGGCTTGCAAGTAAATATTTGAATTGAACGTTGCTCAAGGTGTCTTTTTCTTTGTTAAAATTTTCTTAAGTCATAAAAAAGTTGAATGTTGTTTATTTATTCTAGCTTGGTTGCTCAGCATAACAAAATAAATTACAATTTACCTAGAAATCATAGAAGTTAAATAAATCACATATTAATATAAATAACATGTTAATAATTGAAATTCATTTTTAACATATTTCAATTATGATTTTCTCTTTTGTTGGCATTGTTATGTCATACAATGTTTAAACTATTTGGAATATAATGATTTTTTTTCATTTCTTTATAACGCATTTCCATTTTGACGTTATTCATTTTTGTTTTTCTTTATTCTTTATAATGCTATAAACAATTTCCTCTTTATGATTTTATTTATTTCTTGTTCATATTTCACAGCATATAAGTACTTTTGAAATATTGTTAATTATCACAAAATCTATTCATAATAACGTATATGTGTAAATCATTATCCGTCCCAGGATTTGTAATTCTAATATGGCTTAATAACTTATTAAATACATTCATTACTTTCATTTCATTTAAAAACTGCGTCAACCTTCAACAAACCGTTCCAATCGCTTGTGGCTCACATTCGGGAAACATCAACTTCGATTTGCATTAGATTACCTACTCTGATATCCTTATTCTTCTTTGTCTCTGGTTTCCGAAATAGGAAGACTGTGAATTATGTAGTACCACAACATTTTTTGTCCATAATTTTTCACATCACATTTTGTCATTTTATTTCCGGGCAGAAGGTCCAGGTGTTGTAGCACGACATAGAATTTGCATTGTGTATGGCCCCA
Source organism: Deroplatys truncata (assembly GCA_030765065.1). Taxonomy (NCBI): domain Eukaryota; kingdom Metazoa; phylum Arthropoda; class Insecta; order Mantodea; family Mantidae; genus Deroplatys; species Deroplatys truncata. The sequence goes on along the minus strand of CM060981.1, from coordinate 204,207,897 downwards.
TTCACAATGAAAAGCAAGTGCAGACGCGCATAAGCGCAAGACTTTGCACCAGGTTATCTAATGGAAGCATTCACAAAATCACACAATGCTCTACGTAACCCAAGAGATGGCAAACTCCAAACTTTATACTTGCGTTGCATGCATAAAGTAAAAATTCTACATTCCTTTCTCCATGCATTGCCAGTTTCTGAACAACATACAAGTCGAAATTTTCCACCATCTACTGTACAATCATGGAGCTCTTCCATTTGGCCGTTCCACGGCATTTTTGTCTGATGCCAGACAATGATCTATTGTTTGCTTGATACAACACTTTTTATGCCTTATTTATTTATAAAGTGTGGATGAATTTTCATTTTGCATAATAATGGTTAATATTTTAAACTCGCGTTATGCTCAGATTTCCGCAAGCAGTTTACGTAACTAGAAAGCAGTGCCACTTCTTGCGTTACGCCTACAGCTGCCTTATGAATGGTGTACCTCACGCTTGTCCTTATGCTGCGTCATGTTAGCATTATCTCTTTATTGTGAATGGGGTCTGAAGGATTTCTAACTTGCACCCAGATAGTTCGACCGCCTGTCTTTCCAGAAGATGCCTTGATGTTAGGTCTAGCGCCGACTTTATGATAGGCACAATACGGAAACGTCAAGGACGCCTTTGCTTAGCGCCTGCGACTCTTCGGATCTGGTCGCCCTCCGATCCTCTCATCTCATTCATTCCTCCCGGATAAGGAAAAAACGATGAACCTCGGCCTACTTTCATGCACCATACTCCTCTGATTTGAAGGCCTTCTCCATGTGTTCAACAGATATGCTTTTTGTAGCTAAAATGGTGCAATTAAAATAAACATTTTATGCAGCCCTAAGTTCAAATTTAACTGTTTATTTTGCGTTCATTTCTTGTTACTTTTAAAGATTAAGTTAATTAAATTTTACTCGAAACTTACTTATTGTATATGTGCTATACAATTGCTGATTTGCAAATGGAGAGGATGAAATTGTTGGATTTTTGTGGCAGCTGACATTATTCATTCATTCTCTGTTTAACCTCCTCTTATGTAGGACTTACACCCCCCAGGACTTACAGGGGGTGCCTGGGGTCAGAGGCCCGTCTAGGAGCAGACACTCATGGATCAGACAGAATAACCAGGATGGGTGATCAGCCCGATGCCTGGTATGGGAGGAAGGAAGTAGATGAAACGAAATGATGGTGAAATGGATGAAAGGAAAGGTGATGATGTAGCAGTTGGTGGAATGAATGGCGGGGGAAACCAGAGAACCCGGAGAAAACCCGCCCAGACGCCGCTTTGTCCGCCACAAATCCCACATGCGGGTCCCTGGGATTTAACCCGGGCCGCCTCGGTGAGAGGCGAGCGGTCTAACCACTCGGCCACGGCGCCGCCCGGTGACTTATTAAAAGATATCAGAAACTGAACTAAAGTGGAACTTTACATATGTTTTTCAATTAGGTGGATAAGTTTCATTCTGTATATCTTGGGTACTTTACACACGCACGCACACATACGCATACATATACATACATACACACGTTTAACTCCGGCTCCTATTTTAAAGACTAAATAATTAGGGCATAAATTTAATTAAAATTATTTTCCACTGCAATTCGTCTCCCCATGAGCAAATTAACTATTGCACATCACCAGAAAATGTAAATAAAATATATGGTATATTCTTTATTCACTATCGCAAATGTTTGATGATAGCGAACAAGAACGGTAAAGGCTGGCCTAGTCGTTAAAACGTTTTAGCTTCATTCTTCACGCATTTGTAATTCTGAAAGTATGGTTCGCCACTTACTTCATTTAGCGGACGTGCAAATTAGAGATCCATGAATATTCACTGGCTTGTTAAGGTCTGACTGAGCCGCTGTCGCATATGACATGGCTGTTGAATTTTATGGAGATATACAGAAAGGATGTAGATTTGATAACAGTTTTATTTCAGAAACGAAGAAAAAATATTTTCAAGTGTCGATAGCAAATTATTCCACCATGATGATATACTGACATACTTGATAGCACGGACATCTGCAATATTAAGCTTAATAGTGGGGCAAAATTAAATATAATTTCAAAGAAGATTATTCTAATTCTTAGTCTACTTCCGTCCTGAACGATACTTTCACCTAATTTAAATAACACAAGAAATTAAACTTTCCGCAACATAAATGAAATATTAATGTATTACGATCAGTTGAAAATAACTTTCAAATACATGTGTAGCTTAATAATTGTTCGTACGCTTTAATTCTCTCCCATGTTTTAACGCCAGTACATCTGCAAAGCAACTTCATCAATAAATTCGTGTTTGTTTGCACTTTCACAAAGAAGGCTGTTAACAATTTGGAGCAAAGCCTTGTAGATGTTTATGATAAACTAAATGTTGAACTGAGTGTTCAAAAGCCAAATGCAAAGCTCTGAAACAGCCCAAGAATTTTACATTCCATTACTGATGTTTCCAAACCCTCTTAGTAGACGAAAACATTGAAATGCTCAAGTATGCACAAACGCTATTTTGTTCATTTTTAACCTCTTCTTTTCTACCATTATTATCAAGAATTATAGATCTTTGTAATAATTTAAATTATTTAGTTTTTTCTTTTATTTTTTCAATTATGTCAAAGTATTCTTCCACCTGGAGGCGGTGCAGGATATTGTTCAAAACAGTTCAGTAACTCAAATATGTTTTATCTATGTTGAATACTGAGAAACAATTGTTCATTCTACTTGAAAATTACAGAAGGGTGATCAAAATTGAAACTATTGTAGGCATTCGGAAGATAAGTTCATATATGAAACTACGAATTAAAAAACACTAATAAAGGCCTTTATGATAGTCCTATTGTTGATTTTTAGTAGCGCTTAACGCCGTTCTTACCGCATATGTCACCACAACTGGTGGACACTAACAATACATGAAATGACAGGATAATTGGGAAATGAAGCGTTCGAGGTCTGCATTTAGGGTACCTCATCGGCAGCTAATTATAGGGACTGAGGAATACCTGGAGAAAACCCCAGTCAGGGATGAAGGACCTGGCGGGCTTTGAACAGCGGACCTCCCGTTCACGAATTCATGCCTCAGAAACCCCGGCCATCCATGTCGATACCTAATGTTGATGATGGAAATGGTGATAAAAATATAAAATAACAGTAATAGTAATAAAAATAAAAGTAAAAAGCTTAACATTTGGATAATGATGAACGGATTTAGGTATGGGGATACCAAGGGCATATCTGTGAATCTTTGTCCTCCATTGCCCAACCGCATATTATATAGAGTATAAGGTTACTTTCAAGATGCAGGAAATGAAGCATGAAGTAAAGAGAATGAAATAATTACAGGTATTTCGCTAATTTTAAATTAATCCCAATTGTAGGTTCCCAAATAAAAAATAAAATTGACCCTAAAATGACTATCATAACGTCCTCCAAACAAAACACGACTAATGGCATTTACTTTCCCCCATAATATCAAGCAAATTTTATTAAAGACATTTCTTTCTACAACGCTTACTGTTGGAGATGCTGTACAGATTCAACTTAAATGGCCCACTCTGTATATTATGTATTACATATTACATATATACATTTATGAGCATATAAGAAGAAATAACTCTAATTCAGACAGTTTAACACGTCGATCACATTTCATATAAAGAAATTAAAAACTACTAATTAACAGTATAAATAAATGGTCAGCAGGATCAGACAATATGAACAATGAATTTATTAAAAATGCTTCAAATCTGTAAAATACTGCACGTTAGACCTATTTAATGTACGTTGGAAGTTTGACCAAATATCCGAGGAAAGGAGATTAGCCAAAATATAGCCTATATTCTAGAAAGGTGAAAGGAATAATTGTAATAATTATATAGAAGATAAGGTATTTGAAACACATGTTACAAACTATATGTAACTATAATAAAAAAAGCTGAAGGAAATAATGTAGATCAATTCAGAAGTCCAAACTGGATTCCGTAAAGGAAGACCTTGTTCAGACTACAAATAAAGATATAACTTTTTTTAGAATCAATGGCTACATATGCTAATTTAGACTTACAAGACAGAGCCTCTCCTTTAATAGAACAACTTATATATTTTCATGATCATTCTATATTTATTATCACTATAGTTGTAATAACAGTAGGTTATATAATACATATAATACATATGTAGTATTAATCAAATAATTGAAAAGCATACCAAAATACACGGCGTTTATTGATTTTGAAAAAGCCCTTGATGCTTATACATTGAAAATAAAATGATAGAAACAGGAATAAGGTCTAACGACATAACAGTAGACAATGATGTTTGCATTGATGATGACTGTCGTAAATTACAGATAAATTTAGGAACCTATTTTAAAGTTAAGACTATGTTTATAGATACAATTTTATTTGCAGATAATCGGGTTCAAATTTGTAGCTCAGACGAGAATTTAAAAAAGTGCCATATATCAATGAAAAAATGTATGTAAAAAATATACACTAAATATTTCTACTGCTAGAATAACGATTTTCGCAGTTCAATTAGTGAAAAAATAGTTTAAGAAGGAAAAATGATAGAAGAAATTAATAATTTCAACTGCCTGGGCTGCAATGCTTCGTATATTAAAATTAACACGTAACAATTATTATCTGCAAATTCAATTATATAATGGTGCAGTGAAAAGAAACCTTAACGCTACTAAGAAGGAAACTAAAATCAAGCTTTATAAAATAATGGCTATGCCCATGTTGTTCTGTGGTTCAGAATGTTGGAAACTTTGTGAAAATTAAGAAAGAAAAATGGAAATCGCAGAAGTGAGATTATACATTGTTAGACCCAAGAGAGAGAGAGAGAGAGAGCAGAGTGAGAAATGGCGAGATAAGAAAGGAATTCGGAATTTTTAAGTTAATTGTGAAGATACACCAATATAGAAATAACCGGAAAGAAGTGGTGGATAGATAGACCACCGCATCCCAAAACTGCTACTGAATTATAAACTTATAGGTAAGTGAAGCGTTGGTAGATCGAAGAAAAGATGGACACAGCAAACATTTAATTAATGGAACTGAAACAAGCCTTTCGGGGCTTAATCCCGAAAATGAAGAAGAAGAGGATGATGATAGTGATTATGATGATGGTGATGATGAGCTAACCTTAAAGCGCGCGGCGAGAGGAAGTAAATGCACTTTTCTATTACTTTTTCTACTAATTACCTGTAAGTAGGGGAAATATTGTATTCCACTAAAAAATTCGTTACCAAGATTTTGTCGGAGATATACGTTTTGAGACTACCTGAATCTAAAACAAAGCATGTTTAGAAAACCGTTCGCCCGTCCGTGTGTGTGAGTGTGTGAGTGTGTGTGTGTGTGTGTGTGTGTGTGTGTGTGTATCTTCAATCTGTCTGTAAACAGCATAACTAAAAAACGAAAAATTTGTTTAAATATCGAAATTGAAAAACTATCACGTCCCAAAGATACGACAGGAATATTTTCAAGAAAATTCCCTAACCACAAACTACTCTTTACATGGAAGCCTTTTCGTTATTTTTTATTTTCTCAAAAATGTCAATGCTAAAAATATTTGCGTGACAAATAAAATGTATATCTTGAATTCTTTTCGAATATCTTCTGAAGGCCTCTTAATTCTGGATGACTTTTGGATAACTGTTAAGGTGTAAGAGATAACTTACTAAATAAAAATACAGATCTCGTTGAAGCACACAGTTGTAGTTTTTTCAGATGATAAGTGCTATTCGTATTCTCTCTGATTACGTAATGAGCAATTAATCACATAGTGATCAGCTTTTTAAGAATCTGACTATCGCTTTATCCTACTGTGTCCTTCATGTACTAAAATTAAACGAGTAAACCTGTAATGAAAGTTGTTCTGGATTAACAAGAATTAGACACAAGAATAGTTTGAAGAAGAGTGAGTAGAGAAAGTAATGTGTAATGTGAATGCCATACATCAGATGATAAAAATAAATGTATTACCATTAGAAGCGAAATACAATCATAATGGAATCCGGGACAGCGGTGAAACGCTGTTAATGTGTTTAAATACTTTTATTGCAAACTGTTACTGTGTAGTATAATGGTGTGTGTGCTCTCGCTTTTACGCGGGAGATCGGGGTTATATTTCACACCGTGCATTTATATTTTAATCCATCTTATAAAACTTAAACGGTTTAAACTATTTTTAAGTACCTGAAACGCGACTGAAGGATATTGTCGTATGCCTCTCTATAATTTATTTTACAACTGCAAATGGGAGCTACTCGCTTGCGAGAGGGATCGTTAAATCAAACAAAGAACTTCAAATTACGAGGCAACGACGAGGACGCAGCTAAGTTAAATCCCAAAATAATTGCTATACCAATACAATGCCTGGCTTAAGGGAGAGGAAAGATTCTATTCTAGCATAATTAAGACTTCCAAGCGTGGATGGAACACCATTTATTAAATGAAATTAAAAACTCACATACCTTTGCCCATTGCCTGCCGACGAGGACATCGTGTTTTAGCAGTTTCCCGTCTGTCTTACTCGAAGCTTACTTACTGACTGTTACAAGAAGCCACGCCAACTCGGGCATCAGTAACGCTATCCCCTCCTTGACACTGTTTCCCCTGACTCGCCCCTACTCACAGACAAACTGCCGTGCTTCGGTGCCCAGAGAGCGTCTTATCAATATTATCTGTGCACATGCCACATCTATACAAACATTATCATTAAAAGCAAATAAAAACTTTGGAAATCTTGCACATTTGCAAACTACCCTCCTTCGCAACATAACGCTAAAACCTCACTAGGCCTGCAAAATGCAAACTTAAGAGAAACGTATGCGTTGCGTACTATTATAGATGACAAGAGAAAATGTGAACGTGTTAAATAATGTTATCTAATGTGTGTGTGGAAGTGAATAAAAATTCTGATGTGTGTAAAAACCTATGATTTTTACAGTTGTGTCTTAATGTCTACTGAATATCAGAAAGCAAGCCACATAGTTTTACCAACGCTTATGTGTACATTTACGATCTCGTTAAATTATGGTAGGGTTCGTTCCTGGACTGACGTTGGTGATAAATAGACTAGACAAGCCGAAATTTAAATACTTTAATGACAATATCACGTTATTAGTTAGACGAAATATCTGTAAAAATGTAAATGTCTTTCGAGTATTATCTAGTTTTATTTTCTTGCGCTGAGGAGCCTTAATTCCTTTAATGTAACCTTGTGCTAGAAATACGCCTAAGACCTAAATTTTTGAGCCGCTGTCTGCACTTCAACTCTGTGTAAACAGCGCATAAGAGCCACCTTTTTCTCGTTTCAGAAGTATTCACATTGGTAGCTTTAGGTGATACAAGCAAAACGTTTTTAAAAGGTTTTTTAAAAAGTGTCACTATGTATGCATGTGTTACCGTTTAAATAACCCAAAGCGATTGCTACATATCTTAGGCCCCACTTAGAAAACAGGCTGTTTAGCATTTAAGTTACTTGTCTCAGGAGTAGGATTAGAAGAATACAAATTAAGGAGAGGCCCCGCAATCGGGGTAGAGCTCCGCACGTAGGCTATAACCCTTTGTGCTTCTAACGTGATCCCTGGGAGGGAGAGATGAGGGGAGGTCCGAAGGGCGACCAGATCCGATCGACGATGTGTGCATGATTGGACGATGGACGATTCCAGATGGAACGCATCCGACGCCGATCACTCGGTCCACAGGCTCAGAGCCTCTCGGGGGCCCCTAGGTATGCCGCTCCAGAAGCAGTCCAACTGACGACAGGAGAAAGTTTCCAAAGCGTAACTCCACCGCCTAGCCGCAACACACCAAACGCCGTTGCCTGGCCCTAAAACTTGAAACAGACGAAAGGAAATTATGGAAATAGGAAATTCGCATAATAGGAAATTCCCAGTAAGCGTGGTAGAAGAGGAACCACTCAAGTATTCGTCAACTGACCTAGGGAAACCACGAAAGATTCACGATCAGAGTGGTCGACCCAATTGGAATCTAACCTAGGACCTCCCGAATGCGAGCCTTACGAGTTACGTCGGAGCCATCGCGCTCGATTACTTGCCCTTTGAGGTTAAGGTTTTTATAATAGAGCCCAAAATAAAAACGTTACTTTCACGTTATTTTCTCTACACACTCTTCTACGAACTACTACAAAATCTTGTTCTTCTATTTACTTCTTGTTAAAGGAGATAAATTTTTATTACATATTTCGTTGTATTTATAAAAAGGGTACAGTAGGCTAAAGCCATAGTAAAAGCTTATTTGAAGAAAGAAAAACAACAGAACCTATCGCTATGTGATGGATTTGAAATCCATACGCTTTACATGACCGCGAGACATGGAATCCTGTGTTGCAATCACATGTCTTTCTTCACCTACTATATTTATTTTTATAGCTATATATTCTACATTTCTATTCATGCAAAAGCCTATTTTCCTCTACCTCATGTTACCAGAGATAAACGTTTACATATATGGCTTCATTACACATTTCTGCTGTATAATAGCCTTGAAACTCCATAATCTCTTCAGGACATCGCGTGAAACCGCATAGCGACAGCACAAAATGACTAAGTAATCAAAAACTCTAACCAATAATAACGGATAACTCAGAAATGGCTGATGTCACAAAACAGTTATTGGAAATAAAGTTCGTGTTTTAGACCACATTTTCTTCGTAGTACGGCTTTGCCTGCCTCTTACGATTTACCCATTGTACAAAATTATAGAGAATTCCTTTGGAATGAAGAACACTTCGAAAGCTTTTTACAGAAAAACAAAAATTACAGTTTGTAATACAAATACATTAACTATATGGCACTTTAATCCAACTTCTTAAAGCCACTTTTGGGAAAATAAGAAATATCCAAAACGTTTCCATCTAAACGTGTCTGGGGATTTTTTTTAAAATGTTTTTGTCGACTTTGGATGATACTGAACTGAAATATCATAAGAAAGCACACACACACGCACACGCACAAGCATATACACATACACACCTTTCTCAAAAAATGCTTTCTTTTTCGATTCAGGGAACCTCAAGCCATGTATTTCTGGTGAAATTTCAACATCGAAAATTTTAATGGAGTATATTACTTCCCCTTACCTACTGCAGCCAAGTGGCAGACAATTTTCCGCTTGCAAAATTATTTGAAAACTAAAACCAATAACAAATGATACCTGGAAATGCTTAACGTCACAAAACGTTTATTGTGTGCTGTAATGAGGTCTACATTTTTTGTTGTATTTTTTGCCTAGGGGTTTACCAATTATAAAAAAATGATTCAGCATGAAGAGGACCTTGCAGGTTATTCGCAGAAAATTCAAGATATACATTTTATTCGTCATGCAAATATTTTAAACATGCGGTGTTTTAATCAAAATCGCTAGTTATTTTTGGGGAAATAAAATGACGATAATATTTCCATATAAATGGTAGTTTGGGGTGGGGAAACCTTCTTGAAAAATCTTCGTGTCGCATTCTTGGATTGCTGAACATAAATATGACAAGCTGGATATTAAAACCACCTTTCGTTTTTGAGTTATACTATTCACAGGCCTGGGATAAACACACACACACATTCTTTTTTCTCATTTTTTCTGGATTTAGAGGGCCTCAAAGCACACATTTCCAATGAAATCTCTATGTCGAATTTTTGGGTGATATGCAATACTTCCTTTACTTATTATAGTAAGTAGTAGAAAAAGTAAAAATGAAATATACTGCGTACTATTCATATTGTTTAAGAATGCTACTTAACTAAAGTTTATAACCATAACATTTCTGAAGAGTTTTGTTCTCATAATTCAAAATCTGGTGTATGAGGATACCAAGAAAGTGTGTATAGCTTCTTTAAATCCTCATACACGAGATTTTGAAATATGAGAACAAAACTCTTCAGAAATGTTATGGTTATAAACTTTAGTTAATATATATCGATCGTATTGCAAAAATAAGGAAGAGCATAAGTTAATATTCTTTTAAACTTCTACTTATTAATATCCTAGAAGGAAATTATTACATATTTTTAAAATGACACTATTTTGCAGAGAGGAGAGAGTTGCAGAGAAGGGAGATATAGGGGAAGGAGGAGAGAAAGAAAGACAAAATGGAAACGGACGATGAAATTGGGAGGGGTAAAAGAATGGAGAGAGAGGATGGAGGAGGGAAAGAAAGAGGAATAGGGAGCTATACAGAACTCAATATCTTCAGTTAACACAATAATGCGAGTAGAGCTGCGGATTCTGCTGGTATTTGTACCGCTATAGGTTTTTTTTTTATTTTGTGTGAACGAATCATTTTTGACAAATTGTACCAGTCTAAAATCGAGTAATATCATGAGTGATCATATGCATCGATATATGCATCACTCATGCATATGTTGAATCATATGCTCAGTTCTAGTAAGAAACAGTGACAGCGTTGTGACCTTTTTAGGATAGACCTATCCTTTGCTAAACTACAATGTCTGGTGTTTTCTCTGACGTTAATAAAGATGAACGATAAATGTGTTCTGCACATGATATTGTTGAGAATAATTCTGAAATATCTGACTCAAGCGTACGATTGTCAGCTCAGAATTATTATTCACAGCTTTATAGGAAAGATAGAACAGCGTGATGGATTACTTGGCCTCGTTCTGACAAACAAAAGGGAGAGAGAGAGAGAAAATTATGATGTAAAAGCTCGCCAAGTGATTCCAAATTGAGCTGCTACGTTGTGTCGAATTAGGAACGCAATTTATCATTCTGCTGGGAGTTTGAGCCACCAGGTAACGGCACCGTGATAAATGACTCATCCACTATCGTAATCCGTCCTTTGGCAAGTACCTGATGCACTGGAAGGAGAGTAACCTATCATCTGCAAATTCTTGTGGTGATGCATTGTATACTAGTTTGATGCATATTCATTTAAAGTTATCAGTACAAACAGCTTGCTAGCATATTGGAGACAATAATCAATAACACAAGGGTTATTGAGCAAAATATGTGATGCGTACGATTATGGAAAGTGATCAATGGACAAGGAATTGAGGCACCCTAGCTACATTATCCCGCTGGTGTAGATCTACCCAACACCAATCAAAAAGGTTTAGCAACTGCAGCCTATACGAACTTCAGAATTGCCTTCTCCATGACTTATCCGATTAATCTTTAAGCTAATCGAGGTCAACACCAATTACAAATATAAACGAGATTGCAGAACAAAGAGAGTAGAAAAGTCAAACATTCCAAATACCCATTTTTACTTTCTCTACTACGTATAGTAAGTAGGGGAAGTATTGTATTCCACCCAAAAATTCGATACCGAGATTTCACCGGAAATACATGTTTTGAGACCCCCTGAATTCAAAAAAGCATTTTTGGAAACATGTCCGCGCGCGCGCGTGTGTGTGTGTGTCTGTCCGTCTGTGAACAGCATAACTCATAAACGAACAGTCGGATAAACACCAAACTTGGTATTTAGGTTTAGTATCTTCCAGAGATGCGGCACGAAGGTTGTAAAGAAAATCCCTCCACACCAGGATACCCTTTACATGGAAGATTTTTAGAAAATTTTAATTTTCTGAAAAATGGCTCTAACGATTTTGATTAAAATATCATATGTTTAAAATATTTTCATGGCAAATAAAATGTATATGTTGAATTTTCTGGGAATGTCTCCAAAAGTATTCTTCATTGTGAACGACTTTTGCATAACTGGTAAACCATAAGAGATATACAAAATTTTACTACACACAAAATGTAGATCCCGTTAAAATACAGAATTTATGTCATATACATTTTTTTTGTTGAGTGAAATATTTTCGAGATGTTGCTTGTTATTCTCTTAAATTTTTCAATACTTATTTTCTCAAATGGGAATTCGTTATTCATTTTTTTGTTTTGTATGTGCAAAGAATATTAATCTGTGGCAAAGGGAATGGTGCTGCACCTAGCAACCAGCTATTAAGAGATATGTATGTGCTTAAAGGCTACTGTATTTCTATATTGCCCTTGTAAATATATATTCCCCTTACATCTACAAGAAAATTAGCAATAAGACAGAGTCTGCAAATGTTTATCTCGATTAACATGAAGTAGATGGAGAATAAGCGTTTGATAAAATAGTTTGTACAAGAGTAGAGAAAGTCACGTGAGTGTAACACATCAGATTTTAAATACTACAGGAGAAGCAAAATATATGGCACAGTCGAGTGTACGGAAAGATGTCGATGTTTTTGGTTTCATTTAGTGTTTTTCTTTATTTAACGTTGGCAGAATCTCCTTATCATCTGTTTTCCACACCAGCCAATCCCATATTGATTTTAATTCTAGTTCGACACACATTAGTCTATGAACGAAGGTCAGACAGAGGTGAACAGCGAAAGGGGAGAAGTACGGAAACATTTCACTGACTGGCTGGAAGGCATGCTTACCAACGACCGTTCAGCATCCCCTGAATGATTCCGTCTCGTATTGGTTTGGTATCAACGAAAAGGGAGGAGTAAGAAAAAGCATTAAGTGTAGTGCTAGAACCAGGTAAGAGGCTGGGCCTGACAGAAACAGTTTAAAATTTCCATAACCCACTTCACATTATATCGGCACGATTCCATGCACTCGACTGTGCCTACTTATTTACTTTTGCAACATAATTACTGGCACTGTGACACTAGAGAGTTCTGATGTCTTTTTTACTTTGTCTACCACGTATACAGAAGGTATTTGCACGCCACTCAAAAATTTGATATCGAGATCTCAACGGTAATAGTATAAGGTTTGACGCCCTTGAAACCCAAAATAGTTCTTTTAGAAAAAAATTCTGAGTGTATGTGTATGTGTACGTGTGTGTGTCTGTCTGTGAACAGCATAAATCAAGAACGAAAAGTCTGATAAACATCAAACTTAGTATTTAAATTCAATAACGTCCATGCTACACAAAGACGTTCAAGAAAATCCCCCACCCCAGCTACCCTTTATATCAAACATTTTTCAATTTTTTGATTTTCTAAAATGGCTCTAACAATTTTCCTTAAAACGCAAATATATTAAAGATATTTACTTTTCAAATAAAACGTATCTCTTGAATTTTCAGGGAATAGCCTGTGATGTCCTGCTCATTTTGAAGGAATTTTATATAATTTTGTAAAAGTTAGGCGATAGACGAACACATACTGTAAAAAAATCTAGATCTCTTTAAAAGGCACACTTTCTTTCAAACAACCTTTTGTTGCATAAACAATTTCCGGGGTTTCGTTTATTAATGGTTCGAATTGTTCACTACTCTGACATTCTTCAAAATGCTGTTGACATTAATTTGTTTCTCGGGATTGCATGGAAAGAGTATGAAGTATAAGCCAGCATGTAGCGTCCAGTTCTTGAACATTAGGCTATCGCTGTTTCTTTGTATCCTAACGAAATGTGTACTGCAGCTATTTCTGCAAAGTTCATCTGGATTCAAATGAAGCAGATAGACTAATAAGCTCTCATAAGAATAACTTGTATACCCACTAATAAACGTTAGGGAATGGAGAAAACCATATGAATGTAACACATCCTATTTTTCATAATTGCTAAAAGGGGTTTTTATGGAGAAATAAAGAATAAAGCATTTAGAAGCATTCTCTGTTGCATACTCAGTGTTTATTCGTTTCAAGTGTTAATCTATATTATATAGTTTTATTTGTTATAATTAATGTTGAACCATAGGCTTTCATTTCAAGTACAGAAATCAACATCACACTACAAAATCTTCCAAAATCTTTCATTAAAAATCCTGTGTTACGTTCACAATACTTTCTCTACTCAATATCGTTCATTTGTATACATCTATTACAGAGTACGGATGGTTGTTCACAATCTGTGATAACAAACTTAAGACCCCTTACCTTATGATAAACCACGCCTCCACCAGCAGTGATGTTCTACCTGGCAGCCTGTAGCTTGAGCTATCAATCCGGAGCACAGCTTCCACCGGAGCAAACTGCTACGAAATACAGGGATGTCCAGTTTATTTCATTCCTCATGGCAGCTTTCCAGAGACCTCCAAAGTTCGCGGCCGTCTGCTTCCAAGGGCTCTTTTCAATAATCAAAATGCACAAATCTCCATCACTGATGCATCATATGAATTAACACGGATGTCGCTGTCCATTTGTATGGAATATATTCCCATTTCTCTGTCTGTGTTCTCCAAAAATTTGTAGGTTGAAGCAGGCGTAAGGTTTGATGCCTTATTCTAATGCCACCAGACTTTATTTACATCTGCACCATAGAGAGCGGGGATTTCTGTATGGAAAATTGGTATGAGGACGTTAGTCTGATAATATGCCGAGTTCAGTTTCACATTTTTATGTACACGTCGAACGGTTAATTTGCCATTGTAACTGTAACTTGCTATTACCATGAAACCATTGGAGAAATTTTCCTTAGTTTTCTTATACCAAGCTTCAACGTTTATTCTCCCTGTGGTCGGTAATACATAGCACAGGGGTTGTTGCACTCACTTATATAAATATATGCCTCATCTAAAAAGATAACAAACATACTCTTTTCACCAGCTAGGTATCGTTCATACAGCTTTCTGCTGTTAGTGGCACGTTCTGCAATGCATTTAGGCAACAGCTTACATACTCGGCTCTTATGGCGCTTTTCTACATTCAAATCCTGGTTGATTATGGTGTTCACAGTAGTAACAGAGATCTCTAATTACTATGCAATGACCCTCTGAGTTGCAGGATTTGGTCCAGAGATGTGGACCTTCACCTTCCAAATTATCTCCAGGGTGCGACTAGTGGCCGGTCGAGCATTTCCCTGTTTCTTGCCCTTTGGAATAAGTCCTTATCTTTTTTGTTGAGTGCACATGAGATCTCTTTCTTGGATGTGGTAAACCCACGCCCCTTGCACTGCTTAATAATCTTAGAATACAAGTATATTGCATCGGAAAGGGCAATAATGCACCCTTATCAGAATGGTTCTTATTTTTGACGCTATTTGATGCAGCAAGAACAAGCGCACACAACTGAGCAAACAGAGTGATACACTCATACAACTGAACTTTAATTCGGTTCCACGTGTTTCAGCGCGGAGCTATTGTGCTCGTCTGACATTGTTGCCATAGAACGTGAAAAACTATCTGTATTTTTGATAAAGATTATTTTTTTATTTACTTCATATTAATCGAAATAGACGTTTACCGAAAAAGCTTCATGGCATACATAGTTCGTTTTAGGTACAAGGTGGATACAGGAAGCCGAAATCATACGTTTTAAAACCGTTCCTCTAGATATGTTGGGTTTGAAATGCCATACATCACGGAAACAACTGAATGATGACCACTTCAAAAAGTCACATACTAGATATTGAAATACTTTAAACCAGTAACGACGGATATCTCAGAAATTGCTGATGCCACGAAACAGTTATGAAATTAATTCTGCACTTTAAAGAACTCTAAACTTTTTCCGTAATAAGCTTTTATCTATCTCTTACGGTTTACCCGTTATATAAGGTTATACAAAATTTCTTCATAGCAAGGAGGACTTCACAAAGTATTCCCGGAAAATTGAATATATATATATATATATATATATATATATTATTTGCCACGTAAATGTTTCACCTATAAACACAGTATTTGAATCAAAATCGTTATAGTCATGTTTGCCAAAATAAAAAGTATCAAAATTTGTCCATGTAAAGAGTGATTTGGTGTAGGGGGATTTCGATAAAAATGTTCGCTTCCAACGTTTTTCCGACTTATCGTTTTAGAGTTATGCTTTTCACAGACACAGGCATAGGGGCGCGCGCGCGCTAATACGCACACACATACACAGAGAGGTAAACAAACAAATACAAACACACAGACACAAACGGACATTTTTACAAATGCTTTTCTTTGTGCTTCATGGTATCCAATTTTTAGTGAAGTCCAGTGCATCCTCTACCAACAAGGTACGTGGTAGAGACAGTAAAAATTACATAGGTACTATCTACTAGAAATTTCGTTTAAATGTATACTCATAAAGAAATAATGTACTGCCGCGGAAATTATCAGTTTGAAGCTGTAGGGTGCGGATTATTTTTCGGTCCTAAAAATTGGATAAGTCCTTAGCACAGCTGAATCTTTGTTAGCGGTCTGTGGGTAAAGAAATCCATCATTGCGATTGGGGACACGCGGTGCTAACCATATTCTTTCAATATTGGTTACCCATCCCTTGCTGTGGACGTGAGACGATATACGGGGTGGTAGGCCCTGGCTTTTTATGGACCGTCGTGCTATAGAACTGTAGTGTAAGAAAATATTCGCAACTTGAGCTTACTGCAAAAATCAGGTTTGCGCTGAAAAAATCAAATGAAAACTGAAACTTTGGAATTATTTAATATAAAATTCCTGGGAACTGTCATTTCCATTACAACCGCTGTAAACCGTATCAGCAGTAAGGTTCTATGCTGATGAGACCTCTTGGAATAGGAGATACATAATTAAATATTAATCCCTTGAATATCAACAATTTCTATAACCAGAATTTGAGATTCGACAGCATTATGCCTGGATATGTATTAGCTTAATTTTTGTATTAAAATCAAACAAATTTAACGTCTATTAAATATGACAAAATGATCTCTCTCCTTGGGAACCGTACTTTTATTTTTTAGTATCCAGTTACATAAATTGCGGTTGGTGCATTAAACATTTCTGCTTTCATTGGCATATTTACCGCTAGCAGTATCTTAAATAATTAAATTGCAGAACTTTGTACTCAATTTGTTTTGAATACATTAAAAAGTTACATTTCATTCTTTAACTATCCTGCAAGCTCGTGTTGTGATTACTTTGCCTATTTATTCAAAACTTCTAATGGTGAATTAGCTTAGTTTAACGATTATCTAATTCATTTATTTGGTGCTGCAACGTTTCGTGTAGAGCTCCCTGAGGTTGACGAAGCTATGTGCTCTTCTTCTTCTTCTTCTTCTTCTTCTTCTTCTCTACTTCATGGACTAGGCTGCTGCCTGTTCCGTCTTCACTGTGTCTCCTTCCATCTCCTTCTCGGCCTTCCCACGTCTCTCTTTCCTTTATACTGGAAAGCTGTTTTTGTCAGTCTGCTATCTTTCATCCTCCTAACATATAGTTAATATAGTTCTTCGTGATTCTGCTTTGAAGTATGACGATTAACAGCTACTTGATATGTATGAAATGTGGATGTTTTATCACTGAACGTTTTGAAATGCTACATTTAATCATAGTTAATACTGAGTCTACTGCTCAAGTTTTAGAATTAGAAAAGTCGGTTCTTTATTGAAACTACATGGAATGGATTAACAGATTTATCTGATTCATAACTATTGTTAAAATATTAAGGGAAAAGGGCCTTTTCTCACTTTTACCACAATAGCAAGCCACTGTCATAATTGAAATAGCTGCAACCACTTAGTAAGTTCTTGTATATTATATCTCAACTATCCTAGGCTTACTAGAATATCACTTTGCAAGTTAAAAGCTCAAGTAAATGCCACTATTCCAATTTGTACAGAAACGTCCTGGCCTGACATATATTGACTAGTGTGTACAGGAAACCGTAGAGGTATCACCTCATACTAAAAGTCACGTTAAATTAGTGGAACCGACAGCGTATGCATTCGATCTGTTGGAATGTGAGCTTCATCACTATCAATAGATTAAAAAAATCTTAATTTTCCTAAGATTTAGCTTTAGCTGATCATAACTGTAGTTTACATTACAGTCATATGAAGCATAATTGATTACTTGTGAGCAGAATGGGCTTCATAAAATAGCATTTTCAACATGTGTAAGTGTGTGTGAGTTTTTTCTTTCCGAGTAAAATTGGCAGGAAACAGGTTATATGGCAATTTCATTACTTTTCGAAAACGGGGAAATCTAATGGAGAGCATTAGCATTATGAAATATCAAGAAATCTTAATATATCTCTTAGTATTCAATTTTTGAACAAATATTTCATAAATAATTTTAAGCATAATGTTTCGGACTAATTCAGTTTATAAAAAATTCCGATAGGGTGATAGTATGCTATTATTTCTGTAAGCAAACCACGAGAAGTAGTATAATCGCGAAGCTTTGAAGAAGCACAAGTTGTTGCGTTCTTAAACATTTGCTTTTATCTTTAAATTTTTATCAAGGTTCAGAAAAACAGTTATGTTGCTGGTTTTCGAAAAATCATATACGGTTGTACAGAGGAGATAGAGAGAGAGAGAGAGGGGGGGAGAGAGTGGTGAGGACGATGGAGGGTTAGAAATAGACGGATTGGAGAACAGGGAGTAAAATGCGAGAGGGAGAAAGAGAAAGGGATAGTGCGGAGAATAGAAAAGGAAGACAAATAGAAAGCGAGAGAGAGAGAGAGATGGAGAGAGGTTAAAGAGAGAAGAGAGTAATATGTATATTATGCACATAAAATAATAGTAAGAGCGGAGCTGTAGCTTCTGTTAGTCTTAAGATAAAAACCAGCATAAGCTTGAAACGTTTAACATTCTTGATAGATTATTATTGTTATTATTATTACAATTCTTAATACTTATTTGTGAGAATTCCGTGGCTAACATCGATATACTGAAGACTTTGAGGTACTGCGCTTCAGATGTTGCGATATTACAAGCCTGAGGGCTTTAGCAAAATCTTGCGGAAGAATAATTATTAAAATATCGTCATCTGAACATGAAACAGTTGCTTTCTAAGTTCAATTATCCAATTGTTAATGGCTTCCTGTTGGTAACAGAGCCACAATATTACATTACAGCACTACCGTTTAACGAGAAGGTGGCAGAAACCACAGCGCCCTCCACCCAAATACCGCACAGCAGCTAGACCGCAGATTTCCCCCTTCCATACAAATCAGAGGCATTGGGTTAAAGAAGGGGGCAAATCCGAACTATAGCTCTACCAATGGCAATTTGATTACAGAGGCTTTATGTAACAAAGTTGTGCCTTTGATCGGTGGAATCCTTCTGCTTCAGTTTTTCTCTATACTATTTAAACAGGTTTTATCTGAAATCATTTAGCATGATTGAATACACAGACGAGTTTAAGGCTATTTTAGCTAACTCGATTTTCCAGTTTCAGCAAAAATGAATTCTTAGTGGTATGAGAATGTAGGCACATGCTCTTTTTATTGGCCAACATGCAGATTTATAATGGGAATTTTGAGACTTAAGTCTAGCTATAATCTAATTTTTATTGACGAACCTTTGAGAAAGAAAAGGTCTTATATAAACAATATTTTTAAGCAAGAAAAAGTACCAGCATAATCATTTTATATTATAAACACAGTGGAATAACATTTCAACACCAAAAATTAATTTGTTGAATAATTTTTATACTCTAAAATAATGGGCACAGGGAATTAATTCATCCTGAAATACAATGTAATTTTA
This sequence comes from Deroplatys truncata, assembly GCA_030765065.1. Lineage (NCBI taxonomy): Eukaryota > Metazoa > Arthropoda > Insecta > Mantodea > Mantidae > Deroplatys > Deroplatys truncata. Next base: position 204,188,486 of record CM060981.1, on the reverse strand, counting down.
TTTTTGTAATTTGTGCTCATTAATTGCTGAAAATTTCACAAGTTTAACTTAAGAAGTTAAATTTTTCATAGGATTTCAAATAATCAAACGGTAGATTTAATACTTTTGACAAAGATCTCTAAGGAACTATTTAAAAATTTTAATATAAAGCTGTAAAAAATCAAAAGCATATAAACTGGACTTGCGCGCGTCTCTATAGCTAATTTCCTAATGTAGCCTGTCTTTCTGCGGCCTCTAGTCTCCTGTGGTCCTTCATCCCTGCTTCTAGGGGGTGATAATAGGTCTATGTAGGTCGCAGTGATGTGTCTCCTTAGGTTGCATAAGCTATACCTTTATTGTTATTATTATTACTATTATTATTTAACCAACGTGATAAATTTAAAGGAAACCATTAAAATTAGGAGGGACTTCTTAAATGGTCCTAGATACCCTTACACAAAGTATAATTAACATAGAGCTACATGTACCATTGAGTGCATGGAATCGTACCGGTATAATGAGCAGTGGTTTATGTAGGTAAGGAAATACTAAACCGTCTCTGCAACGCTCACTCCCCATCCCTTACCTAGTTCTAGTGCCCCACTGAATGTCGGTCTTTACCTTCACTTCTGAACGAAACCGACCTGTATTCATAGGTTAGTGTCTGAGTGCCAGACTTTTGACATCTAATGGATACGACACGGATTCATACTGTACAGTCACGGCGAAGCAGGTCTTCCAGCCACTCAGGTGGAATGTTTCTGTATTCCTTCACTTTCACCGCTCATCTAGACACTTTTGTTCATACGCTAATGCGTGTGTATCAGATTCATTTACGACTTAAAATATGAGAGTAACGATTGAGAAAATGATATTTCCCCAACTTTTAATCCTCCAATTACTATTAAAAATTGCAATTTTCGTATTGTTGAAGCATATATTAGTAAAAGGATAAAAAACAATTGATAAAACTTACTATGAAATGGCAAAATGGAAATCCAATGGAGTGGATAAGGAGTTTCATGTATTGTATATTTATGTATGCAATTACTATTTTTTTCAAGCACCATTTGTGTCATCAGCTTTGACTTGTGCATGTATGTGTTTTACATTTTTAATTGGAATTGTATTTATTGCTGTACTGAGAATTAAAAGAAATGAATAACGTCGAAAATACGTTAAGTAAAGTGATAAAAGATACTGACTTCACAATAACAAATATTGTGAAAATACAAAATATGTAACAAAAAGCGAAAATTTAAGTAATGATATGTTTTATATGTAATATGACTGTAGATATATTATTCTTATGAATATGTTATTTATTCCATGTAAGAATTGTTTAATTATCGTATGTGAATTTGCTTTACCTTTTGTCAAGAAGGTAAACAGTTGTGCCAAGAACAAGGCGGGGTCGCATCCGGCCTCCATGCTAGTTTTCGCGTGTTTTGCCATAACAAATGTACGGATATGCTAAATATGACACCGAACATAATTTACTGTGTTCAATTTATAATAATTTGCAGATTTCACCTAAGACAATGAAACAAAGGTCACTGTAATTTATTGGTATTCTATACGTCCCAATTGATTAGATTATAATATAAAAGCAGGGCACAAGAAGGACAGAATAACGAAATATTTAAAATATGGCAAGTGTAACTTTGTTAACATCGTTAAATTTTCATGTGAGTATATTTAATGTTATTCAGCTGCAAGAATATTAGTAGTTTTATTTTGGAGATGCATGTTAAAACCTTGTCTTAATAACTTTCAAGTGATTTTTTTAAAACAAAAACACGAAATACTTACTATGGATTCTAGAATGGGCCTGGCACATAACACTATGTTAATTGCCTGTCTGCGACTACGACTCTGGAGCTGCGTATAATTGCAGTTGGGATTTAGGAAACTTTGGTAAATTTGCAATTTGTAGCGGGCCTTGCAATGAATATATTAGAAATAAAAATTTCATTACATAACTGTTACAACAGTAAGAACCTATCGCTCTTTTTGGCGTATATAATACCAACCTTTTATTTGATTTATACAAGAAGCGCATAGACTTTGCTGGAGTCGTTTTACACAACATTGATGGAGGAATTTGAGATTTATTTTTCCTCAATGTACCAACTGTTGTAAGATTTATCTTGGTTAACACATCTGTCAGTTCACATAATCAGAACCAATTATCTATGGTTATGTTTATATTGGTCCATTTTAGTGCCTCGGTAAAATGAAAAACGTACTGTGATTTTGACAGCTCGCCTTGTTGCCTCATTGCTACCTTTCCAACATAGGGAATTCCTCCCAAAAATAGAATGATTTTTCATTCCAAAGACAGATAACCTTCAACCTATATTTATCAGGTTTCTTTGGCTAACACATTTTGAAAGCACCTCTTCCACGGAAGCGAAAAAGTGCTTCATTCATTGTTAAATATTCAGATGGCGTATCATTTACATTGCAATTTCGTTGAAACACATCCAAAAGTCTCGAAATGCAGCAAATTTGTCACTGAGCTTTCCTAGTTTCTCAAATGTCATTGTCATCAAAGCGCAGTACTCTTATAAGAAAATCAAATCTTTTGTTACACATAACCCCCTCGGAATATCGATGAGTTATACTTCAGAGAAAACACGTCTCTTGTGCTCAAGTCGGAATTTTTTAAACCTCTACTCGTGTAAAACAATTAGAGCTTTCATTTCCAAGGCATCTGGTTTGATTCAAATTTTGTGACACTCGTTCTACTTCTTTGTTGGTATATACGAGCAGTACCAATAAATCAATCATATCTTCAGTGATAATTTTTGAAAATAAAATAAATTTTTCTGTTAGCCTCTTGCGATTCTCTTTTGGTTCAGGAAGGTGCGTAATTACGTTTTTTGGAGGAGTCTAATTATTTTGAATTCAGTGGCTTATGAGTCCAAATTGATTCTAAATCCTTTCCCAATTCAAAATGCATATCAGTGTCTAGATAAGAATCGACACTGGAGTGAACCACATCACAGATATTATATATCATCATTATATAGTACATCATCTTCTGATCCCAACATGATTCTAATATATCTCCTTCTGATTCTTTATCTGACTCCTGAAGCTGCCTGTAGAGCTACCCGGCAATCTCAAATAATGAACTGTTTCTTGTTTGCAATTTTGTCACTGGAAAAAATAAATATATCCGGAATACTGTTACATTCAAGGTGGTGTTGGATCGCATCCCCTAAGCACCGCTCCCGCAATAATGAGGAACATAATATACACGACAGAAAAACAGTAACACTTGCCGAACTGGTCAACGTGTTGTGGACAACTGAGTGAAAGGTTACCTCAATCTACAATGCTTTAGGCAAAAACGTCGCAACACAGTGTAACAAAGGAAAAGCTTCGGGTCGGTTCCGACCGCAATCTTGCTGTTAGACGGTTTAGAAAATTGTCACTGAGATAGAACACCTATAGGGAAAGTGGAAGAAGATAAATTCACTATACGAATTATAAAATACTGTCAACGAGAAGTAAGAAAGAATTTTGAGGGTGTTGTTTCGTAGCTCCACTGTTGGAGAGCCAAACTTGAAGTGGTTTAATTGTTGTGGTTGCACCACGTATTGCGGGAGATATGTTTCTTGGAGTGTTCGCCCCACGTACGATACAAACTTTCCGGTGGCCTTCGCCCCACATTCACTTTTCCGGTGGCCTTCGTCCAATGTTCACTTTGTATTTTAATGTTTATTTAAATATTATATATTTATGCCTCGGCTGGGTCAGTAATTTTCAGAACACGTATCTCTTAGCAGGAATAGTACGGCTAAAGAACAAGGCTACACAAATTATAATTGTATTATACTTTGTTTATTAATCCTTCACACGATTAAATAACACTTCGCTGATGTATCCTAATGTAGAGCTGTCAGATTATTGTTATTTGCACTTTTTAAACACGTAAACTTTATTCTCACCGCAATGAATTTTTATGTCTCACATTGAACACGTACCATACCGATCGGGTACGCAATCTAAACTGGACTGGTTGGGAACGCTGTCTTGTAGCGTCTCGCCTGAATTTGTAAATTTCTTCTATTTCAAGTCTCTGATTGGCTAAGCCTACTCTAATAGAATACTTTTATTTAACTTAAACGTTTTCTAGTTGTTGATTGCCTATTTAAAAACTGTTTTAAATATTACATTATTGTTCCAAGAATTATTAGTAGCATTATTGAACTTTCTAATGTATTGTTGTCTCATTGTTAACTTATTGTGTTTATTATTTGTATAATAAATATCTTACGTTCCTAACACGGAAAACCTGAGTTAAGATTCAATCCACGACTATGAGCTAATAGAATTTAAAGTATATTTTAAAATATAACGGACAAAAGGAAGCATTCAAATATTCTGCTACGCGTTACACATGCTAGAATACTGAATAAAAATTATCCGCCAGGAAGTCAATTCTACTCCGCTAAAATAAACTTGCCATACCAGGTGCATGCGAAGCGCGGTAAACTCAAACGGAGTGTTTCAGAATACATAGCATCTACACCTACAAGAACTTCCAGAGCATCCACCAGTATACCTTTGCCTCATCAACCCACAACAACAGAAACAAATACTACTTCAATGTTCAGAATAAGGTGCAAAACTCTTTAATACCAACTTTCTAAAAATGACAAGAAAATGGTTATATTCTACATTTACAACAATTTCATGCTTCTTTTGCAAATTTTGGAAGGGCATATAGCCCTCTGCTGCGTTTCACTGGCAAAGAAAGTTTTTGTACTATTCTAATAGTCTATTGGTTAAGTTTTGCTATGGAGTTTTAAAAGTTAGACTTCGTTTTGGCTCTTTATACATTTATTAACGTAAAACCTTCAGAATAAGACACGAAGTGTGTCTACTGACATCAATATTCTAAAACACTAAATGTAATAAATAAAACAAAATCCGAATTCCTAAATACTATTTTAAGTCTTTAAGAACACGTCATGTTGTAATTACCGAGGAGCAATAAGACTTACGAAGGTAAAAGCCAGAAATATAAGCAGCATTGTTTCTGAGATCCTCTAGACAAACTAACACACCTATATAAAACTCTTATGCGTAGATTTTGGAGTCATCAAATGATTTATGTTGACATGTAAGGGGCTTTAAATGTCTTTTTCAGAATAATAAACTAGTTTTAATTTTCGTCGGGTCAAATCGTTCCTTCAAAAGTTTCGTCCAGATAGGATAAACGATACAGAAGTGTATAGGAGAGGCTCAAAATTAGATAGCATGTGTTTGAAAGTTTTAAAATAGCCTTTCTTTTTATGACGATCCAAACTTTTCTCTACTACAAAAAGAAATCAGATGCTTATTGCGTTAATTTGATCATGACCTAGCCTGAATATTCTCACGCTGAAATGTGTAGAACACCTGACATATTCGCAATAAGGGAACTGAATCACCTTGCGGTAGAAATGAAATTAGTTTATATATATCTCAAATACCGCTCGTAAACCAGTTGGAAGGGATATCTTGTAGCCCGAGAGTACATTACCTCTCAACGGTGAAGGAATTAACAAAATCGTTGAAGTGGTTTCCGCGATCATCTTGGACAGGCGCGCGCTCTCACACAAATACTCAACACAATATGAATTCTGTTTGCTTTGTAATAATAGTATACAATATTACAGGTAATATTTGTACATAGTTGGTCTTTGGCAGCAACTCTCTTTTACATTTTATCAAAATATTGAAGTTTAATCTCACTCTGTGAAGAATAAAAAAAAAGACGACAAAGCGAATGGCACACTCGCGTACATAATATGCTGTACCTGCAACTTCAGGAGGCATTTTACTAACACTCTCAGCGAGCGAGTACATAGTAGGGAGGGTGTGTCTGGAGCGTTCTGCCTTTGTTGTTCGATCAAGCAGAGGTGTGTGTTAACTGTAGCTCACGCGATGTATGTAAATATTTTGGAGGAGCATCGGAGAAGAATTGTGGGTATGTGAGAAGCCAATTTGCCATTTGAAAACAGATGCAGGGGCAATTCTATGCAGTATACGTATGTACAGATTATTAAAATGTTGTCTAATAAATGCGTCCTCTTTGAGAGTAAAAAGTGTATTTTACTTGAGTTTTACATTATTTTGTCATTAGAAACACAGGGAGACCCAATGAACCATGAACCGACTTTGAGGTGTTTTGCCAGTTCGCGATGCGGCGCGCGTTGCCACCTGTGGCTATCATAGAGAGGCGCCCATGCAACTATATACAATTTTTTCGTCATGGATGGCTACTTCATGAATAACATTAGGTTTATCAGAGCTCTAACAACGATTATATTCATGAAGTTGGAACCAGGTCTCCCCGAGAAAAATATTATGCCACTGTATGCGTTACTGAGACTCCACTCACAAAGTGTGCGCCTACCACAGGATCATCTGGTTGAAGAGCATGCGCACAGTTATTTAACATGACTTTAACTTCACCAATTTAGCAGCTCTTTGCACAGAGCCATAGGAAATGCCTGCCTGTTGTGAAAGAAGCCTAAACGATGACCGATGTCGTCTAATGTTTCTTCGGTAGGAACCCTACGTTGCCTGCTAGTTTTCTCATACTGAACATTACGGTGGCTTAAAATTTATTATTAAGATTATGAATTTAATTGGGGTACGGCCTGAAACCTTTATACCCGGGAATCATCATACAAATCGTATTTACACTTGACGAGCTGACTGCGTTAATACACACGAATCATACATAAATACACGCTGCTCAATAATAAACATATAGTTATATTAGTCATATAATTATGACTAAATGCAGGACAATAATAAATAACTCCTAATAGCTACACTACATGTGTGAAAATGTAAACAGTTACACGCAACTGAGGTCCATGTTATACATACTCCAGGCCAGTAGAATGCCTCCCGCAGCTGCGGTGACGAGCGGTGGAAGCCACTGTACACTGATTATGTAGCTTTAGAGTACATGAATTTATTTAAATATTTTTAAACTTTCAGTGAATTGTTCAAATCAAATAAAGATCGTATATAGATATAAAAATGTATTATATACATATCAGCATGCCTAAAAGGGTTGGTAGATACCACAACTACGTACTGAGCAGCTGTATTCATTGTTAGAATTTGAAAAAAACAAATTTTCTTATACATGTAGGTCTAAAATGAACTGCATTTTCTGCACTTGCTTCATACTTGGAAAACTGCGAGCATTTTAAAATTATAGTTTGCTGAAGAGAAGTAATGACAATTTTACTTTGCATTTTCGCTTAATATCACTTGAATTCTTCATTCCCTTTCTCCGTCAAAGCTAGAGGTGACATTGGAACGCATTAAAAGCGGCCTTGAATACGTGGATACTTCCTCAGATGTTTGTTTTCAAAATTCGAAAAAAAGCACCATAAAGGGAAATGAGCCTCGGTAGTGAATGTTTGGAAGTTCTTTGCGTTCGGAAACGGATTGAAGTGGTGCAGATGGCAGAATTTTTTTTAAAATTTATTTTATTGTTCCTAAATTGCAGATTAACGTACCTAATTGAGTTATTGCATTAACTGCAAAGATCCTACTCTATAGAAGAATTTTATTTTAGGAGGAGTTGTATTGCAGTTCGACTGTTGGGGAGCCAAACACTTGATGTAGTTGCGATCACGTATTGCACAAAGTTTCCGGTGGCCTTCGCCCCAAGTTTACTTTCCTGTGGCCTTCGCCCCAACATTTAGGAATCAACTTTGTATTTTATTATTTCTTTAAATATTATATATATTTATGTTTGCCTCGGCTGCGTCAGTATTAATTTGTAGAAACATGTTTCTCTTAACAGAGTGTGATACGGCTAAAGAATGTAGGCTTACACAGATTATAACTTTTACTTCACTCATTTTATTAATCCTTCACACGATTAAATAACACTTCACTGATATAGACAGCTGTGAGATTATTTATTAATTGCGCTTTTAAATACGTAAATTTTATAACATCCTCGCCGCAATGAAGTTTTTACTCACCCTGAATACGTATTAAGCTTCTCGAGGACGCGTCCCGCGTCCTGTTAGGAATACTGTCTACAAGCAACTGCATTCTACCGCCTGAATTTGTAAATTTCTGTATTTTAATTTCTGATTCGCTAATCCTACTCCAATAGAATACCTTCATTTAACTTAAGCTTTTTCTGGTTGTTGATTGGCTATTTATAAACTGTCTCAAAAATTGCATTATTGTTGCTCCAAGAATTACTAGTAGCATTATTAAACTTTCCAATTCATATTGCCTCAAGCTTACCTCATTGCTGGCAACTTTTGACTCATATTCTCATAGCTCCTACATTATTAAATTACGTAATACATTCACATAATATTATTAAACATGTACACAATAATATAAACATTAATACAATGACTGTTACTTACATTTTATATGTTATTTCTTACACATATTGCTTTAAGGCGGGCTGTTATTGAATTTATATATTATATAATTAGACTGAAATCATATAAGTGTTAAAAATACTGCCTTACTATGTAGGCTATCTCTCTCATTTCCTATCTTTCTCTCTCTTCTCCTGTCCCTCTTCCCATCTTTCTCTCCCTCACCCACTTTTTCTTTCTTCCCCTCTCAATCAATATCGCTTTCTCCCCTTCTGTCCCGCATTCTCACTGTTCCTCTATCTCATCTCTCCACATCTCTCTCAATCTCGCGGCGCAATGTACGTGTTATATGACACTTTGTAAACCGGTAATAAAGCTGATTTTTCTGGGTAAGTAAAATATTTAACATTCACAAAGCATGGCTCAGACGCGTCTCTGCCAGTATTGAGGAGCTCGCGTTCAAGTCCCGTGCACCGGCCATCCTCACTTTATTGCCCCCGTATTCGAGTGGTCAGCGTTTCTGCCTTCTTCACACACAGGTTTCAGGTTCGATTTCAGCAGGGGGGTTTCTTTAATTACGATTACAACCATTTCCAAAGTCTGAAAGTATGAATTAGTAGTAGATGCGTGTTACACACCAAAATGATTAAATCCAACGTTAAAATTTACAATGACAAAGAAACAATGATACTATCAATTGTTTCTCAATAAAAGTCCCGATAGGGTCATAAAGGTTAAACAGGGACATACAAATGAACTAATTAAAATATGCAAAAACTTGGTTCTTGATAAGCGCTCTACCCACAGAAACAATAATAAAAGAGGTTTTGTATAACTTTTAAACTCATTTTGAGGAAATAACACACATAAGAAACTTATCAGAAATATTATGATAGTAAACCTTTGTTATATAAAGTTTTCAAAAAAGCTGAATAATAAGCGGGATACTTTTATTTTTATATTCTAGGCTCCATTAATGCCACCGTTTGGGTAAGTAATTAAGAGTGCCGTACAGTCTATTTTCTATGTGAGAGCTACGGTATGTTGTATACCAGTTTTCTTAACAGTCGTTTCAGACTTCTTGCATGAAATAGTAACACATATAGAGCAAGAACAAAAATGTTATTACCAATTCAATTATAGGTTTCTTAGATTAGTAATGCATTGTGTAGTGTAAATTCATTCTAGGTTGCTGCGCGTTCTAGAGTTTCGAGTTCTGCTCGGTTATATCACAGCAATAATGACTGCTATGCTCCCATAGGGCTTATCTTCCATTCTAATTGTTTATAAGATATTACTCCATATCCTAAGTGTGTTAAGCTTCAAAGTCGGGTAATGAGAAACAACGACCCTTATTGCTTTTACTAGTCTAAATGGGGGAACTTAGGCAATCTTTCGCTAATGTGGGAGCTTTAATGCCAATGGTTCCAGGGATGCCTTCGCGAAGCTCCTATCTGCCTATTCTCAATTAATATTTCTTACGCTTTATAGCATATTTAAGGCTTGGAGAACCTAATTAAGTGAAGGCTTAAACTCTGACCTTTTCAGTGGCAGTAAATGACTGTGTAAAATAGGGTATAACAGATTAATGTAATTTGTTTTCTACTGTTCCACACAACCACGCAAATTAAAATGATTCACTAGCGATAATTTTAACACTGCAATTAATCATTAATAATTCAGCATACCGATTCAAGCAGACAAAAACAACCTTGAATTCCATGCAGGATTCGCTTGATTTACGGCTCCCGCTTTTGCTGTGTTTCAAATTAACTAATTCGTTCAATTTACTTAAATCGTCATTGTATATACTTATAATTCCACAACAATCCGCACAACATACGGCCCTCATTTTAGAAAGAAATAATGTATTGGCTTTTTCAGCAATTGGCAAATGTTTATAAGTTATAATTGAAATACTGAACGCAATGTCCCCTTCTGTAATGCTTACAAGGCAAACCTTAGATGAAACTTGTAGACTAGTGTTTTATTTAAGCACACATTCTGTGAGAAAATAAGAATAGACCTGGATTTTAACCACAAAGCCAAAGTATGAAAGATTTTGTAATTAATGAAATCATAGCTTCATTGGTGCCAACAGACTAGAATGTTTTATCAAGGTTAAGAGAAGGTGACGAATACAACCTCGCTGTCAGGATTGACCATTGCAACTATTCCGGGCGCAGATATGAATTGAGAGGTTATTTCAGATCCTGTGCAGAACAATGGAGGTGATGCCATTACCTAAGATCTCCACATTGAAATCTCCTTGCCATACAGATTGCAATGTAAAATTTCCACTTGTTCCGACGAAAACTAGCCTTCTCCATTTTGCGACGATCCTCCTACGAGTGCCAAGTGGTACACGACATAAAAGAAAACTCCATCTCATTCCCGAAGTTATTCAAACATACAAGGCCAATAAAGTGCTATGGAAGTGAAATGAATAAAATGAGAGGAAATAACTGAAGAAATTTTAGAAAATCCAAACAGCATTCGCCGAAATACTTAAGGAAACTCACGAAAGTACCCTAGTCACGTTAATCGGTCCTTGGATTCGAATTGAAGAATAGCGAAACTGAGGCAAGGTGCTACAACTTAAAGTCAATTTACTCAATTTTATTACATCGTAATCACTGCCAAAAAGGCAGAATATATTGTATCTTTCTATTGCTTTTCTTAAGACATAACAATGCGGGCACTAAAATTGATTACTTTTTTTTATACTATGTTGAAATTTACTTGTTTCTGAGCTAAAAACCTGATGTGTTGCATTCACATGAATTTCTTTACTCATTAATTTACAAACAGCTTTTGTAAATACATGCTCTTCTATATAGGTCTTATTAATCGACATAAATATTTGTTAAACATTTAGGCATTCGTATTAGGCATAAGGATACAGTAAGTACAAATCAATAGTTAGATTTTTAGAAAGCGTGTCGCTAATGATGGCTTTAAGGGTCCATCCTCTTTATGACTGCGAGAAAAACGAATAGCTACTTGCCACTAGCAAATAGTGTATTTAAAATTGAAGCTAATAACAAATAATGCCTCGGAAAGGTTAAGGTCAAAATTTACTTCATATAAATTCTGGGTTTTAAAGAGATCCACATTTTTTGGGTAGAAAGATTTTGTCTAACTCTTACGGTTATACGAAAGTCATTCAGAATGAAGATGATTTCACATGGTATTTCAGATCAAGGTATACGTTTTATTTGTCATGCCAATATCTTAAACCTATGCTATATTAATCGAAATGGTTAGAGCCATATTTGAGACAATGAAAAATAGCGGTTAGTTTGATATGGGGGAATTGTTTGAAAAATATTCGTATATATCCTCGTCGAATCTTGTTACAGCTAGCCTTAGGACGTTCATGAAGGAAAGAAATCCATCTATGAACCAAGTACTCCACATTTTAAGAAAAAATACAACCTCTCCGACATCAAGGTTATTGGTCTAATAATTGGTCTGTATCCCCGGGCTGTTCCTCAGGCCTACTGTGAATTCGGTTTCGGAAATAATATCATTGTGAGTATGGTTACCATGGTACTAAAACGTTGTGTATCAACTTTTAGAGTTACTTCATAATTGATATTTATTCATAAGCACAATATTTGTCCTCTATATGTTCTAACTGAATTTGTTGCATTATTATAATTTTCTTTGTATTGTAATCTCATTTTTACTGTACTCCCTGTTTACAATTGTTATTTTTATTATTCATTTCGTCTGTTGTTAAATATGTTTTGTTACTAGACAATCCCTCATTGGAAAAGCAGAAGGAATTGCATATCTTTTTATATACTTGTATAAAACGTAAATAATAAAAGATAAACCAACTTTTATACACAGAAAATGTAGATGTTTCAAAACACACAATATATTTCAAATAGCTTTTTCTGTGGCATTAGACTTTTTGAGATATATATTGTTATTTGCTTGAATTTTTCAGTGCTGCCAGTTTTACTTTCTCTTTGGGGTTCCTAGTAGAGAGAAGAACAAGCTATTGCATTCCAACCAAAAGTTTCAAATAAATATTTCACCGGAAAAACATGTTCTCAAGTCCCCTAAGTACCAAATGAAAAACGCATTTTTACTTTCTCTATACGTACAGTAAGTGGGGGAAGTATTGTATTCCACCCAAAAATTCGATACCGAGATTTCACCGGAAATACATGTTTTGAGACCCCCTGAATCGAAAAAAAGCATTTTTGGAAACATGTCCGTGTGTGTGTGTCTGTGTCTGTGTGTCTGTGTGTCTGTGAACAGCTTAACTCAGAAACCACCAGTCGGATAAACACCAAACTTGGTATTTAGGTTCAGTATCTTCCAGAGATGCGACACTAAGGTTTTCAAGAAAATACCCCACCCCAGATTACCCTTTACATGGAAGATTTTTCGAAAATTTTAATTTTCTCAAAAATGGCTCTAACGATTTTGATTAAAGTATCATGTGTTTAAGATATTTTCATGACAAATGATATGTATATCTCGAATTTTCTGGGAATGTCTCCAAAAGTATTCTTCATTGTGAATGACCTTTGCATAACTGGTAAACCATAAGAGATGACAAAATTTTACTACAGAATAAATGTAGATCGCGTTAAAATATACAATTTATGTCATTTACATTTTTTTGTTGGGTGAACCATTTTCGAGACATTGCTTGTTATTTCCTTAAATTTTCCAATGCTTATACTTTTTCTCAAATTTGTTATTCATTTTTTTGTCCTGGTAACGCAAAGAGAATGGAATACTCCACATAGCAACAGCGTATTAAAATATTTGACTATAGTTTAAAGCCTACCAATTCATCTACATCTACAAGAAAATTAGCAATGAGATTAACATCGCGATGTCTCGATTAACATGAAGCATATGAGAATAAGCGTTTGTAAAAATAGTTTGTACAAGAGTAGAGAAAGTCATGTGAGTGTAACACATAAGAGTTTTTAAGAAAATGTGCCCGTGCAAATGTGAACAGCATAATTAGAAATGTTTGATAAATATTATACTTGCTAATTAGGATGCGATAAGAAGTTTTAAAAGAAAATCTTCCTACTACAAACAACCTTTACTTGGAAACTTTTGGATACCTTTTATTTCTCAAAAATGGCTCGGATAGCTTTATTAAAATGCTGTATATGACAAATAAAATGTAGGTATATCTTAAATTTTCTGGGAATACCTGTGAAGTCCACTTAATTCGGATGGAATTTCGTATAATTGTGTATTACTGAGCTTTTGTAAGAATAAACGTTTGTACGAATAGTTTGTATAAAATATATAAACATAAAATATGCTAGGCAGGAAAAGTAATGTGAATGTAGCAAACAATTCACGTAGCTATACTCACAGTAAACAGTTAAAGCATATTATGACAAGACATGTGTTAGGTATCTAAAGCGTTAATGCTCTGTTAGGTCTTCCGGAGTTACCCTGATTATTGTGTCTGCAGATACAGATAAGAGATAAACAAAAATGTACTAAACACATAATACAGATTTCTTTGTAACAGAGTTTTTCTTTCAAATAAGCTTTTGTGGCCTCAATTATTCCGTAGATGTGCATTATTGTTTGTGTGAATTTGCCAATACTTTTGCAATTTGTTGAAGTGCCGTAACCTTCAGTTGTTTCTCGCAATGTCATCAAAGGGGTATGGAGTTTCCAGGACAGCATATGGCGACCTTTTTTAAACATTTTACTATCGATTTGGTTTGCTGTAGGTGTCCCTATTGTACTTACAACGAAATGTATAATGAAGCTGTTTCTGCAAATGTAGCAATTAGCTTTTGTAAGAATGATATATAGGAACAATAAAATAAAAGTATACATGGCAGTTGGTAGGGAAAGTCGTGTGAATGTAGCGCCTTAAACTCTCCTTCTCTTTTTCGTTTCGAAATGTGTTGAACGGCGCATTATAGAAGTCCTTGTATTTATGGATACTTCCATTTTTCTTCCGAAGGTTCAGAAACATCTATAACTAGAAGAGAGCTACCCTTAGCTTATATTTTGAAAGACACCGACACGAAGAAGAAAGGTATAAGAACACAGCTACAGTCAGTGAGATAGTGGTAATCCGACAACGATAGAAGAAGTTCTCACAAGAAGGTGCAAACAAGTGAAGGGCGAAACGATTGTTAGAACTTGCGTCATTAATACCTTTGCTGTTATTCAAACAATAGTGAACGGTGCCGTAATTTGCCTTTATTTCTTGTAATCAACTGATTTAGCTATACATACAGCCATCAAGGCTTTAGGAAGAGTAGAGCTTGTCTGTGTACGGGTGCCTGTGTGTGTGAGAGCTACGCGCGTGCAATCTGTTGAGATTAGCTTAAAGACATTACCAGGCAAGACTGCTCTCTAATTAAACGTTTTTCGAAAAATAGACGTATATGATACACTTATCAAGCGAAAGCGGTTCTTCCTGCAACAGGCGAGCCATGATCGGCTATAGAAAAGGCTTTAGAATAATTCCATGCACATATTTGCGACAGTTTTCTCAGAGTAGGAAACTCCTGTTATTTCAAAGCGCTCGTGATGTTTGCTGTTCAGTTTTGTTTGTTTGTTTTTTGTTTTTCGTTTCTTACTTTTTCTACCACATACATAGCAGGCAGAGAAAGTATTGAGTTCCACCTAAAAATTCGATATCGATATTTCACTGTAAATACATGTTTTGAGCCCCTATGAATACAAATAAAGCATGTTTAGAAAAATCTCCTTGTGAGTGTGTATCTGTGAACAGACTAACTCAAAAACGAAAAGTCAGATAAGTACCAAACTTGGTATATAGGTTCAGTATCTTCCAAAGATGCGACATGAAAATTTCCAAGAAAAACCCTACCCTAGAACTACCCTTTACAAGGAGCTTTTTTCAAAATTTCTCATTTTCTAAAAATGCCTCTAATGATTTTGATTAACATGCCATATATGAAAGATATTTACATGAGAAATAAAATGACAATAAAATGTATGTCTCCGAATAGATTCCTCTCCATATGAAAGGTAATACAAAAATATCTGATATGTTGCACTCACATGATTTTCCCTACTCTTGTAATAACTATTTGTACAAACGCTTATTCTTCACCTACTTCATGTTAGTCTTATTGCTAATTTTCTTGTAGGTGCAAGGTAAATATGGTAGGGTTTAAACGATAGTCAAATCTGTTAATCTGGTTGCTATGTGGAACATTGCATTCTCTTTGCATGTCCAGGACATGAAAAAAAAAAAAAACAAAGAAAAGCTACGAATTCCCTTTTGAGAAAAATTCAAACAAACAACAAGGAATATCGGAAATGGTTCACTCAACAAAAAATGTATATGACATAAATTGTTTGTTTTAACGAGTTCTACATTTTATGTTTAGTAAAATGTTCTCTATTTCTTACGGTTTACCATTTACGGAAAGCCATTCAGAATGAAGAGAACTTTTGGGGGCATTTCCAGAAAACTCGAGATATACACTGTATTTGTCATAAAATATCTTAAATATGTGATATTTTAATCAAAGTCGTTAGAACCATTTGTGAGAAGACAAAAAAAATCGAAAAATGGTCCATGTAAAGGGTAGTCTGGGATGGTGGGTTTTCTTGAAAATCTTCGTGTCGTATCCTGGATGATACTAAACTCGAATAGCAAGTTTGGTATTTATCCGACTTTTCGTTTTTGAGTTATGCTGTTCACAGACTGACTGACAGACAGACACACGAACACATATATAGACAGACCACAAACCGACATGTTTCCAAAAATGTTTTATTTGGATTGAAGGTACCTCAAAACATGTATTCCGATGAAATCTCGGTATCGAATTTTTGGGTGAACTGCAATACTTTCCCTACTTACTATACGTAATAGAAAAAGTAAACGTCTTAGTAAGAGTACTTAGTATATCCACTAATAAAGATAGAGGATAAAGAAAGTCATGTGGATGTATCACGTCAGATTTTTTTATGTTTGCGCACATTGTGTAAAACGTAAAGTCGTTGTATTAAAGTAATCCCAGATAATTTGATATTACTTCCGCAGTTCGTTTGCAGTTACGACGCAACTGCTATTGCATTAATCGACTAAAGCTCGTTAGATTGTTTCTGTGGATATACGCAGCGCAACCTGCGGTGTCTATGCAAGTAAGAAGGGATTTATGCACCGGAGGAAATCGATAGAAGCGATGACGAAGGGAAAGTATAACAAAAGAAGGGAGATGGGCGGCATTATGCAAAGTGCTTTCTTAGGTAAAAGTGATATTCCAGCAGCCACCCAAAGAGAACGAGAGGGGGAAACCTTCGACTGAAGTATAACAATCCACTATGACATTCTTTATGAACGTTATCAGGGATCGGCTTCCTTTAACAAGAAAGAAATCCCATGGGGGAGTCTTGAAATTGGGCTCGGTGTTTTACAAAACAAAAATATAACGTGAAACTGTTTTACGCTTTTTCTACCAATTGTATTATTTTATAAATGTTCTATAAAAGGTTCACACAAAGGTTTGTTTCCCAATGCAGCTTCTCCTAAACATGAGAAATATTCGGTGGAAATACACATTTTGTTGAAGGTAAAATCAACTGTTTAAAACGAATATGCCATGATAAAGAAATTCTTTGCTTTTCTCGAGAAAAGTCAATATAGCTTTAATATTCTGAAGTATTTAAAAACAACAAATATTTTCGAAACAGCTAGTACTCCCACAGGTTTTAAATTATAATTCAAATATTCTAAACCAGATCAAGGTGATTCCTGTAGTAAATAACTATTTCACAGGGCGGCAATTCTTACTGCTTCTCTTAAGTTCCTCTTGCGGCCAGCTGAGATCTTATGTCTATACTCTGAGTTGTACACGATATACGTTACCTACCAAGCTCATGTTTTCCCACGTTTTTTCTAGTAAGGTGTATTGGAAAACGGAAGCAGAGAGATTGCTAGTTAAACGAAAACATCTTGGTCCAGTCAGGTGTCATTATTTACAAATTAGTGTCGAGCGATTTGGTTTCGCGGTAACGCCTGAGGCTCGTATTCGGTAGGTCTCGATTCCCGTCGGTATTGGTAGCCGCAATAGATCTCTGTAGGACGCAGTGGATGAGGTACCCCCTCCGTGTTTAAACCAAACAGCACGGCTAAGTTGCAACTTAATTTGGCTGATATTTCTAGGTGTAGAATACTGTTGATGTAATAAAAGTCTATACCCCATCTTGGAGTATTAGCATAAACTTTCGTAGAGTGTGTAATATTACTAGACAGGAATTTCGAACGTGGAATAGTGCAGTAGTTCCTACTCCAGCTTTATACATGGTATCGCAAATACTTTGAGACTAGTTCTTTCGCACGATAGGTACATGGGCTAATTAGCAGAACATTTCTCATAGAATCATGTGAGTGTATAAAATATTTTCAGAAAAAACATATGCTGTTATATATAATTTGCCATCCAGTCTCAAAACTATCATTTTCAGAATTGTATTTATATTCATTTTGCGCTAAAAGAATGACGCAATTATTAAGGAAGTTTTACTTTCTCCGCAACAATTGGGTAGAGGAAGAATTGCATTCCACCCTAAAATTTGTTATCGATGTTCCAACTGAAACACATGTTTTGAGGCTCCATGAGTCCAAAAAAAGGTGATTGTTTCAAACAAAAGTCCGAGTGCGTGTGTCTATTCATGAACAGCATAATTAACAAAAAAACGAAAATTCGGTTAAATATCAAACTTTGTATTAAGGTTCAGCGTCTTTCAAGGATGCCACAATAATATTTTGAACAAAATCCCCTCCCCAAACTACCGTTTACGTGGAACAATTTTTGTTATTTTTTGTTTTCTCAAAAAGGATCTTGATTGAAATACCATTATCGAGATATTCTTTGTTATCAGTCTGAATTTTCCAGTACTTATTTCTACTTTCTCTACTACCTATTTATCAATGTATTCCACCCAAATATTCGATGTTGAGATTTCACGAAAATACATATTTGGAGGTCCCTGAATTACTGGTAATAGCCTATTCGGAAGGAATTTTCTATGATGCTGTATAACTGGTAAAACATAAGAGAGAGACTAAAAAGATTAGACCTCTTTAAAAAACACAATTTATTTGATATAACCTTTGTTTTGGTATTAGCTATTTCCGAGATATTTATTATTATTATTATTATTATTATTATTATTATTATTATTGATTTGAAATGTTCAATGCTTTGCCATTTCTTTAATTGCAGTTGCTACTCGGCTGTTTCTCGCTATGCCATTGAAAGAGTATGGAATTTCTAATGCAGAATATAGCAGGATCTGACCAACAATTCAGTATTCTCTACTCCGTTGTACTTACAATGAATTGTGTAATGAAACTTATTCTGTAAAAGTTTTATCTCGATAACATGAAGTAAATAGAAAAGTATGCGGTCATAAGAATAGTTTGTAGAAATTGCATAGAAATAAACAACAGTGAAGAGAGAAAGTCATGTGAATGTAACACTAAGGTGTTTTTCAAGTGGCAGATACCTATTTGTTTTTTCTCGTGCACGTGCAAAGAGCATGGAATTTCAATGCCATAACGTAGCGATAAAAATCTGACTATCGCTTTAACCTACTGGATTCTTATGGCTACAACGAAACATGTGTATTATAACGAAGGTTTATGTCAATAAGTAAGAACTTTTTGTACGAAAATGTTCTAGAAGAGTGACAAGGCACAGTCATGTGAGTGTAACTCATAATATCTTTTAAAATATGCAACCTGCTAAGCGACTGTTCCTTAGTTCCACCTTATCTCCCACTAACGCATCATTTTCGTAATAATGCCTTAAGGAACAAGTAGTACATTCAACTGAAGCGCATCTCAAACATATACTGCTGTTATACTGATAGTTGCACGGGTTTTCTAGGTTATTTTATAAATGATAATGCACGAATGCCGAGTGTAGGCTTAAAGCTGGAAAGGTATGGTATATCAGACTAAAAAATGAAATGCCATAGCTAGGATTTGAACCATGGTATTTGTTTTTCCGTGCTGTTGCTCTAATCATCAATGAGCCACTATTGGAACATGTTGTGATATCAAATTCCCTACAGATTCGTTGTTTCTGCAGTAAACCACAAGGCGTTCCCAAATTCACCACAATACAACGGCTACGAGACAGTCCGGGAATTTAATGTCGTATCGACATGTTGCCATGGTAGCTCAGTTGGCTAGAGTAACGGAATGGAAAACAAGTTTCGCGGTTGAAACCTCGGCTATGGCATTGAACCTTTCAGTGTGATTCTATTTATATTATAAATTTTTAGGGCTTTATACGCCTCAATTTTCTTAAGAAATCAAGGACATGATCGCAGCATGTAAAAATGAATGACAGACTAATACCTACAGCAGAATATTTAGAAGATATGTTTGAAGAAAACCTGGAATAGACGCAGAAATTAATCAAGCAGACGCAAACAAATATTGCTGGCAGAATTATGTTTGGAGGATTTTACCAAAGAAGTGGGCCAAGACACAACGTCAACGAAACGAGTTCCAACACCATAATTCTTTTTGAAAATACTATATAGATATTCACTTCAAAGGAATTGTAAATTAAATAAAGCATTTGAAAAATGGGAAAGCAACGGAAAAGGATGGCTGCAAGCAGAATTCTTGAAGCCTGGTGGAGAAATGAAAACATTAAAAGTCGCATCAAACAGTTGTAAAATGACAGTAATTTGAAAAACAGTCTGCAGCCTTTATGACCGAAACAACTTAAACTTTTTTCAGATGACGTATTTACTGAAAATTTTGCTTTCTCGAAGTAGAGGTTTCTGAAGGATACTGCCTACTTCATGAGTTAATATTAACACTTTAAATATTAATTACAAACCATACCTTTTCAAAAGAATATAACCCTAATATAATGAAAATGCGAATGAAAATCAAGCTACAAACAAATAAAGAATAAACAGGCATTAAATATTGTTAACTGTTTTTTATTTTGCATTAACAAATTTATCTTCATGGTAGTTTAGTGGCGTGACATGAAATACCAAGCGTAGATCATTTTACCAGGTAAACTTACAGGCTTAAAACAAAGGAAATGGAACAAGGCGCTACAAAAAGGAAAACACATGGTTTCGAAATGACTGTGCAGAACAAACCTGGACTGAAATTTAGTGTTCGTATATCATAGTGCGAATATCGTTGTTAACAAACCAACGATTACAAGATTGATACTCAAATACATATGTATCATTTTAATAACAATTAAGAGGCTTTAAGCTTTTATGTAGAAGTCATGATGCTTTAAGTAAAATCCCTTTTTACATTTGTGCATAAAAGTTACACTCTTTCCCCTTTTATTTTATTCTGGCGTTTATTGATTCGCAAACACGTACAAAATGTCAAATAACAAATGTACGAAGTACAGTTATTTCTCGCGACCTCCTGCAAACAAAATTTAGACTGCTCAAGTTTAAGAAAACGTATGTGGGTACGCCCTGAGGTAAAAATTTAGAGAATAATTACTTACGGAAAGGCAATTAGACAAATTTAGTCTAGTCGAGGATTCGCCTCGTGTTTGCTGCTTGTAAGCCCTGCTGTAAACTCGCCCGATGACTGCATTCTCGCAGACTGGGCCACTTTTCGGTACCGGGGAGGAGAGGTAGCTGACGACAGTACTGCCTTTCCCCTGACGATGGTGCAACTATGTTTTTCTCTGCTCTGGTGACGTAGTCTTAGTGGTGAATCACAGTGCAGCCAGCCGGGCATAATTCTGGAAAATTCTTATTTCCCGGCTGATGACGTCCATAAAAAATGTATCACTTCTAGCAGATTCTACTGACTATCGTGAGGGGATTCTGCCCAAAATGGCACAAAATGCATATGGCTATAAATTTTAGTATGTGAAGTAAAATATAAACAAGATGGATTTATACTTACAAATGTCTTAATACAAAGTGATCTTTTGAGTACAGAAGGGACCACTCATTTAATTAAGACATTGCTGAGTTTAAAATATCTACAGAACCTCCAGATTGGTTTTAGTAAAGGTTAGGACGAAACATTTTCGTACTAGACAGACAGATAATATTTGCTTAAAATGCGAAATTCCGCGTACATTCGTTGACCATAAAATAACCTCTGATATTCCAGGAAGAATTAACAGTATGGGAGAAACTGTAGATCAAGAATCTCTGCATAAAATGAGTAAAGGCTCTCAAATAAATACGAAGTATAACAACGCTGCTTTAGTGTGAAGTTAGACCTCTAAAGGTCGAGGAACTACAAGAAGACGTCAGGCAAGGAATGCAAACTGTGGCTTTTATCATTTTAAGGTTTTCCTTCATTATATCATCGGTGTGTTGCCTATAAGCTTACGCGAGTATGCTTGAAATATACCATTAAGTAAGTTCAGTTATTCCATATGCTGATGAGTTAGGTAATTTGCTCATTAACTGTTCATGGTTTACCAAAACGTTTCACAAATCAAAGGGCTATTGTTACACACGAGGAACTAAGTTAAAGTCAATAAAACAAAAACAATTATCTTAAAATTGTATCACTTTACAGCAAAGACGAACGTTGGAAATAGCTTATGACGTGGATACTGCAAAACCTTTCAGCTATCGAGGTGTAAGTGGAGTAAAAGCACACACATGTTTATAAAAGCAAGGTGTCGAGTATCGGAGATACTGCGTGCACTTTCATGTGAGGCAGATACTCCTATTACCACTTTGGAAAATATGTGAGATACCTACTATGTGACGTCAGTGATGTCTTAGAGCTGTAAAATATGCGGGTGTAGATGAATGAGTCAGTAAAATAAAGCTCAAAATGGACTGTAAAGTCATTGTTAGCAGTAGGAAAGAACACAAGAAATTATGAAGTTTCATTAAAAAGGCTTTGAAGACACTGTTTGTAGTGAAGTTAGATGTTAAGTATTGGCTGCGTATGTTGAAAGGGGATAGATTATACGATGGTTGCATGCTATCAGCAACAGATTAGAAAATAGGGAGGAAGTTACTGGGCGAGTATTAAATGCAAATATTGAAAACTGTATGGGATTAGGAAAGAAGAGAAAACAATAACAATAATGTCTGGAAAGAGGTTCAGCAAAATCATACAGATACCCCTCGGCAGAAATAGAAGCTGTATGTAAGGGAAAAATATTAAACGTAGACAACGAAATAAGCATTTAGCTGGGGCAAAGCGGAGTTTGTGGATACCCTAAATTTCACACTTAGAGCGTGACTGCAATTGGGGCCTTGGAAGGCGCAAAACTAACAACAAATGCTGGGCGGGGCAGAAAACCGTCTGCACATACTAGGAAAATAACAGCTAGGAGAAATTGAGAAATAACATGCGTTGGAAACTAAGCTGGCAGATTCAAACAGTGACAAATTAGCGTACCGGAGCTCCTTTCGTTTTGCTTTTTTAACTCCCAACATTTTTAACTGAGTAGATCATTTTACCGGTAATGATTGAGATGGATGTAATGATGCTCAAACAACCCTAGGCTCCATGTAATTAGTCACCTTACGCTCGTCTTCTGAGCATTAGGAAAAATCCCAGAAACAACCTTATGGTAACTCATAGTTCGCAGCGATTCATTCGAGGAGACGCGTAAATACAACGCCATTTCATTTGAAGTTTTCGACGATAAAGTTATCAAAGATAACGTAAGGTCAGAAAGCGTCTCCGACCGCACCCTCGTGACTTTTAAACTAAGGTAAAATATAGACTATACGGATCAAACCCGCACACTGAAGAAGAATAATTGATCGAAAACATTTGGTTAATTCCTGAAGACGTACTGTACGGGGTGAATGGAAATTTTGTACACAGGTATCAATAGTGCATAGAGGGCGATACTGAAAGATTTTTAGAAGGATTACTTTTAAAAATTTATATTAATTTATATTTTCAAAACATTTCCCTTTATCATGAATACATTTTTGCATTGGATGAAACCAGTTCTTACAGCAATGATGTTACTTTTCCTGAGGCACTTCGGAAACCAGTTTTTATAATGCTCGACTGCTTCAACTGATGAGGAAAAAGTGATTCCATGCATTTTACCTTTTATTTTTGGAAACAAAATGAAATATCAAGGTGCTAGGTCAGGGCTGTATGATGGAGGATGCATGCTGCTGAATTTTAGGGCAACCAGATACTCAGTACTTAGTTTCACTGTACGTGATGACGCATTGTCATAATGTAACACTATTTTTTTAGGCGTTTTTCACGATTTTTTCTTAAACATTTGCAGACAGACACACGAGGAGACATACGGATCATTTTATAAAAATGCTGTTTTATTCAGGGGACCTTGAAACATGTATTTCCGCTGAATTCTCACTATTGAATTTTTGGGTGGAATTCAATAATTTCTCTACCTCTTATGTACCTGGAAATATTCTGCATATTGAGCAAATACGTGGAGAATGAATAAGCAACATTATTAAAACAGGGATGGATTTTTGGTATAGGGCTTCTAGAATCTCAAGAAGGGATAAAATTGGAAATACAAAAATTCGGGAAATAATGGGTGTCTAGTTCTAGTTTAAAAAAGGGGTGGGTTTTATGCCCAAACACTGGACCTTAAAGATCTATTGCGCATCCCCCCTTTCATCAGTTAAGCAGTCTGTTTCTCGTTATGAACTTAACCAGACTGCTAACTGAGGCTTTCGATAGTTCATTTATATTTGGAAAGTGATTGCCAAAAATACTTGCTCTTTGATTCGCAAGAGCAGCGCAATCACATAGCAGATGAGTAACAGTCTCATCTCGTTCTAGGCATCTACTACAGATAGGGTTGTTAAACAATCCCATTCTGTATAGATTAAAATTTAGGGCACAGTGTCCTGTAATGAATCCTGTTGCCCATGCAAGTCTTCTTCTACTAAGACCGCGCAGGTACTTTGCCCGGCTGTTATCCAGGTCTGCAATAAACAACTTGAAATGTCTGCAACCCTCAATGAAGTTCCAGTAGTTCTTGTGTTCTGCTTGAGCCCAACACTTGATAGCCTGTTTCACTGGTTTGTAGGACACCCCCAGTACATGCTCCAGACCCCAAAAATGGGGTTTCGCTACGAATCTTGGCTGCTTCATCTGCTTTCGCGTTGCCTGGTATACCTATGTGTCCTGGCACCCATAACCTTATTGCGTTCAGCCAGTATCATTAAGGATTCCCGGCATTCTGAGATGAGCTTTGATTTTATTGATGGTGATTCAAGTGCTTTAAGAACAGCTTGACTGCCTGAGAGAATAAGAACACTTCTATTCCTATATCTCCTTTTAATGCTTTCCATGACACTAGCTAAGATTGCATAAACCTCAGCCTGGAAAACTGTAGCTAAGGTACCCAGACTATAACAAATCTTGGTGCCATTACCGTAAAACCCAACCCTCGTTCCTGATTTGGTTCTAGAACCATCAGTATACAAGATTGGGGCTTTGTCTTTCCCAGTCTTTCCCATTCACCCAGCTGTGGATAAGAGACAGTAAATTTCAATTCAAACTTGAATCTTGGTTCAAGAATGTCAGTCCTCATGTTGAGTATCTGTTTACATTATTGTCCCAAGAAAGCTTGAGATGATTAATATATCCAGTATTAGACAATTTCTTTTGGCGACAAATACGGTGATACGCGATCATGGCTTCTGCCTTCATCCATATGTGGAGAGGTGTGAGCCCAATTAGCATCTCCATTGCCGCAGTTGGAGTAGTTTTAAAAGCTCCCATAATTGAAATGCAGAAGGTCCTCCGTAATTTACAGAGCTCCTTTCTGCACACCTTTAAATTAACTCTAGTCCACCACATCAATGCGGCATAGGAGAATATAGGTCTCACCATGACAGTGTATATTCAATGCACTATACTAGGTTTCAGACCCCATGTCTTACCAAGTATACCTCTACATGTCCAAAAGACTCCGTAGGCCTTGGTAATACATAATTCCATGTGATGTTTCCAAGTTAATTTCTTGTTTAAAACAAGCTCAAGATATTTAACTTGTGTTGAATAGGTCACTACTTCACCAAAGAGAGAGAGAGAGAGAGAGAGAGAGAGAGTCTGATTAAATTAGGCCCCCTTCTCCTGGTAAATGGTACCACTACCGTTTTACTTGGATTAACAGTTAGATTATTCATCTTGCACCAAGCTTCCACTTTCTTAAGTGCCATTTGCAGCACTTGAGAAACTATGTGAGGGAATTTCCCTCTTATGATTATTGCAATATCATCTACAAAACTAACTGTGAAGCAACCATAACTATTGAGTGCGCAAAGAAGTGTGTTCCATAGCAGGGGTGATAAAACACCCTCCTGCGGGCAGCCCCTCTCCGTGGACACATCCAACGTCTCCCCACATAGATTCATGGTTATCTTCCTATGTTGTAAGACAAAACGTATCCACTCACAAAGGAGTGAAGGTACATCGTGTCCATAAAGGGCGTCCGACACTACATCACAAGATGTCCTGTCAAACGCACCTTCAATATCAAGAAAAGCAGCAATGGCTATTTCTCTGGCATTAAGTGCCTTCTCAATAGTCGAGACCACTTGATGAAGTGCTGCTTCCGTTGATTTCCCTATCTGATTGGGAAATTGGTATTTGTTTAATGGATGTTCCTTAAAACATTATCCCTAATGTGCCTATCCACAACCTCTCCAGAGTTTTAAGCATAAAAGAGGAGAGACGTATAGGGCGAAAAGCCTTAGCCTGGGCGTAACTAGGACGCCCTAGTTTAGGTATAAACATAACCTTGGTTTATCTCCAAGCCATGGCTATATATCCATAGACTTCTAAAAATACTACAAAGTAGGGATTGAACTGAATCAATACCATGTTGTAGAAATGCAGGAATGATTAAATCAGGGCCTGTCGATTTATATGGCCCAAACGACTTAATGGCCCATCTTATTTTAGTGACATTGACTACTCTCTTGATTAGGAATAATGGGTGCCAAAAGAATGTATTGTAAATAGTAGAAGAGATAAGATTAAAATGCTTCGGCCATGTTAAAAGATTGGGAAGCGATAGAATAGTAAGAATGGTGTAGAATGGGAAGCTGAAGAAAACAGAGGACGGGGAAGACTAAGAGGATAATGGATAGATGATGTCCGAAGAAGCATGGTGTCTAGAGGACTAACAGATAAAGATGCAGTAAGTATTTATGGAGAAATAACGTTATGAACGCGCTGTAGGAAAACTACTGTATAGTAGACGATTCCTAAATATAAAAGCACCTTTATTGATAATTATGCCATACTTCTGTAACCCAGAAACGTGTGATACAGCCACATTAAATACGCGAAAATCTTTTTACACAGCTCTTTAACATAATTAGCATGAAAGGGATGCAGTTTATATGATTCTTCAAAACACCAATGAAATGATGGACAAAAAAAGTAACAATCAGATTATTTTAAAAGTGGACGATTCAAACCGAAAGTAAAACAAAGAAGATTTCGCTTTACGGTCTCACCCTGTCATCCGGATAGAATAACGGTAGACGTTCAAACCGTAAGATACATTTCGAGAGGTTGAAAAAGAAGATTCAATTTTCTTTGCCTTCTACAGGCAACAACAAAACGTTGGAAGGCATATTTCACTTAAGTGACGTCACAAGCAAGGAGCTGCTCTTCCGCATTGTAAGCAGCATATACCCCACCAAACATGTGCACCAAAACTAACTTCCAGGGCTCTCACGTTGTAGCTGCTGCTCTTATCCCGTAAAAAATGGAGTTGTCAATTGCATGCAGCTTCCATTACTCACCGTTGCCAAGACAGCATTTTACATTGAGTTAGGAGCGATGTATCTCGCATATCCTTCAGCTCCCGTTACATTTATATTACAGAATAGTTCAGCTAGTAATAACAATTATTATTCTTTCACGGTGACTGTCTACATTAAGGTTCAAAGTCTGAATCCGGTTTCCAAATTTCAAATGAAATGAATCGGTCATGGAAATGGCTATTAATTTCTCTACCACGTACCTACCTAGTAAATAGAGGAAGCATTTTACTCCACCCAAATTTTTAATATCGAGATTTTGAAGCTCTATTTAAGAAGAAAACATTTTTAGAAAAAGATCCGTGTGTGTTTACTTCCTTCCAAAGTTACGACTCGATGATTCTTAAGAAAGTCCCCCAAGCCTAAACTATATTTACATGGAACATTTTGCGTTACTTTTGATTTTCTCAAAAATGATTCTAACTATTTTGATTAAAATACCGTATAGTTAATAATTTTATATCACAAATAAAATATATGCCTGGAATTTTCTGGGAATACCTTACAAAGGCTTTTTAATTTGGAAAGAATTTTGTATAATTTTATATAATTTGTAAATTATAAGAGATAGACAAAAACATTATTTCACCAAAAATACAAATGTGTTTAAACTACACAATTTATTCCAAATAACCTTTTTGTAGCAACAACCATTTTTGAGATATCCGTTATTGGTTTGAATTTTCCAATACTTTGTCATTTTTGAGCCGTCGTTCATTCAGTTCTTTTCTGTGATGTCATGGAAAGGGTATGAGATTTCAAGTCCAACATATAGCGAACCCACTTTTAAAATTTCACTATCGATTCGGTTACTTTGCTTCTCTTGTACAATGAAATGTTTAATTTAACTTCTCGAATTATGTTCCCAATTTTTACTTTATCCACCACATACCAATAGTAGGTAGAGGAGAGGTCTCGGTTTCGATTCCCTTGGGACCCTGACTGGTTTCTTCGTGATTTCGCAGGTCGGAGGCGGATGTTGGAGTGGAATATACAGTATCATGAATTTCCCTTCACTAGTTTCATTAGCTTGCTTCTTTCAGCGTTGTAAAGCCTGATAGTGGTCGGTGGTATGTGGCGCGTGTGTTGGATATGATTTAAAGAGAGAACTGTTTCTTCATTAGCACGGAACCTCGCCCGGGTGTCCGGTTAGGGGAGGCATCGAGAGGGCGTTTGACGACGCTACACTAGGACCCTTAGGAACCCCGCTGAGTTGCACCTGCCATCATCAGATCTGACCGTCCTTCTACTCTCTCGCCTCAACTCTTCCTCCTCAGGAGGTTTAGTAGGCACAATAGGCCTTAGCCTAAACTTGGCGCAGTGCAGAAATCCTCTTCCACTTCTAAACCCTAACCACCTAACCATAATAGGTAGAGCATTTAGGTGTTGTGTTCCAACCAAAAATTTGATATCAAGATTTCAGTAGAAATACAGGTTTAGAGGACGCCTGAACACAACAAAATTATACTTCGAGAAAGGTATGAAGAAGATAATAACTGTTTTTGTTTCTTGATCAGTTCCCAATATTCGCTCTCAATTAATTATGTTCTACATATACCGGGTGTTCATTTGTTTTGGGGACTTTAGCCATGTGAGCTTGAGTTTAACTACATTACAATTATTTGAAGAGTTTTAATGACTTAGCATTGCAGGGTACAAGGATAGAAGACCTTCTACAATTAGTACATACATTTTCTGATAGATGCCTTTGCGTCATACACCACAAAACAGTCGGTCATCTTATAAACACAGTCTTTAACAGTTAGACTAGTTCATACTCAAAAGGATACTGAGCTACTATATCATGCTGGAAATATCGTTTTCTCCCATGATTAAAAGAATTAGGAAATGTTTGAAAATAAAACGGGGAATACGCACAACTTCTATTTCTCTCTTGGGGAGGGGGGTGAGTCATATGTGAGTGAATATGGGTGTGTTCCGTGTTAAAATGATTAAAAGCTAATGTTAAAGAATCTGTAGTAAATTAGTTGTAATATGTCGCTTCAGAAGTCAAAGCCTCCTGATATGGCCATCGAAGTCAAAGGGGGCTATAAAATGAAAAGATTAAAAAGATAAAAATGTATGTATTAACATTGATCTCTTATGTCTTTCTTAAAATCAGATTGACAATCGGATTACAGACATTTCAATTGTAATGGACATTAATTTTTCGACCAAGACGTTTGAAAATGTTAATGGTAAAAATCCTCAAACATTCTAGAATAAAGATCTAATTGCGCTTTTGTCTTTCTTGCCGTTTAAATGTCCAAACACGATATTTAATTGGACGTGACAGGCGCATTCAGATACAGGGTGAAATTTTCAAAAATTATGTTCTCATAAGCTTCTTTTCTTACATTTTTGCCTTTTTAAAATTATTCACATGATAACATTTTTGTTGAACTTCTTTAAGTTTCTCAGTATAAGTTCCTTGAAGATTGTTGAAGAAATCTAAGGACATCTTGACATCATGAATTGATATTCTTGATATCAAAACTATAGTTTTGGATTTCGGGTTTTGATGGTTTAATACATTATTGGTTTTAGATAAATAAA
This sequence comes from Deroplatys truncata, assembly GCA_030765065.1. Taxonomy (NCBI): domain Eukaryota; kingdom Metazoa; phylum Arthropoda; class Insecta; order Mantodea; family Mantidae; genus Deroplatys; species Deroplatys truncata. Next base: position 204,158,805 of record CM060981.1, on the reverse strand, counting down.
GATATTACATACGCTTATTATTTTTCTCCAGTGAAAGCTTTAATGTTATACAAAATTCAATCTTTGTTGTAAATAACTATATTATAGGAATATTATGCAGGGTTTAAAGGTTTATACTTTCAAATTCTTAATTACGTGAGAAATTTCACGCCTAATTCGACATTTATTATTACTTTTTGAAACTTACTTTTTGTGAAGTTAAAATTCCTTTAACTCCCTTAAAATTAGTTTTAATTGTGTTGAATAAATTTATAAAAATTATCGATTACCCTCAAAATTACGAATACCCTTAAAGTTAGGGGAGGAAGAAGAGCAATAGCATAGATTGCTCCCAATTGAAACATAAAAACCTTCAATAAAGTTTATGGGTTTTCCTAAGCTTGGATTATGTAGAAAGATATAATAGTAAGTCCAGGAAACTACTCATGTAACATTGCAGGACAGAGAAAGTAAGGCTGTGTGAGAGTGAGAGGGCAACTAACTTCTTCTCTTTCCAATGTTTCAGGTCTCATCACCGTCGTTTTCCTTGATTTCTGGACCTTCCCTTAGCCCTATTATTCGATATTATCATGTTTTCTTTGTTTATATTAGAGAAATATGCACATAGGTTCACAAATCAGACCTATAAAGAAATGAGAAAATTAATTCCTGAAATGTGTAGCACTATCCTTTTCAAGTGTTCATCCCTTCTTACATAAATCTAGCCGCTTGATCGAAGAATTGCTTACCACATTTCAAATGCTTGTTTTTTTTAAGCAGTCTTTAAATCATACGGTACACAAGCGGTGGCCACTGATGAGAAATGAAACGAAATTATTATCGGGAAAGTAAATTTGGGAAGGAAGTGTTCCCGGCCTGAGTTTATAGTATCTCACCGGCATTCGCCAGTTATGAGGAGAAAACTTCAGAGTCAAGGAGGACGGTCCGCCTTTTAACGACTTTGGCTCCAGGGTGGAGAGTAACATTACAAATACGTTGCTTATATTCTTGCTAGTTGCATACCGTTTAGTTTATAATAATTATTAACAATGATCAGAATACTATTAATAAGGCTCAAGTAATGCTCAATTTATTTAATAAAGCTTTTTGTCTATCAGTGTCACATCATTATGTCACAACAATATTAATATGCCACTATGAGTTACATGAACGCTGTTAATTATTTTAACAACTTTATTTTTAATGTTATTAAGCTAGTATCTAAATGTTTATGAACCAAATAAGTTACTGAAATTAACAAACACACTGAAATAGTAGCCTCTTTCTTGACAGCTTTTCCACGAACGGTATTCGGTTCATTAGTGTATCTCAGGCATTTCCACAGCACTGTAGCATTCGTTTCCTCTCAGATGAAGGCAATACCTTTTTTTTTACTCAATTTCAATGTCTATATCAGAACAAAGTTTGGCATATATTGTGATGCAGCGACTATGGCCCAAGCTTATAGGGAGGTTGACGCCGACCGACCGAGCAGTTTGAGAGATAAGTAGACGTGATAGCGCTCTCCCCCAAGGTAAACACCAGAAGCGCTATCGAACAGAAACCGGGTGCATCTGGAAGTTTCCCTTCTCGCCGACTCCTGAATATTCCAGAATTCTCTGGAAAATTTCAGCGGCCACATAAGCGAGCGCGCTCGCGGGTCAGCGAGTTGATCAGCAAGTTAGTGAGTTGGTGAGTGCGCTTCTGATGCGACATTAAGGGCGGTTTTACAAGTGTATTTTTGACGATGGTTGTGTCGTACAGCGAGTGCTGCTACTACGAGAGATTGGAGACGTCTTCTGTTCGACTAACCATCCGAAGAATGGGCTGCTTTGCCCATATTCATTACGCCGTGCTTTGTTCCTGGCGGAATATTTGGATTGTAACTAGTCTATTGGTGTTTGCTTCCAAGCACCGTCGGTTCAGCGATCCAGTTTGACTAAAAACTGTGTCCATATTGCAGCTTTTCCAGAACATTCCACAATATGGTGTTGAATGGAATCCTGTTGCTTACAAGTTGGACAAGTGAGAATAAGATTCTATAATATTTGTACAATCTGTCTGCTGTAGGAACTAATTCATTTACTATTTCATATGTTGCTGTCCTTTCTTAGGCCGTGCAGCTGGTGTCTGTTTCCTTAAGCTGGCTCGGAAAGATGAAATACCTGCATTAACAGTATAAAATACGCAGGTTATTCTATTTCGCTGCTAGTGGAGATAAGTGATCAAACAAGGCCAGCATCTCCATCTGGCTCCTTTAACTAGCAAATGCTTTCAGGGAATGTAAGGAATTTGTGTAAAATTCTACTTTTATTTGTAAAAATGAACATTAAAGTAAAACGGCTATTATCATGAAAGGTTATCCAGAGCTGTAATGAAAATGCAAAGGAATATTATAAGAGTGACATGAAGCGGAAAGTTAAAGTTCGATGAAACGCATAATTTGATAACTATGACAGGTGACAACTGTTGGTAAAATTTATTGAATCTGGACAGTGGCAGGCCGCCGGCTGTGGAATTCATGAATACCAACATTTCAATTTATGCATAATTTAACAGCGAATGGTCAGTCAGCGTTAGTAGTTTCCTGACCCAGCAACGGAAACTGCAGCTACCCTTTCAGTGGCGAGACCCAGAAGATACATTGAAACCATCATTACACCAGAGAATAACGTAATGATTCTGACCAAATTCCTCTTTGTGCAATACGGTATTCCAACGGTAGTAACACGTTTACCTCTGAGTTCTGGCAACTAAGTGAAATGAGTTTTCATAGCATAGCAGATAAAGTAAATAATGCGTTAATGGAGACAAAAGTGAGTAACTCCTATGACATGATTATAATAATTATTGTAAGGATGAAAAGAAGATTTTGAAAAGTTTTATAAATATATCGTTTATCGCCACTGAAAAAGTTCTTTAAGACTTGCAGGTGTAGAATTATATTCATTAACAACGTTGTAGGATAACTATTTGTGCACTAGCACTTTAGGCTTGTATTCTAGAACTAATCGATGACAAACAAGGAGAATAACTTTTCTTGAAAGTATAACATTTTTCATTTATAGCAGTAAAATGTTAAATAATAATGTGTCAATGCACCACACCTGGTTACAATCAATTTACTTCTTATTATAATAATTACATTTAATAGTGAAATATAACTAAAATGTAAGGTTTTAATTTACATGAAATTATTAATTTTATTCTTTGATCTAACTTTTCATTGATAAATTTGTTTTTCTTTATATGATTTTTACCTCAGTGTAGCTAAAGTTCTCTGTGTCAATTTGCTGCGCATCATCATTAAAGTTAACCGGGACCGGGTTACAACATCAGACTTGGAAATCATGTGGCGCGAAAGTTTAACGTTGTTGCCGCATTTTGGTTGTTAAGACTTTTTTAAATTTTCTCTACATTTATATCTCAAATTTGTCCACAGAATAAGATCAAGTGAACTCATTCCTGAATTCGTAGATATATTTTCTGCTGTGTTCATGTATTGTTGGGTAGTTAATCCATGTGTATATCATATTCCCCACAGATATACAAACAAACCATAATGATAAAAGAGGTTGATTTAACCAAAGCTTTTACAATAACGGTAAGTAAATCAATTGTTTATATAATCCATATTAAGTATTACCTACAAAGCAACAATTTTATTTTTCCATGGTGTGTTCCTATGTCCTTAGATATTTCTGTTTCTGCGCAGTGACACAATTGTACAAGATATTTTCAGTTGAAATGCGTTAAATATACGTGGGCACTATGTTTTCTGCTTTCTCTGAGCAGCATTATGTTGTTTCTTGTGAAAAATTGGGATATTGTGATATTAATGCTTGAAATTCGGCAATCAAAATATAGACAGAAACCGAGCACAAAAAGTAAGGCTACACTACATTTAGCTGCTGGTGTAAATGTCACATGAATCCTAAAGTATAAACTCATCTAATATTATGCGTAATATTAAAACGTATAGAAGCATTTGTGAGACAAAAGCTCTATTAGCACTTTCTGCATAAATTAAAACCAAATAAATACATGCATAAAAGAAATGATTGAGCAAGATTTACTGTAAGTTTTATTGGCTTTGATTCAGAGTAGGCGAGATTAGCAAGCCTGGTTGAGTCATAGTATATTGCTGGAATACTCTTTTGTTCGTGCTTCGTTATTTGGTTTGTTAAGAACGAGAAGATTGCAATATCTTAAACAGGTGCAATCTACTGATCAAAGGATCAATTTATAACACGTTATTCACAGTGATGTTAACAGGTAGACAGATAGTGTTCCCTCACAGTGGGATTTTTTATTTATTAATTGTTATAAAAATGATAGGAAAACATGCATTATTAGTGAAGATTATTATTATAATAATTATTAACGAGATTATACTGATTTGTATTAATATGGTTTTAAAACAAAAAATACTACAAATATTATTGTAACTTCGTGTGGAGAAAAGTTTTATTACAACAAATTAATAAAGGAAAGTATTAGTTTGTTAGTGAAACAAAAATTATCTTTGGTTGAAATTTGTTGTTTGCATAGTTTATTAATATGTTTCATAGACTTCAATAAATTACTGTAGCCTGCCGTTATTAAAGTAGGAGTAGATAATTATCCAAGTCGCAGAATTGAATTTGGTTTAGTGACAGTTATGCCATTTATCACAAATACTTACATACTTTAGTTAAAAGCGTCTAACACAAGAATGTAGAATAAGTATTCCTTTTTCTTCCGTTTGTTTTATCATGGAACATTATATACGAGGTTTCATGTTCACAATTACTTAGAGAAAGCTATTTCTTGTGAACCTATTTAGTAAGAACAAAGCCCAATGCTGTGAGCGTTATGATTCATTATCAAATTGAAACATAATTACTTGCTTTCTTTCGATTTAAACAAAAGATACCTCATAACAATTACGTTATAAATAAATTTGAACATCCACACAACGCTATTGCTGTTCCCATCTTTTTTTAGGAGAGGATCCCTTGGCTGTACCCATGGAGTAATAAGTCGATGGTTCCTGAGTTAAACAAAGGTTTAGTTATACCATATACTTGCACATCACGTAGAAAATTTTAAAGATTATATGGATATGTTTCAATACTCTCGTTCCATTCCTGTATCGTGTACCACGAGGGATAGAATTGCTTGGTCTTTCGAATGTTTTTAGGTAAAAGAATTTCATAATGCGTATACTCCAAGTCGAACTGCTTTGTTGCACAACGCGAAATACTCGCTTTATTTTTCTTTGTAAAGGCTGGCCGCGAAGGAAATGAGCTCAGCTGCAAGAACTCGGTAGCATCACTCATTTAGCCTAAATACACAAGAACTCAAGTAATAATAGTATCATAAACACAAACGCTGAAAACAAAATAATAGCATCATAAGGTGTAACATAATTGATAGCGCAAACCAACAGTACACGCAAATAGAAGGGGGGAAAGGTCCCAGCAAACGTGTGTCCACTGTACTGTAGCCAAAATGTAAGCTTGCAGCATCGAAGATTATGCAGACATGTGCAATACATAGGAGGCTGCACGCGTATACCAAGAAACATATTCCGATAGAAGACACACCGAAAGTTGTACTTTTACAAGAGTTCCATAAGCGCCTCAGAAAACGGGAATTTCGCAGATGGTATGGCAACAGACCTGCATGCATTACGCCTGAGGTTGAGAATAGGGCGTTGGAATCTGTACAGCTCTCTTCAGGAACTTCGACGTGGAGAAATGAGCTTGTGTTAACCCACAGTAGCGTATGGAGAATCTTACATCACGATTCACTGTACCCTTACCACCTCCAACACATTCAATATCTCAGTGATCAAGACTATGATGCTAGAGTGCAGTGGATGCAACAACAGACTGTATTCAGCGTTCTTTGAGCAAACAGCAAAAGGACATAAAGAATTATATTATTGATAGGAACCCAGGAAATTGCTTTTTCTTAATTTCCTGGTTAATTTGCTTAATTTCGTATGTGCTTATTCCTATAGCTTGCAAACTGGAATGCATTCCCTCTGCAGTCTACAATTTATGTTTTTCTGAAATGTGAACGTGATTGTCATTCATCTGAATATGGAAATATTCAAAGCAGGGTTTAATTTTTTGATAATAAGAGTACTGTTTTATATAACATATTATGTCCCACTTGCTAGAGAAATTTCGTACGGATTTTACTTTACACCTCTTTATGTACCCAAGATGACTCTTTTCTGCATCCAATGCTGAGACTACAACTGGTGCACATATTCTCATCTTTCACTGTCGTAGTAAACACTGAGAAACTCTATACTACAGCAGAAATTTTGAAAATGGCATAACGTTGTCATAAAATGCTTTCAATACAAGTGGGAATGCTTTCGTTCGAAGCAAAACCCCATTGGACATATGCAGATTTGCTGAAATACTGTCAATTGTTGCCATTTCTGCTAACCATAAGGAAAAGCGTAGGTAGTTGTAAACAACAAATAAGAGCAAATGTATTATTTTTTTCACTCGCTACAAATCCCGAATGAATACCTTAACAATGGTACGAAATGTTAATTAACACTTCAGATAATTTTTGGTTTTAGGAGTATAGAGTCATTTCTCACTACAATTTATGTACATTCCGCAAAGCAATGTCAAAATATCCTCAAATTTAATTAACTACATTAACTTAATAGGGTACGGATCAAAATTAGTGTTACACCAGTCATGCATTATTTGATTTGTACCAGAACTCAAAAAGAGTTTTTGTAATGGATTTTCGAAACACTAAAGAGAGAGAGAGAGAGGGGGAGAGAGATAAGACACAGGGAAGTGAAGAAAAAAGCATCCTATTACGTTGAATAAAGCAAACGGATCTTACGAACCTATGAGTTCTGTTAGATAGAGCAAGAGAGAGGGATGGAGAGAGAGAGAAGAGGGAGAAGATAACGGTGAAGAAAGAGAGGGAGAGGGATTATTCATTACACAGGAAATAAGGCAAGCGAATCTGCTTTTTCTGAGAGAGAGAGAGAGAGAGAGAGAGAGGGGGGGAGGGGAATAAGAAGAGAGAGGGAACAGAAAGATGCCTCATTACTCAGCAGGATAAGTAAGCGCAAATAAGGATTCTGCTTACGTACCACTGATCTTCCATCCCTCCATTCAATGTAAATATCGCTTATTGAGCAAAAATACAAGACTATTTGTAATCAGGATTAATGGGATTTAGTTGCATCAAGCTTCTGAATTTAAAAAAAATAAGCTTTTGGTTCATAGCATTTCAAACAACATTTTGTCATTTACACAACTGCAATTTCCGCGTTAAATTGGAAATGATACGTGCTGACTCGGTGGTATTGTTTAATAGCAGTTCTGTACTATCAGATAATTGCTACATGAGTTCAAAGCTTCAGAGCACACAATCTATCACAGCATAAAATTGAAAACATCGCCACTATTAATATTCAGAAGTGAACTTGACCCCAGTCTCTCTCTCTCTCTCTCTCGTTTTGTGTTTACCAGATGCGGCTTCCACCACAAAACTGCTGCTCTCCTGCAGAATCGAGCATTACCGCTATGAGCGCATTTGCTTCTACAGAGTGCTGTAAATTGTGTTTATTCCCCTGTACCGTGTTCAAATACCGTTGTAATGATTATTGTTTACCTTTCGGTTACATATAAACTAATAATTGTAGTACGCTCTGGTTATCTTTTCACAATCAATGAAACAAATGAATTACCGTTTCGGAACATACATAATAACTTAATAATTACTTTCTCTATCCCCTACCTCAAGGTAACGTATTATACATGACGTAAACTTCAATACTGGGATTTCATTGCAAATGTAAGTATTAAGTTTAGAGGTGTACATTTCAGTGAATAACCGACCGTACGACCGTTTTCAGATGATTGCATACCTATCAGGCTCAAATTCTTTGCTGCATTGTTTTTTCTATCCAAAGCACTTCTCTTGACTGAGAGCTCACGGTCGACTCGGATCCCGCGGTTAACCGTGTCGTCTTAGTAGAACGGTTAACTGTGGTTCCCCTGAACCCAAAGAGGAATTTTAAAATAGAGATCCGTGTGTGTGTGTGTGTGTGTGTGTGTGTGTGTGTGTGTGTGTGTGTGTGCGCGCGCAGTTAAACTTAAAACAGAAAAGTCGGATGAATATAATAGCAACATGTTTTACGTTTAAGACCAACATCTGCTACGGATGTGGCACCAAGGTTTCCATGAAATCCCCCCTCCCCAAACTATCGTTCACATGGAACAACATTCATTATTTTTTATTTCATCAAAAATGGCGATTTTGTTTCAATTGCTTTATGTTTGAGATATTGACACGATAAATGAAATGAATTTTCTGAGAATAGTATATGAACTTCGGTTTACTGTTAGTGAATTGTATACAACATGAAAACAAAAGGGAGAGGCAAAGAACTTGATTACAGAAAGATGTCCTTGTTTGTTTCTGTTGTACACTCGCCTACATTTATGTCGTCACCGCAATTTACGAGGCATTCTACTGGCCTTCGCAGGTGGCATATGTACTATCTATAGCAAGGAGGAGGTGTATGTATCTGTTTACATTTTCGCTCATGCAGTGGGGTCCTGTTTTACGTGCACAATTCTAGATTACTCACATATGAAAATATAATTTTCAGCAATAGTTTTACTGGTCATCACTTATTTAAATATATAACTAATAAAACAGTGTTTTGCGCAAGATCTCAACGAAAAATTATTCTAATGTCAACATAATGCAAAATTGAAACACAGTGAGTATTAATAAGTGCTTTTCTTCACTTCTGTTGTGTATTAACTCTCTCTCTCTCTCTTTAGTGTTTCGAAGATCCATTACAAAACTACTTTCTGAGTTTTGGTATAAATCAAATTATGCTTAGTTGGTGTAATACTAATTTTGATCCATATCACCTTAAATGAATGTAGTTAATTGAATTTGAGGATATTTTGTTATTGCTGCGTAGAATATGCATAAATTGTAGTGAGAAACGAGTTTATGCTCATAAAACAACAAAATATCAGAAAGTTAATTAACATTTCGTACCATTGTTAGAGGTTTTCATTCGGTATTTGTAGCGACTGAAAAAACTAAAAATAAACTTGTTCTTATTTGTTGATTGGGATACCCTGAATATTTCGTCTTATAATCAGGTGAATCAGCTATCATATAGATATGTATAACACCCGAAAATATCATCTTAAATGATCATTACGTTATTCAGGAGTCAAGCTTCCTGTAAACATTAATTCGTGGATGACCTATTCCATTCCAAATCGGACAAAAAAGAGAAAATCTAGCTCGTATTTTTTAAAATCATTAATAATTTCTACTGTGTGAGTTACTGTAGAAGAAAATATTCTGAGTATCTCTTAAATGCTTACAGTTTTCGAGTTAAAACTCGGTAAAGTTTGCGTTATTTTCCGAACGAAACAAATTCTGCGGCATGTAGCTGAAACTTTATCGGATTTCAGTGAACTGAGATTCATTTTGAAGCTGAATTGTTGGTGGTGGTATACACCAATGGCATAACAATAATTATACAAAATCTTTAAACTTTCTTTTTCCTGTATTAACCATGAATGCATTTTTCATAAAGATTAAACTAGCATTTGCTTGAGCCTCTTTTTAATACACATTAATTTTAGTTTTCAGTTTTATGGAGCCCCTTCTATGGAACGTGGAAAGAAATAATGAAAGAATAAATATTTATGGTCACACTGTACACTTACGCCATGCTGTCAGCTGCCGTCTGCCACAACATAGGAGAGCCTTGGAGCGAATTAAGGTCAACCAGTGGGCTTCAAGGTTGATTGGTTACGTCTTTTTATATACTGTTATTTCCGCACTCTCTGTTGCGCATGAGTATGTAATTTGTCATCATTTTTTACTTCGAAAGTGGAATGAACGCATATGTTTTTAGGGTATCTGGAACTACGCGTGCATGTTCGAACCTTGGGCAAAGTACTTGTTCTTAAACTTTATGCTCCTATTTTGGTACTTAGCAGAATGTTATAGTTGTCAAACTTGGTGCTACCCATTCATACAACTCAAAGGTATGAGTATTTAATGTCTTGGAATTTGGAGACTTTCTCGAGCTGCTAATCTCATGATAGCTCTCTCAATGTCATAGCATGACCCCTATCCATGAGATGTTACAAAAAAGTGCCATTCTGCCTTTATTGCAAAATCTTCTAAATTAGTGCATAAATTTGGAAAGCTTTTGCGATTTTTATATTAAGATGAAGCACCATCATTAAAGTAAATTATTTTAGCCAAATTTTGAGATTTATCTGTAACGAGCTTTATTAAATACCTCTGAAACAAGTGAACTGCGTCTGCATCGAGTTTTAAACAATCGAAAATTGCAACGAACGACATACAGCTGACAGAACCACCATCGTTATGGTAGGTAACAAAAGGATATAGCTTAGTCTGCTTGTTGTTCCAGTGAAACCCGAAAACCTCATCTCTGATATCAAATTAGTAGTTCTCGTAAAAATCCATTAAAACGGCAATTTCTGTTGGTTTCAGGCTGGTTCTTTTTTGTTTGTTGGTAGTACAAATTTTGCTGTGATACTATAAACGAGTGTTTATTCATTACTGTCAACTTCTCGAGTAAGACCTCAATAAATTCATCTGTAGTTTTCTCCAACGTCTAAAGTTCTTACAGTCGTAATCCATTACTTGTACATTATTGTATCCACCAAAGCAGATTGGAAAACAGATACAACATGTTCTTCCAGTCCTGAAGGGGCCGGACACACTTTAAATTTATTTAAAAAGCCAGATGGTTGAGACGGATTACAAACGATTTTTGAAGTGTAGTAGTGGTACTTTTTTAAGGAAAGTTCTTCATGATGAGTTAAAAGTGCTAGTTTCGTGCCATTTATCATAAGTTTAAGGTTCTGATTATTCATACACACAGATAGTGTGGGTGCCACCATGTCCCAGGAAAACACAACGTGAGGCCGAAGTTGTGCGAATTTTGAGAAGCCTAACTTAGTGGTAGGGAGACCTGTCTCTGAAATATGACTGAGTTCCTCTAAATTGCAAAGAATTGTTTTCTTCTGCACTTGTTTTCCCCGTGCTTCCTAACCGTCATGTAATCCTTTTTCCAGGCATTTATCGGCCAACTTCTCCCGATTTGTAAAATTCAGTGGTTAAGTTTATAGTTTCTTCCGGAAAGCGATGATCCGTCTTTCTTTCCGGTGTACACATTATTAATCCTTTTGATGCCAAGTCTTTAGTGACTGAAATCATGTGTTTTGTTGAATTAAAGTTATTTTGAGCTTTTGCAGTAAACCAATTTAGTGGAAGTAGTGTGAGAGTCTGAATTTTGGTGTTTCTACCCTGAGCGGAAATAAATGCGTTTTTTTCGGATTTTCTAAAATTTCTAGGTTTGGTACAAGTATTCGTGATTCAGTGTCTGACTGCTAAAAAACTTTAGATTTTAAGGAAACTGTTATTTTTCTTGCTTGGTCTTTTCCATATTGTTACTGTGAAGGTTTCTTCTTTTTAATCGGCGACTCACCAAGTATTACATGAGTTTATTTAATTCTGCAACTGTAGTTTATTTTATCAGTTCAGTCGAACTATCTAAAGAATTGTTCTCACTACTAATTTCACTACACTCTGCAGGTACATTGACACTCAAAGTAGAACCAGGTTGAACATTTACTTGGATGTCTTGTGTCGAGCAAGTAGCAGTACTGACACTTTCAGTTCTTCTTAATTTAATTCTACAGGTAGATCAAATGTTTACAGTTCTTTGGTATTGGTCTGGATAACCTACTTTTCCATTATTGAGACGTTAACTTTCGGAGAGATTTAAAACCTAATGTTGGTAGGCCAATTCCAAGGAATTGAAGCAGCGGTGACTTACATAACGTTTGTCTCCTTCCATTTTATGCAACCAGTAAAATGAGTATTGTATACAGCAGAGGTGGCGAAAACGTGACTCGCGATTTATTTTGACTCGCAGGCGCACGTTCCCTCTCTGCAACCGTCCGTTTGATTTTCACATGCTGCTGAGTGACGCCGTGCGTGTTGCATATTTGGTCGTTTTCGCCACCCTTGGTATACAGCAGTGCTGGGAGAAGAGGTCGTTTATTGTATATCGCACTTCATCTCTTCACTAAAAACTTATTTTATAATTAAATTGAGCATTTTCTTACCCTAATGAGTGGATTTTCATATGAAATTAACTAAAACTGTTATACACTCAAAAACAACTTTATAACTAAAACACAGTTCGTATGATGTATTGCAACCACATAAGAAAATGGCATGCAGGGGAACAAGAGAGGGTTGTTTGTTTAATTCACGTTCTTATCGTCTCACTTAGTATCCTCTCACAGCAAAACATGTAACAGCAGACGATCGACAACATCCTCGTCATGACTCATGGGTGTTGTGTGATACGGTGCAGCGTGGCTAGTGGATTTCACGCTGTTTCTATTTAGTTTTTATTTTTTCTAAGCTTTTCATTGAAGATACCATAAAAACGTTAAGTAACATTGTTTTGAAATTAAATGCTGAATAATATGGCATAATTTGTATTCCATTTAAAATTTAGGTTTTCAGAAAGAATATGAAACATGATGAAAATTGTATTAAATTTAAGTTCTAGAATTATTGAATAAATACCATCAGAAACTATTAAATTTTATTTTAGAATTTTACTTTGAATAGCTTCTGAACTACGAGTCTCAGAATCATGTAATATTATTAAATTACGGTAACTTCGACTCTGGAAAAAAACCGGAACCATTTGTTTATCATAGCTGCGATTTTGTAAAATATATTAGCTTAAGTCTACTTTAGATGATAGAAAATTGAACCCCGCAAAAAATGCAAGGTTTCCTGCTGTTCCTATTGAAATGGAACAGCCCGCATATGCTTAACCAGGTAAACACCGTTTTAGTGAGCTTAGGTCTTCATTCATATACATATATAAACATGCTGTTTAAAGGTATGGTTCATCTGGCGTCTAACAGATTGCGTAAATTTTGGAGGGGGAAAGCATCGATGATTCACCTGATGTGTGTGTGTGTGTGTGTGTGTGTGTGCGCGCGCGCTTGTGTTTCGCCATGCATCTTAAAAGGGGGCCTGACTTATGTATGAAATTTTGTTTTTAACCTAATTTCCTTTCTGAGTGATGCATGAACTTTTTTTTTCTTTCTAGAAATACTTCTTTCTTATTCAGATTATCTTAATTGGAGGTCTGCATTCACATGAAATCGACCGACCGTGACTCACCGGGTCGCCTTCGGTTGCACGTGTACGGCAGCCGAGACAGGCTTAGCCGAGCAGTGAGCGTGTCGGATTAAATTTTGTATAAATCTAAGACTCACTATTTCCTATTCCTGTAGCCTCCTTTGGATACCAGCCAGTGGTGTAGCACACTTTTCTAGGCTGTGGATACTCTGCAGTTAACATAGGAATACAACAAAATATTCCAAGGGAAAGTCTCGGTCGCACGCAAGCAACTGTAGCTGTTGCTCTCTGGTGCGTCCCAGTTGTAATAAAATTGCTGGCGTGTCGCAGTTCAACAGAACCGGGCACTAATACAATACTACATTCAAGAGCAGATATGTACATAAAACTAGTGATTTTATTGGAGGTGACAAAATTTGGGAGTGATTAATTATGAAACAATTGCATTTTTTATAAACTGCAGAGATTAATTTAATTATAACATTTTTACACACCCAAATCGTTGGTTATTACATACCCAGTTTATCGCTCGTACATAACCTATTATCTGGATAATCCAGCGCTTTGCATTGTAATTATTTATTTATTTTTGCAGTTTTAAGTCCATTAACTGCATAGATCATATCGGATGGGCTGCACGTTTGAAAAGGCTTTAAAAATTAGTTGTTTCTATAAAAACATACATTGATATAGATGACATCTATAATGCGGATATTTAGGGCATTCAAAATCTGAGAAAATTTCTCGTATCATTTTACTGCGTGCAAATAAAAAAAGAAAAATCATCGCTTGAACAAAGTCTTATCACATCAAGCGATGCGGAAAAGATTGGTTTTTAAATAAACAATGTAATTATACGAAATAACCTTTATTGTTACCAGAAATGCAGTTTGTATTTTCAGAATTTTAAACAAATGTATTATATAGTGTCTATATGATTATAGTTTCCGATACTACTGAGTGATGGTATTGCTACGGCATTACTTACTAAAACTAAAGAAATATTACCTTATTATGGTATACGCGAATTTAGAATAACCTTAAAAATGAAGTCCATTAGCATAACAGAACAAAATTTGATATATTTATTACTACTTGTCTATGTGTACACGCGCTTCCATTTATGCCGCACCGCAGCTTCGGGAAGCATTCTACTGGCCTTCACAGTGGCCTATTTATAGCAAGAAGGTGGTCTGTGTATATATTTACTTTTTCGCGCTGCAGCGACGTCCTGTTTTACGTGCAAAATTCTAGATTATTCACATGTGAATATATAATTTTGAGGAATAGCTTTACTTATCATTATTTATAATAACTATGTTTAAATCACTCACCCAATCACTCTCGGCTCCAGATTTTCGCTTATATATAAATCCAAGTAATGATTATAAATACAAATTTCCATTGGCATACCTTGGTGTGTCAGATATTTGGTTAAATAGAGATGGTACCTCAGTCTTCCAGTGCATACGCCTCAAGTGGCTTATTTTATTCAATCGTGCGGAAGCTTGCTTATTTGATCAGTAGGAGCTTGTGGTCTTATTAAACATTTTGTGTAATTTAAAGACCTATTGGCTAGTTATTCCAAGTTTATCTAGTATTTGAATGTTAAATTATATTTAGTGCCAAATCTACTGATCATTTGGTATTCACTTAATTTTATTCGTTGCATGTATTGTGCTTTTAAGAAGGGATAACTGACTGAAATATGCAAAAGTGTATCCTTTTAGTAGAAAACCAATTTCTTTTACCCTATACACCACCTATAAGCTCACCAAATTCCATATATATGTATACTAATGTCTGCTACATACACATTATCAATTTATGTATATATGATAAGTATCTTTCATGAATCAACTGTTTTTATCCTGAGCTTATATTTTTTCAATAGAACTTTACATTTGTTTTTTTGCAAAAACTGTGAATAGTATGACCATGAAATTTAGTACAGAGTCTCTCAGCAACATTTTCTTTAATTTGAACTAGAATGAACCCAATAGCTTTTACAAAAAAATTATAATTGACTAAAAAAATATGCTAGAACGTGTATATTTTTACTAATAATATTAACTAATTGCCATATGATTACAAATAAAAATGAGCAGATATTATTTTTACATGTTTCTGCAAATTTTCACTACGTTTAACTAACTACTTTCAGAATAAAAGGTGCATAAAGCAAAGAGAATGTAGTTTTGCGAAAAACCAATTTAAAGTGGAGGTTTAATAGGCATTTAAAGGGCGCACTACCCTATTAAATAGTCATTCAAGATCTTAAATAATATGACAATCGTGTAAACCCATATACCCTTCTGTTCAGCAATAATTCACAAAGTTTTTCAAAAATTAAAAAAAAAGTAGATGAAGTTTTGAGGCTTTGGTGGCCTTTTCGCCTGTCGTCTATTTTCCCTTAATTTTTATTTGCTTAATTATGTATATTTTACTCATTTTATTGTGTACTACCTAACTTACCCGACGTTGCAAGGTTAGCGTTTTAAACTTGAATGACAGATTAATCAGCTTCATTTACCTCCCACGGTTCTATTTTTTATGAAATTTTTCGGTTAATCCCCTTCTTTACCCTTTGTGTTTGTAACTTCGTAGAGCCACGGCTATTGCTAACAACGGCAGAAACATTTTTTGATATTTACGCAAAAGGATATGAAACATCGGCGGAACGTCTGAATTCCTTAACCTATTCTCCCGATGTCTTCCAAGATCAAGAAATACTTCATAGCCCTTTGGCGGTGGAACAGCCATTGTTCAGAATGATCGAGTAAGTCTTTAGATAATCCATGGTAATTTAATAAATAAAAGCTACACAGTTTTCACATAATGCGGGAAGCCTTATATATACAACGAAATAGATTTAAAGTTAGTGAATATGAGGTCACGAATTTAGCCTCTTTAGAAAGACAAATATCGGCTCATTGATTTCTAATGTTAACAATTTTCTCTCTTTATACTATTATTTCGCATACTCCATTAAAGAAGTTGATTACAACATAAGTGCAAAAGAAATTAAAAAAAACCTATATGAAAGTTATTAACATGTTTTGGCATTGGTTTCGGGTGGGTATCGTAGTATTATAAGCAGCTTAGATCATGATTTTTGCTTTGCTGCGTCCTCTGTTTTCTTGTATATATTGTGCCACTCTGAGCCACGCGCCACTATGTGAGTTTCATTTTGTGTTTAGCTTGTGCTTACAAGTTTAACTTGTGTAACAGTGTAAGGAGAGAAACTCACTGTAAGGTGTGGGTCTTTCGCCGTCTTGCCTTGCGTCTTTTTATTTAAGAATTTTAAAATTTTCTGTTTGGCTAGCGGAGTCTTAAGTGCGTCATAACAAGCATCTTTTTTAATATTTCCAGGCCGTTACTTTTGTCATAAATATATTACACATTTGTTGAAAATATTTTAAACTTCCTCTCGTTTTCCAGTATGTAAAATATGTAATTTCTGTTTTTAAAAGAATAGGCCCGCTTGTTATGTACTTTTATCTACTCTGTTGGCCTATATCCTCACCCCAAACAAATACAATCATACAATCAGGTTAGTAATTCTGGATAAAGGGGGACGCTTATAATCACACACACACACACACACACACATATATATATGAAATATAGGAGAAATGTCTTAAATTACATGCATATTCTGAGGGGTATCAGAATTACTACTTTCTCTACCACGTACGTAGTGGATAAAGAAGGTATTGCATCCACAGAAAAATTTCATATCAAGACTTCACCGGAAATACATGTTTTGAACCTCCCGAATCCAAATAAAGTATTTTTATAAAAATGTCCGTGGTATAATGTGTGTGTGCGTGTGTGTGTGTGTGTGTGTGTGCGCGCGCGTGTCTGTCTGTCTGTGAACAGCATAACTCAAAAACGAACGAAAGTAAGATAAATACCAAAGTTGGAATTCGAGTTCTGTATCCTCCAAAGATGCGATACGAAGATTTTCAAGAATGTCCCCCTAGTCCAAACTACTATTTACATGGAATATTTTTCGAGATATTTTAGTTTCTAAAAGTGGTCGTAACAATTTTTATTAAAATACAGTATGCATGAAAGATATTTACATAACAAATAATGTATATCTTGAATTTTCTGGGAATAGCCTATATTGTATAATATTGAAACTGGTAAACGTTAAAAGATAGACGAAAACGTACCACACAAAAATATAGATCTGTTTAAAACATACAATTTATTTCAAATGCGGCATAAGTGATTTCTGAGATATCCGTATTTAAAGGTTCGTTTTTAAACTGTTCATTATTAAATTGTTCATTTCTTGGCTATGCTCTTAAGTCCTGCCAAATTCAGTTGTTTCTCGCGATTACATGGAAATAGTATGAAAATTCATATTTCTAGCTTATTTGAGGCATTTGTATACCATTTTGACGAGTTTCGAATATTTCGCTCTTGGGCCACTTACAGTGCGCAGTTCTTAAACTTTTGACTATCGCTGTTCTTTTTTTATCTATAAGGAATGTGTAATGATATTTCTGCAAAGGTTTAGTTGGATTAAAATGTAGTAAATAGAAAAATAAGCTGTAGTAAGAATAGTTTGTATAGCCACGAATAAATCATAGAGGGCAGAGATCATCTGAATGTATCACAACAGAAATGTTTTACTCCATCACAATCTCAACGATAGTCAAAGCCTTCTTCGCAAGCATTTTCTTTAATAACTCCAATGATGGGGTTTTACAAGGGTAAAATAAACATCAAACTCCGTTAAGTGGTTTTTGGTATTACCCTACATACATACATGCATACATGCATACATACATGCATACATACATACATACATACATGCATACGTATATACAAATCTCAGTGATAAAACTCATACGAATGAATTGTCTATAAAATGCCTGTGAGGAAGTATCGTAGAGGCCAGTGAAGTCAGTTGCTATTTAAAATACGTCATTTTTGGATTTAATATGATATTTTGGTTGGTTGGCTTGAGCATCTTGGCAGCTGGAATTTGGGCATGGTGGGAGGATACTTTCAACAATCTGAGTCATTTGACAAACATAGCTCTAGATCCAGCATTCATTTTAATTTTAGTAGGTACTGTTACATTCATAATCGGCTTCACAGGATGTGTAGGAGCACTGCGAGACAACACGTGTCTACTGCTTATGCCATATTCCTCGGAATTTTGTTATTGCTCGAAATGGCAGCAGGCATATTAGGATTAATTTTCAAAGACTGGATAAAAAAACCATCTACAGGAGGTTTTCAGGAATTTATCATACACTACAGGGAAGATCCTGATCAACAGAATTTGATAGAATGGATTCAGGGAGACTGGTTACAATGTTGTGGAATAGAAGGCCCAAAGGATTGTGACAAAAACAAATATTTCAACTGCTCATCACAGCATGTTGGTAGCAGAGAAGCTTGTGGAGTGCCATTTTCTTGTTGTAAAAGGAAGCGAACGAAATAATAAAGAACAAGCAATGTGCATATGATGTTCGAAAGCCTGGTTATCAATATGATGTCGCCAAGATAATAAATGAAAAAGGATGTGTCCAAGCTGGTGAGGAGTGGATGGAACGCAATCTCTTGATTGTAGCAGGAGTGGCTGTGGCTGTGGCAGTTTAACATGAGCATCTGATGGTGGGCAGTGAATATTTACGGGCATCTTGAATGGTTGAGGACAGCATATTAATCTATCTTGGCAGTGCGGGGCCCACAAAGAGTAATTTTTTTGTGAAAACAGTTATTCAGAAAGCACTTTGGCAACAATGTGTTCACTATAAGGAGCAGCTGATGATAATTTTCTATGTGAATTGTTGTGTATTAGGTGTGCTACTAAATAAGGAGAACATACATAAATGAAAACCACTAGAAATAACATTTGTGACTGGTATAGAGCGTGTTATTTTCAATGACAAAATATAATAACTCAGTAATCTATGTTATCATGAATTTTTGGAAACTCTTAACCCATACATGCTGGGCTGTGGTATGATAAAAGTTCTGCATTTAGTTTTATTTATATCTTTTTAATTATACAGCAAATTCAGTGATAATGTTTTTGTGGATTTTATTACAGAAGGGTAACAACATAGCTTTCATATTCATCTTTCTCCATTTTATAAAGCTGATGTAATCAATATTTTAGCTGTTTGATAATGATATATTGATTCATCAGCTTGTTCTGAATAATTATATTTAAAAAAAATTCAGTTGATACAAAGATATTAATAGCTTGTTTTGTGATAACAAGAAAGAAAAATACTCGTGTATATTTGTCGTTCAAATTATTCATACAAAAAAAGAAAAACCAGAAAGAAAAGTGTATCTATATTTTTAAAAAGCTTTCTTATTTAATTTTTCATATTTTTTTACAAAGAACATGTGTAATTATATATATGCATGTTTTAATTTAAGGTCCAGAATGTATATTTTCAATTCAAATCCTCATTTCCAGTATTTAACGCAGAGACAGAGATATTTTATAAAACTTTTATAATGTGAATGCCACATGTTTACAAAATGTTTTGTAAAATGCATAATGTATTAAAAGGATTAATATCAATGTATATATATATATTCTCTCGTTATAATATTAGTAGAGATTATTAGTTTCCTTGTTACTACGATCGAAGTTCTTAATAACCACTACATTTAAAATACACTTTTATACATAGAAAAAAATTTATTAACCAAGAACAATATATCTGTTACGTCACTTTACAAAGAAGTTTCAATATCGTTTCATCCTTTATGCAGGAGAGAGTTACCCAAAACATTCTCTCTGTAGTGTCATTTCATTCTTCATTAGGTAAATAAGTGATAAATCTAATCTCCAAGATATATTAAGAAGCGTTAATAACTGGGGTTGGAAGTAAACTGCAGTGTCATGAATGTGATTTAAAAGCATACACTTTGTTTAGAGGTTAAAAATACTTTAAATATAATTTATTGTTGGATTTTATCATTACCTGTGGTATTATTTATATGTAACATCATTACTCCATGGAATTCCTACCAAAGGCATGACAGAAACAACATAATTAAAGAAATTTCATGGCAGTTCCTTTAATTAAGGCATTTAGATATTTGATTTTGTCGCCACTATTTGTATATTTCACGAGACATATAATAGTGGGACTATGAAATTGTGCACTTGTACTTCATTAAGAAACATATATACCAATACGCACCTGATATAGTACGTACAGTGCGTAGCGTTTACTTTGAATTAAGAAGTAAGAAGATTTATTAGTCAGTGAAACTTCATTCATAACGTGTCACTGCTGTGCAACAGTTGCAACGTCCCGGTGATCAGAAAAGAAACGCAATCATATACTCTGGAGATTTTGATTACGTGGTTCATACATGAGACATTGTTGCATCGTGTCTTATAGATGCCACCACTGACCGGGATAACATTGCCAGAATTGTTAATTGTTCTTCAGTATGGGTAGTCTTTGCTGGCCTTTGAGAAACGCCAGCAGGGGTGGTGACAATGAGGCTGGAACTGAGAGACTGCTTTGTTTAAAAAACAGTCTGATAGCCAAGATGTGACTGAAAGGAACGGCTCAACATAAAGCATCTCCTCAACTTTTAGTGCAAGTTCGAGCGAACCAAAGTTTGGAATGTTGCAACTGTTTAGTTTTTGTTATTAATATGGGTTAAAAGTTAAAAGTGTTAAAATAAATATTAAAGCCGTACCATGCGTTGCTCATTGTTATTTTAATGAGTTAATCCTGAACACACGTAGTCCGCTAGGATAGCAAACCACTTGACAATGCTATTCACACTACGAGAAACATTCTTGGTTCTCCGGTCGCCGGATCTTGCGTGTACAATTGTTAGGCAGTTTAATAAGAAATTATACACGTGGTCTTCTCTTTGTGTCCGACACTGTTGAAGCCATCTTTCGCGCGCTACACACCGGTTTGTATTGTTCGGAAAATAACGGTCGTGCTGAGATGTTACAATAGCATAGTGTAAAAGTGCAACCAGCTGATCCAACATTTGAAGTGGGCATCTTTGGCATCTTTCAGCCCATCTAGCATGTGGTTTCGGCAAACTGTTTTCAAGGTGGGACATCACTGCAACAACAGCTTGTCTGGCTTCTCTAGGCTGGCTTTGTTTCATTCCTAATGTGTTCTTAATAATGCATGTATCCCAGTGCAGTCTTCTGTCTAAACCTAAGTTCCCAAGCTTCATTTCTTTGCATTTAATTAATTTATTGTTCACAAAACTCCTATACACATGATGCCCAAACGAAGAAACGCTTGGTAATAACCTGAGCAGTTGCCAAGGCAAGCCTGAGAAGATTATGTAAATTTGTGTATGAATTCAAACCCGAATCTGACATTCAGTTATTAATTGTAAGAATAAAGGAATTAGGTAACCTATGGGATAAATTTGAAACACTCAGTCCGAATTAGAAGTGAATGAGGACTTTCATACTTATGCTTTACATAGGGAGAATTTTAAAGTAGCATCTTTTTAGGTAAAAGCCACAATGACCAACATTACAAACAAACAATGCGGAAGAGTACGAGATGTTTGTTCAGTCGGTTCTTTCTTCTCTCATTCAAGTACAAATAAAACGGCTATCAAATTACCCACTACAAAATTGCCAACTTTCAGTGGAGACAGAACAACTTTCAAACATTTTTGGACACATTTTAAAGCCTAGTGGTAGATAATGACCACTTGGATAACATTCAGAAATTTCACTATTTACTCTCTTCATTGAGTGGTGAAACACATACTTTAATTGCTAATATTCCAGTATCAAGCTAAAATTGCGAGGTAGCATTTTATACAATATGCAACCGGTATGATAATGTGAGGTTAATGGCAACTGCTCATCTTGGTCATCTGCTGAATCTACCGATTGTATATAAGTCTTCTGTGAACGAGCTCAGGGCCCTTCTTAACAAACTTATAAGTAACTTTAATGCACTAAAGACTTTGAATCTGAGTGTTTTGTTGGATGAATTGATACCGTCATAGCTCATTTTGGGAAACAAAAACGTGTCAATCGGACGTGTTAATAAGAAGATAATACGGGTCTGGCTTGAATTCCAAGTTTTTTCCGAGGCCTGAGGACCTTTGTAATTTCTTAGAAAGTAAATATAAAGGTGTAGAGATTACAAACTCCAGTTCAACGTCAAAGATCAGCACCAGGCCATATGCGAAGGCTTCAGATGGTTCAAACAAGAGCAATAAACTTAGTCATAAATCTTATATTAGCAGCTCAGTGCAATGTGCCTATTACAATTCTGTGCATATCATTAGCAGATGTAAAGCATTTCCCAGAGCTTCCGTCATGGAATGTAGGAACCTTATTAACAGACTTAACCTCTATTTTAACTGCTTTCATTCAGGCCTCAAAGTAAATACATGCAACTCAAAGAATTGCAAACTTTGCAACGAAAAACACCACATGTTGGTGCAGTTAGACTCTCCCGACAATTTGCCAGTAGAGAATAATGCCACAGACCACTCAACTCTTAGCTCAAGTGCTAAACTGTGTGAGCCAGGAATTAGCAGTTACTATGCTTATAAAAGGGAGACACAGACAGGTATTGTTGTCAACGGCGCTGGTTAACGTCCAGGATGGAGCTAATAATTGGCAGATGTGCAGGGCTCTCTTTCATTCAGGTTCTCAATCTTGTTTTATGTCAGAGTCTTGTGCTCAACGCATGAAACTGAAGAGGCAGCGTAACTGCAAGCCTATACAGGGAATTGGAAGTACTGTATCACAAACCAAACACAGGGTTACGGCTCAGTGATTCGGTGGTTACGGCTCAGGTTGTTTCACGTTTGAGTAATTTCGTTACCTCAGAGGAGTGTTTGATGTTGCCCAAAGTTACGGAGGAATTGCCATGTGGTTCATTGATCCTAAGGAATGGAATCTGCCACACCACCTTCCACTGGTTGACCCGAAGTTTCATGAACCAGTACAAATTGATGTTCTGTTGAGGGTTGAGGTTTGGTCCTACATTCAGAGGCCGGACAACTATTCAGGCACGCTAATCACCCTGTTCTTCGGGAAACGGAAATTGGATGGACGCTAGCAGGAAGGTATCGTGAATATGCTGGTCCCTCCGATACATCACGGCGGCCGGTAGATTCGTGCTTGGATATTGCTAAACCGCTTTAGAAATTTCAGGAAATTGGAGAGCTATCCCAGACTCCAAGAGCTAGGGAAGAAATAGAGTGTAAATCCCATTACAGAGACAACACAATTCGTGATTCAATAGGACGGTTCATGGTGTGACTCCCCTTTAGGCAAAATCGAAATATATTTTGACCAGCAGACTCTGTAGGGAAGGACCATTCTGGTTAGCTGAATCCACCACAAGTTGGCTATTAAACGCAATTACATATGATGACTCTGAATGTACAGAACAAAAACCGACGGCAGGTATCCCTTTCGTTCGTCATATAGTCACATCCATAGATGATAATTTAATGACCAAGTTTTTCAAATTGTCAAGATTGTAGCACGTTGTTTCATATTGTAATGGATTTTGCAACACTTGCAGAAAACTAAAGGAGAGCCGTTCATCAGGTCCGATTCGTACGGATGAATTGAACATTGCATTGGATCAGTGTATTCGCCTTTTTCTGTTGGTAGGTTATGTAAGAGAGATAAACTAAAGCTGAAGGAATTCTTAACCTACTAATAAGCTGACATCAGTAACTCCATTTCTGGATCATAACCATGCCCTGAGAGTAGGCGGAAGATTGCAACACACTGATTTGACAGATGACCAACGACATCAAATAATCATGCCTCCAAATCATCACCTAACAAGGTTAATTGTTGAACATGAACATAGGCGATTACTTCATGCTGGATGATAGCTACTCCTCTTATCACTGAGACAGATCTTTTGGGTTGCCAATGGGAAAACTGAATACGGCGAATTATTCATACGCAATTGCCTAGTTTCTTTTCGATTTAAGGCAACTGCTACACAGCAGCTAATGGGTCAGTTGCCGCCAAACAGAATAAAGGTTATAATAACCTTTACCAAATGCTGCACTGGTTATTCTGGTCAGTTTATATTAGATCTGGTTCTCTCAAATCAAAACTAAAGGTGAAATGTTATGTGGCAATCTTAGTGTGTCTAGAAACGAGAGCAGTTCAACCAGAAGTAGTTAGCGACATGTCTAGCCAGGCATTTTTGGCAGCTCTAAGGCAGCTTGTGTCGCGCGAGGCCGCTTTCAGAAAATATTTTGCGACAATGGAACCAACTTCATGGGAGCAGAAAGAGAACTGTAAGAGATAGATGTTCTCAAATCTCAAGAACTTCAAACAGATTACACCAATTTGCCTTTCAGGAAGGAATCACCTGGAAGTTCTTCTCGCCTATAGCACCACACTGCGGTACTTCATAGCAGGCAGGTGTTAAATCCTTTAAATACCGTCTTCGAGGTGTAATGCACACCATGTTCCTCACCGTTGAAGAACTTACAATCTTCACAGTTTAAACTGAAGGCTGCCCAAATTCAAGGCCCTAATTCCGCTTTCTAGCGACCCAAATGTTCCTGAAGTCCTGACACGTGGTCATTGTTTAATTGGCAATGCCCATAATAGTCTCCCCAACCAGATCTGGACAATGCCAAGCTCAGTTTGTTGACTCGATGGGAGACTACGGCGCAGCTTCAGTTATCTTGATGGAGGTGGCCTGGAGACTATTTAAATCATATCCACCAATACTCCAAGTGGACGATCGCTACTCCATGGTGACTCCGGGTACGGTAGTCATTCTAAAGGAAGATAACTCGCTACTGCTCTGGAAATTGACAGTAGTTGTAGAAGTACATCCAGGTAGTAACGGATTAGTGCATGTGGCCAGAGTACGTACCTCGAGTGGAGTCTTGAAAATATCTATTATGAAACTCTGTCCGCTTCCCTCAGAAGCTTATTTATTGCTAAGTTCTGATGCACTGTTTTATTATAACTAGATTTCAATGTTGTGTTTTAGTTAGGTGCAAATTTGTGTATATAAGTGTTAAAATGATATTTCTTGTTGCGCCGTGTCTTGTAGATGCCACTACTGACCGACATAGCATTGCCAGAATTGTTTGTTCCTCCGTATGGGTGGTCGTTGCTGGCCCTTGAGAAACGTCAGGAGGGGTGATGACTGAGAGATTGCTTTGTTTTTAAAAACAGTCTGGTAGCCAAGATATGACGAAAGAAACGGCTCACATATAAAGCGTCTCCTCCACGTTTAGTAAAAGTTCGAGCGAACCAAAGTTTTGAGTGTTGCAACTATTAGTTTTGATTGTTAATATGTGTTAACTGTTAAGTTTTAAAGTAAATATTTAAAGCAGTACCACGTTTTTGCAGATTATTATTTAATGACTTAACACCCAGTCCGCTAGGATAGCAAACCACTTGACGGTGCTATTTGCACTACGAGAAACAGGTATGTTTCCGTGTATACGTGTCCAAGAAAACTCAGAATACCCCAAAAAGGGCTAGTGAGAATGTTTACACCGTCATTGTGTGAGATTAAAATTAGTGCATAGTGTGCTTTATCACGGCAACGCATATTGGACTACACATCTTACGAAACAACAGTAGGCACTAATAATCTGCATGTGAATCACTGTTTGTGAACCCGTTTGATGAGGAGGAATTTCATACTGTTCATTTTAGCACAACGGTGCCACTTGCTACAGTTCCAACGTTAGCATGAAATAAACTGTATCTTTATTTAGAGATTGAAGTAGAACAAGGATTTATCGAGCCCCAAATTGATCGCCATTTGAAGTAGAAGTGGTAAATAAAGATTCACACTTTGGACGCCATTTGAATTAGAAATAGTAAAACAGAAAGCGTCACACTTTGGATTGCCATTAACTGAAGCAGAAGTGGTAAATGAGAAACCCTCGCATGTTGGAGCACCATTTGAAGTAAATTGGTAAATGAGAAAGCCTCATACGTTGGAGGGCCATTTGAAGTACAAAAATTTGTTGTGTCATTTACTAAATCATATTAAAATACGAGTCGTGGACAGCGGTCAGGTAGAGTGATGAGTAGTAGGCGATGTTAATTTAACTACTTGACGAATATGATTTAAATAATAAGTCTTCCCATACTTTCTTATTTGAGTATTCTTCAAATTATTTATTTAATGATTATTTATTAATCACATTTTGCCTCGGTTTTGATCGAAGTATTTTAAAGTTGTATTTGAATTGTTACGCCTTAAGAATTTTAAATGATTGAGGCTTGTACTACGATCTCCGGTTAAAAGCTGAAGTATTCTAATTTGTAGTTATTGCTACCTAATGGTTAAGCGGAGTGCACCGTATTAGAACGCAAGGTAACTGTAGGGTAGTTAACCTGGAGTTTGTTAGCAATTTGGTATGGTTGGCAGCGTTTTAGTGTGCAATTTCACACCATCTAGGTGGAAATTTGCAACATCAGATCTCTAAATAAGCTTTCTGCTGTAATTTTCCTGAGTTCGCTTGAAAATAAGTGGAAAATTTCGGAGTATTAGCTTATGTGGGAGTTTACTCTCAATGTGATTTAGGTTAATGGAGAAATAGATTTTGCATATAAGAAGGCGTTGGTAGCGGAGAAAGCTGGAGTCTCTCTTGATTCTAACTTATGCTAACACGTATTGTATTGGTGTTGCTGTTAAAACATTCCAAGCTGATTAGAGCAGGAATGAAATGGTTTAGGTACCTGATGTACATTAGTATCGTACTCATATTGTTTCTGTCAGGTAGTTGATGGCACGGAGGTATTATCCGTAAAGCTTACTCCACTACATTGGAATTTGTGACGATTACATTTAAGAAACAATTTCGACAAGTGTGTTGATTTAAAAAAGACTATAAACCGAGGAAGAGGTTGTGATGCTGGAACAAATTATTACAGGGCATAAGTGTGATCGAAAAATAGAGCTATAGTGCAATTTTCTTAACCTGAATCATTCTGAACTTCCTCGTCGCTCTCCTGGAATTTATTTTTCCGAGATCTTGTTCCTTTTATGTAAATACTGTCTGAGCATTCACCTCAGCAGCGCTGCAAAAGGAATAAGGTAGGGCTTTCGCTAGTTTAAAGCACTTTAGAATATTGGTTTATATAGGTTTTGCTGCTAACAGCTCTGTGCAGTGTGAAACAAGCGTATTAATAAATGCTTACGTTCACAAGAAAACCCCCACAAACAAACAAAAATGGAAATCCTATGTTAAGTAGGATTTCGCCATTAATATACTCTTGTAGATTAGTGTGGAAACATATTGGGTGGTGTCGCAGTATTCATTTCTATGATTCTTTTATTTTCAGCATCCTATAATTAGTAGGAAAACAGGAAATGATGGAATATAAGATTAATTTTCGCCGTCATTTAGTAAAGGTTACTTGCAAAATTGGTTAGACGCAGGAATATGGGGTTAATACCAATTACTTTGTATATTTAAGCAAACTTTACTATCATTCACGTTAAAAAAGAAAACAAAACGATATGCCAACTATGTATAAGAATAACACTGGAGGTACTATAAAGCAGAAATGTAATAGAACTCAGGAACCAGCGCAACTTTCAACAAACTAATAACGTTCATGAAATTCACCCTCGCCTCAAACCTGGAAATTACTCTTACTATTTTAGCTTCACTCTGTTTGTATAAATATTGCTCTTATATTTCGCCATGGAATCGCTATCGACTATTAATCGAGGCCGAAGGTAAGCCATTTTTGTATGGTTACCTCCAAGTTAGTACCCTAATTGCTACTCGAGGTGGAGGCTAGTTCCTCGTTAAGAACACCCAGTTAGCTGTTAGCTGAAGGTCGTAATACGAAAATGTTCCCTGACTCCCAGATAATATCTAACCGCAACCTTAACCGGATATCATAACACAGGCTCTTGGAGCGATAACCAGTACCTCCTAGGCTCTTGGAGTGATACCCAGCACCTTCTTATAGTAGAGGACGTACCGGTTAGGGCTTAGGTTGAGACTTCTACGTTTCTTCTTTACACGATGTTTTAAGTAATAATTCCTCGCGTATTCCCACTGCAGGGTTCTAAAGGATATATTTGCGTATATTGCCCTTATGGAGTTTTAGCAGATAGTAGAAAAGATGTGCCTACTGCATAGTAAACGTCAGTTTATTAAAACCTTACTAAGTGTACATAAATAATTTCATGTAGTAACTATATTTAAGAATCGTCATATTGAAGAGAAAATTACAAATACCTACATAACCAGTGCATAAAAACAGACAAGTAAAAATAGTAAATTGTCCCAGGATGTAACATACTCCTTTAAGACAAAGGCATTTCCAAGTAACTTTGACCACAAAGTCGCCTGCCTGTACTCCAACGCATCCTCTTGTGGAGGTACTACGAGTAAAAGAGAAGGTGTATTGCAATAGAACCCAAGCTTTCATGCAACTAAAAGATAACATTTGGCGGAAACTTCACTCGTAATTGTTCCATATACATGATCTAGGGGGCCATACACCCGATGGCAAACAATTGTAAATAATAGGAATCAATAATTAAGATGGAAATATAACCAGTAATTTAATATAATACTGTGAAATAACTTGTAGCATAAAATGTAGGCGTATAGGAAGGAAAAGTTGTAATTACAAAGGAGGCGAGCTACCTGCAGGGCTAAAAGTCCGCCAGCATACACATACTAATGTATACAGGATTAGGCAAAGCAACAGCAAACAGAGAGATAGGTCCGAGGTGAGACAAGGACGGAGATATGGGGTAACTCCTGGAAAGTCAAGAGATTTGGGAAAACCAGAGTTGTGAAACAGAGATAATGGGTTTTACCAAAGAAGTCAGACAGAAACTTGACTTCTAAAATTGTACAATTTTCTTCTCATAACACGCCAAGTAAATCACGAGTAAGAATGGAGATTACAAAAAAAAGGCGCGAATGATAGCGTCATAGCAGAGGAGTATAAAAAGTAGATCTGCCCCAGATTCCAACACTTACTTACTGATACTCTCTTCGATATATTTCACGTGAGCTAACAGACGGAAGACTTGTAAGTGTCAGAGTGGGAGATAGCGTATGACATGAATAGTTAAGTCCACGGCAAAATCTAAATTAGCGGGAAGATATAAAATACAGCTTATAGATTACTTCATTATTATTCAAAAGGAAGAGTTTCTAGCCATTTCTATAAGTTATTGTGTTAAAATTAATTAAGTTGTTAAAGGGAATTCAGTTTATTAATTGCCTTGATCCACAATATCCTGAGATTCACCAAAGATAGGTAGCTAGGATAGGCATTTATTCTCAGATCTACGACTAAAAACCAGGCAGAGAACTTCAGAGAAGTTCTGAGAACTTCCATCTTGAGACATCATCCAGGTGAGATAGCACGTGTATACGTGGAAGTGGAACACTCCGCCCGCTACAATGAGATGATACAAAGTTCAAATAGATGAACTTTGCTCGGTCAGACATAAAGCTTGAAATTATATGGATATATTTTAAATATTTAAATTGATAACAGGTCTCCTCCCCCGCTCATATTTGGTCAATGAACCATCAGATTCAACGATTTCGAGAGTACCTAACTGGATAAAACCATTGTAGTGTCATTGAAGAACCTCTTTCATTCAAAAGGGCCTTTCATTTATATATGTAATGAACATCTGAAGCATTTTCAAATTTATGAAAGATTTGACCTGAAGAGTGATCTAAGTAAATATTTCCAAAACAACAGAGAACTAATTTTTTCGGCATTAATTTGATTGTAGAACAGGATAATCTTGGGGCTTCAGACTTACTGTTATGAAGTAACCGCAAAGATATTTGTAAAGTGATATTAAAGTATTACTTTTAAGGCGAGTAATTAGTATTTCAGTTCTGATTAGATTGTAATTTCCATTTGTTTTGTCACAAGACGAATGAAACTTTCTGTAGTAATAGTAACGCTTTAGCTGAATCAAAACACTTCGTTTCTACAGCCCTGTTTCCACTCTTCCTACGTAAGGCAGGAATTGCAAGAAGAACGTTTCTAATGCGCATTTGTAATCCTGTCCACGTTCGCAATAAATACACTACATGGAGGAGAGTAAGCCAGTTCAGCAGTGCAGGCCAATCCGACTCTGAACATGAACAGGGAGGTACCATGCATGGATGTCTACGTACATACACTAAACGGCTGAAGTGCAGCAAGGCGAGTATTTTCATTAAAAAGAAACTTAAACGACTGCGAGAGTTCTGTAATTTTCGTTTAAATGAAGAAAGAAGAAAAAAGCAGCCTAGCGGGCTTTTGAGGTTTATATGAAAACACCTACTGGCGTAATTACCATAAAATGTGAAGTCCGCTAGAAATGTGAACCTCGAGTTAATTTGTTTCAGCAGCGCGTTTTTTAACTTCTGCATCCTATTGGGGATTCGGAGAAAATAACGCAAAATCTGCATATATGGAGATGAGTGAATGTAGTCTCTACATTTGG
This sequence comes from Deroplatys truncata, assembly GCA_030765065.1. Lineage (NCBI taxonomy): Eukaryota > Metazoa > Arthropoda > Insecta > Mantodea > Mantidae > Deroplatys > Deroplatys truncata. The sequence goes on along the minus strand of CM060981.1, from coordinate 204,128,149 downwards.
TTGAAGGAGGCAAAACGTTGTACGCATATATATTAAGACATAGCTATCCTCAAAAATTCCAAAGCAAAGAGAGGGGGAAAAGGAGACTAATATGAAACATACGTTCAGTGTTTTATTGGTTTCGTAGTGTTTTATTTTTACAAAAGTATATTAAAATGCCATAGACTGCTTCATTTGCTTTCGGTTGGAATAAATAAACATCGATAAAGTCTCCTTAACTTCCTGAAAAGCGAAGTAAAATTGGTGGGGTGCAACGACAAAACTCATTCATTACGAATTATTCGCGTATGAACTTGAACTTAGGTACACGTGTGTATATCCGAATCTTACCTCCCCTTTCCTCTTCTGCACAGGAATACTACACTTTTATTTGTGTCCTTGCTATATAGCAGGATATATTGTTTATCAGTAAGAAATGAAGTAATTTGTTATTGTTGGATTAGTTAGCATTCAAAAACTGCTTTGCACTCTTCATGTAGTATTTGTGTAAAATATAATTTTAAGTATTTAAGCACGACTGAAATAAACAAAAAAGATACTATGAAACAGAATGGCATTGTTTGCAGATTCTATTTGACTACAAACACATAGAATATCAGATATCACTGTGCCCCTCCTGCCCGTAAATGGAAGTTTTAATGTAGATCTCTACAGGTCGAGTTCTTATACCGAGCGGGATGGCTCAGTTAGTAACGTCTGTGGTCAGGAGGCCAGATGAATGGTGGAGTGGTTTCTTTCGTCCTGATTTCCTGTCCCTCCATTTCGTTCCTTTAATCATTTCATTCATCCTTCGCCACGTTTGGTCTATTTCAGGGTTAGAAGTGCCGACGATGGTGTTTCGGTGTGGCGTGGCAAGGAAAAAGGATGCTCTCTGTGAAATTCCTCTATTCCTCGGCTCTCGGCTGGTTGCTGGAGTATAAGAACCTCCCTTGGGGAGAGTGTTAGACCCTATGTAAGGCGGGTTCCCCAGTCTGCCTGTCCGACTGCCTGGGTGTTTATTACTGGAAACTGTAGGGATCCTATCATTGCTGTGCTTCAAACCTGATTCCGGCCACCCGATGTCTCCATTCCCTCATCCCTTCCTCTCGGGGCCGCCTCATGGAGCGTCGGTACAATATTGTCCTTACTGGATCGGAGTCAAATCCGCTTCGCTTCACACTCCAATCCACTCCATTCCAATCTAATGGGTTGTTACTTATAAGGGATGCTAAACACTAAACAAATAAAAAAAGAAGAAGAAGAAAGTGATTCGCGCTCTAATTTTGCTTAGTGAACAACACCAAATGTCTCACTATCACTACAATTGCCTGGAAACAGCTAATTTTCATTAGTAGGTACTTTTCGAACTGAAGTATAGGCACTGAATTGCTGGCTACGAGTGGTACAAAGCTGAAACAGAAGTTGTGGGTAAGGGTAATGGTCTAGTGAGGGAGGAAAAAGACTTAATTCACTATGGAGAGTGATATTAATGTCTGTTATAATATCCCACCCAAAAACCAAACAATCATCATATTTAAAGTTTTTTTTCCATCTGTACATGTGGTAAATGCTTTATCATTATTAAAACATTGACATTGCATTCACACGACCTTCACATGACATGGCTTATTAGCGGATATACAAATACTTTTACAAAAGTTTATTTTCCTACTTCACTTTAATGGAGTTAAACCTTTCCGGAAATAGCCGCATTACACTTTCGTTATAGAAACCAAGGGAATAGCGGTAGTCAAATATTTTAGAACTAGACGCTATATGCTAGCCTTAGAATTCCAAACTATTTCCATGATATCGCGAGAAACACCGGAAAATCGACAGGACTTCAACAACTTAGAATTGAACAATTCAAACCATTAATAAGGGATATTTCAGAAATGGCTGATACCACAAAAAAGTTATTTGAAATAAAGTGTGTTTTAAAGAGATCTACATTTTTTTGTGTGGTACGTTTTCGTCTATCGCTTAACGTTTACCAGTTATGCAAGATTATATATATTTTCTTCTGAATGAAGAGGACGTGACGAGCTAGTCCCAGAAGATTCAAGATATACATTTTATTTGTCATGTAAATACCTTTAATATATGCTATTTTAATAAACATCGTTAGAGGCATTTCTCAGAAGATAAAAAATTTCGAAAAGTGTTCTATGTAAACGGTAGTCTGGGGTTGAGGGATTTTCTTGGAAATCTTCGTGTCGTATCTTTAAAAGAAATTGAACTTAAATACGAAGTTTGATATTTATCCAACATTTCATTCTTGGGTTTGCTGTTCACACACACACAAACGCACACTATCACATTTTTCTAAAAATGCATTTGTTGGATTCAGGGGCCTCAAACGGGCTTTTCTGGTGAAATATCGATATCTAATTTTTAGTGGAATGTAATACCTTCTCTGCCTGCTATATACATGGTAAAGAAAGTAAAAATGGCTGAACTAATTACCATGAAACTTGTTATGTAATACACTACGTATCAAAAATATCCGGACACCTGGCTGAAAATGACGTACAAGTTCGTGTCGCCCTCCATCGGTAATGCTGGAAGTCAATATGGTGTTGGCCCACCCTTAGCTTTGACGACAGCGCTCACTCTCGCAGGCATACTTTCAATCAGGTGCTGGAAGGTTTCTTGGGGAATGGCAGCGCATTCTTCACGGAGTGCGGAACTGAGGAGAGGTATCGATGTAGGTCGGTGAGGCCTGGCAGGAAGTCGGCGTTCCAAAACATCCCAAAGGTGTTCTATAGGATTCAAGTCAGGACTCTGTGCAGGCCAGTCCATTACACGGATGTTATTGTCGTGTAACCACTCCTCCACAGCCCGTGCAGTATGAACAGGTGCTCGATCGTGTTGAAAGATGCAATCGCCATCCCCGAATTGCTCTTCAACAGTGGGAAACAAGAAGTTGCTTAAAATATCAATGTAGGTCTGCGCTGTAATCGTGCCACGGAAAACAACAAGGGGTACAAGCCCCTTGAAGGAAAAACACGATCATACCATAACACCACCACCTCCGAATTTCACTGTTGGCACTACACACGCTGGCAGATGGCGTTCACCGGGCATTCGCCATACATACACCCTTGCCATCGGATCGCCACATTGTGTACCGTGATTCATCACTGCACACAACGTTTTGCCACTGTTCAATCGTGTAATGTTGACGTTCTTTACACCAAGCGAGGCGTCGTTTGGCATTTTCCTGCGTGATGTGTGGCTTATGAGCAGCCGCTCGGCCATGGAATCCTAGGTTTCTCACCTCACGCCTGTCATAGTACTTGGAGTGGATCCTGATGCAGTTTGGAGTTTCTGTGTGATGGTCTGGATAGATGTCTGCCTGTTATTCTTTACGACCCTCTTCAAATGTCGGCGGTCTCCGTCAGTCTGTACGCTTTTATGCTGTACGTGTCCCTTCACGTTTCCACTTCACTATTACATCAGAAACAGTGAACCTAGGGATGTTTAGGAGTGTGGAAATCTCGCGTACAGACTTCTGACACAAGTGACACCCAATCACCTGATCACGTTCGAAGTCCGTGAGTTCCACGGAGCATCCCCATTCTGCTGTTTCACGATGTTGACTACTGAGGTCGCGGATAATGAGTACCAGGCAGTAGGTGGCAGCACAATGCTCCTAAGATGGAAAACGTATGTTTGTGGGGTGTCCGGATAATTTTGGTCACTAGTGTATATGGTAGATGCCACTTAGAGAAGAGACAATATTGTATCATTGTTACTTCCCCGATAGGAGGGCCATTATGGATTAAGAAGTCAACGAAATCCGATGTGTTACATTCAGACGACTACCTCTATCCACTCTTAAACTACTCTTACAAAACCTTATTCTTATTTCTACTCATTAATTGAGATAAACGTTTGTATAAATGCTCATTAACACATTCGATTTAGGTACAAGGAATACTGTAGGCTAAACCCATAGTGAAATCATTAAAAAGTACTCACTATACGTGGCTTTGAAATTCCTCTCGTTGGATAACAGCATTTGGTATTTGAAAAAAAGTATAAAGCGTTTGAAGATTCAAATCAATAATAGAGAATATCCTGGAAATTATGAATGACATAAAGCATTTATTTGGCACATATTATCTGCTTTAATGATATCTACATGTTTTGTGTAGTGAGAGTCTTATGGTTTAGCAGTTATACAAATTATTTATTATTCATTCAGAATTTAGCAGCGTTTCATGGAACTTCATTCAAGATATAATTGTATTTGTCATGCAGATATCTTAAATGTATGGTATTTTATTCAAAATCTGTAAAGCAATTTTTAAGAAAATAAAAATTAACACAGTTTCTATGTAAATAGTATTTTGGGGTAGAGTATTTTCTTTAAAAGCTTAGCCACACTTGTTGGAAGATGCTGAATTAAACACCAAGTATGATATTTATCCTATTTTTCATTTTTGAGTTTTACTGTTCATAGATACACAAGGAACACACAAACACTCGCACATACACACACATGCACACAAGACGGATCTTTCTCTAAAATACTATATGTAAGGTTCATGGGATCCCAAAACGTTTATTTCCGGTGAACCCTCGATATGAAAATTGTACCCACTATAGATAAGCGGTGGAGATAATCAAAAATGGAAATGTGATGCTTTCGGACAAGTTTGGTTATTTGTGAAATTAAGTGGAATTGATATTTCAGAAGTTATTACCACCTTCTTATTACTATTACTTTTGTACTAAACTAAGAGAAATTTGATGTATTATACATGAAGATATTTTATTGTTTACTTGTTACCAAGGATATTATCTATTATATGGATAAGGAACTTTTGTAATATTAAACGCACTGGTTACGTTTTAGTTTTTACTAACATCTGAGAAACGCAATTATTATTATTATTATTATTATTATCATCATCATAACTGAAAAAGAATCATAAACACACACGTTATGGAAAGGGACAGAGAGAGAGAGAGAGAGAGAGAGAGAGAGAGAGACACGCACGCAGATAAAGTCACAAACAGAGATGAAAAGCAGTGAGTGAGAGAGGGGGAGAGAGTGAGGGAAGAGCAGTAGGTAGGGAAAAGAGAGTAGAGTGGAAGAGGGACAGAGAGAGGCTCTGTGATTAACACAGTATAATTCAGTGTAATAGCATCATTACCGTTAGGCAGTGCTACGATTATATATATTATTTTTGTACCCGTGGGGGTTGATATAATCGTCCAATATTAATAAAGCAAACCAATATTAATAATAATTATTAACTCAAAACAAATAAATAAAAAACAGAAGGTAGCCCTCATCAACAGGGCCCAGGTATTGATGACCTAAACATATTTTTAAAAATGACATATAAAATTTCTAAAAAAGGGCATAATCAGAGGAAATGACCTGAAACCGAGATTTATTGCATTATTTAAAATTAGTGTACAGAAAGATATAAATTAATTTATGCATGGATATAACCACTATATAAGCAGAAAGAGGTGATGTAGGAGTGATGATGAGATGCTTCAGTAATTAATTAAATGTTCTTTTTTGAAGAATCTGAAAAGGAAATGTAGAACATTATTTTTGAAGCTGGTTTTATCAAACTCTTTTAAGCTCTCGGATTATACAAAATTCATAGCGAATGAAGACTTCACAGCGTATGACAAGACAGGATAAGGACAAAAGTAACCTAACTGTACGCACTTATTAATGCTAAAACGGGAAAACTGTCCTGTCTCACTCCTAGTTTGTGACATGAATTTAAAACTATGATGATACATGCTCCCTGACAATAGCCACTCCTCCATCCATAAGCAACGCTTTACAAGCTAACCATTAAATGGGAATGCAATTTTTTCCACAAGAATACGAGCAAAGGATGTATAAATTACTCTCATTTCTCAGTTGAATAGAGAAACTTCTGATGTTTGAAGGTCTAAACTTATGCAAAGTGTCTTCATATATACAATTTAAATGCAAGAAATCTAGTTAGAAAGAAAATTACAAAATAATGCCGTAATGTGGAAAAAATGCCCTAAAATAGAGAACGGCATAAAATGACCAAAGCGTGATCTAATAAATATGCATTTTCATAATCTGGCATCCATGATAAGGATTTATGTACATACGAGCTACGCCTATGATGCAAAAATTAAAAGATGACATCAGAATCCGAGCCCAGCTCACCAACAAATAATGATATGAAGGACAAGCTCCCATCTATCGTAAACATGCAGCACTTCAACATGAAACAGAGTTGTGAGATTTACGAAAATGAAGCTTGTGGTCATGTTCAGATAAGCTTTATTTTCCTTATTATGGAAATAATCATCCCCTAAGTTGTACCCAATAGTGTGTTGATATCACACATGCACACAAATATACACAGAGCTTGTAAGGGGCATTAGTGTATCAATTTTAACAGAATGTTGTTTTTTAAGATTTAGACATAGCGCATAGAAGTTAGTAAACAAATAACGTAATTGTTTGCCCTACTAGAGATTTAGACGATAAAGAATAAAGCAGTATGTGAATATACTGGGATATTTTGAACTTCAGTGATAGAACATCACAGAACGTACAGTAAAGGCCTTTCATTTAATAAAATGCACTACTGGAACTAGTTATGATTTACAGTTTATGAATACTAACTAACCGCTTTAAACACAAATTATAACACATTAATTACCCTTCCACAAGCTATTTTGCAGTTATGTTTATAATATCTAAATGACAGAAGAATATTATTTGCTTTTAGAGACTTCTTAAAGACTTCGACAGTGTTGATTGAAATAAACTATAGAAAATAACGGCGGGTATTTAAATTGATGGATAAGTGGAAACGAGGTCAAGACAGGATTGAAACTAAAAGCAAAGACCACATTAAGCTTATTGGTATTGGCTGATTATAATTGTTATTTTAGTTGAAGAAAGATGAATTACAGAAGTCTATAAATGTATGTCAGAAAAAAAGATGATGCATGAAGATTTAGTAAGAAGACAAAGGAAAATATATCTTGGGGAAAACTGAAAGAGTCTTAGACGATCAAATTCTGGATCACTTTTTTTTAACTATGATAGGGATCTATATAGTAAGTTTAAATGGTTTAAAGCATCTATTGGTAATAATAAATATAAATTTTAAGCAAAAAATAAAATGAGAAACTCGCTGAAAGTTTTATAACACAATAACAGTATCTAACAAAGATTGATAACCTTCTCAAAAAATTGTCTAGTGTTTTAAATTTAATGGAAAATATGAAGTGAAATAAACATAATTGGAGCTAATATATGCCAGAATAAATACTTCGAGGAAAAATAGGGATTCATAGACCACAACACAGGAAGATTGCTAAGTTAAAACAAAGCGAAGAAGAGAAATTTTCGAGTCAACATTCAGAATTCTCCGCAGTGAGGAAGCCCATCAATGCCTCAAAGAACCCCCAGAGGCTTTTCAACATCGGGGTAACGCACTACAGGCCAAAGCCATTACAAGGTTACTAGAGCATAGCCATAATGGACTTCCACAGATCTTGGCGCCCAAGTTAACACTACATCTTCCACTAACGATGCTGGGAATGTGCAAAACGCTCTATCTCAGTGGCACTCTAAATTTACACTAAATGGAAAATGCGATAATTTAAGAACGTTTACAAAACCCCTGGTTTCATGCCATAATTCCTGCTCATATATGGTCCAGAAAAGCAGAGGACAACAAAAACAATAATAATAATAATAATAATAATAATAATAATAATAATAATCTTAACGAACCAGTGAGAACAATTTCCATTATATACACAGTGCCAAGGGACTAGACAGTATTACAGCCTGTTGCGTAGCTTATGCTGTTTTAAGTTGAAGAGTAGACAAAATATTATGTTTGCTTTATATACCGCTTATCTAAAGCTTTCGACCCAAAATTCACCAATAGAGATTTCACAGAAATCACAGGCCTTTTTTTTTCTTTTAAGTTCACTTGTTTTACCCAATTTATGATACTGTGTTTTAGCTGTTTTCGTTACAGCTTATTATCGCAATTACACAACACACACATTCCCATGGCGGGACTCGAACCCGCGAACCTCAGCTTGGGGGAGCGTCGGAATTATACGACCACGGCTTCGGAGAAATAACAATATATGTAGTATTCTATTAAGACATCTCTTTAAAGATGGAACGCGATTTTCATCGCATAGTAAGAAAATTTTACGTAAAGTGTTATTCATCAATTTTTATTTAAAGAACTAATTATACGATTTTTATTAAACTGCTATAAGTCTTAGATATTTATGGCAGGAACGGTCTTCTCGGGTGAAGGTGAGGAAGAGTTACAGGATGTGCATGGGTAGAACGATGGATCTCTGATCTCAGGTCGTGTTTTCGATACCCAATAAAGATGCCGTTTATGGCTAAATAACGTTATTCACTTTATGCTGTTCCCTTTAGCTCAACTCCGCGGCTCGATCCTGACCACACAGATGTTTATATCTTCGGGTCAGAGTCCGATATCGCAAATTGTTCTATATAAACTTCCTTTACTATAACTGAAAGCACATCACGTTTGCCGGCACCATGTAACATTGCGTACTTCCACTTTATGAATTACTGGCCCAGTATTTCCATTTTATAGGTGTTTTTATGTTCGCCTGCGCATACTTCCAAATAGCAAGTGCTTTACATGTTTCCGCACGCATTCCGTTTATGTCTTACACGTCCGTCTCTGCCTAGTTCGAAATCGCAAGTGATTTTACTCGTATATTTCAGATCTCAAAATGTAATTCTTTTGTTTCTCCCACCAAGTCACGTGACGTCTTCCCCTAATATTATTTGTTAATAGAATTTCCTTAAAATGAATTTAATTTTTCTATTAAAGTATAAATACTACAGACACTCTCACACTTAGCTTTCTTACGTTCTAAACGTTCCTATGGGAAGTGATGCGATCTAAAAAAAAATATCCTGTTAAAACCTTTACTTTAAAACATAATTCTAGGGTTCATTGTTCTGGCCACGCCCCCTGTGACTGCAAAGAATTATACTGCCAACCTTCTGGCAGTATAGAGAAAGCCTACCTATTGTATTTCTAAAAAGGTCTGTTGTTCACAGCGAACCATACTTTCATCTGCCTCCGAAACTATATACTTCTAAAATTAATATTAAATGTATATATACATTTAATGTTGTAATTATATATAAATTTAATATTATAATATATATGCATTTAATAATATATATATATAATCTTTGGTGTCAGTTATTTGCTTCTGCACGTAATATGAAGTTTTAATTGGTACCATAGATGAAATACTATATTAAATTTTGTATAAACAGTTCATGAACTTCTCTTCGTGCTCAGTGAAATGTCTATAACTAGAAATGCATGAAATATTATAGAAAAATTAAAACAGTGATTCTAATTTTCTTAATGCATAAAATGTATGCCGAATAGCTTTTAATAGCATTAAACATTTCCAGCCGTTCGGGTGATGGCTTTATTACTTATTACTTACTCTACTACGTACTTACAGGAAGTAGAGGAGGTTTTGTATTCCACAAAAAAATTAGATTTCGAGATTTCACTGAAAATACATGTTTTTAGGTTCCTGGACCCCAAAAAGTATTTTTAGAAAAATACCCGTGTGAGTGTGTGTGATGTTTCTGTGAACATCATTACTTAAAAACGAAAATTCGGTTAAATACCGAACTACGTATTTAAGTTCAGGACCTTCCAGGGATGCGAAACGAAGATTTTGAAGAAAACTCTCATACCCAAACTACCCTTTACACGAAACAATCAGTTATTTTTGACTTTCCCAAAAATGGTCGAAACGATGTTGATCAAAATAATGTTTCAGTCATTTTCATTACGAATAAAATGCATATTTTGTATTTTCTAGGAATAGCCTCAGAAGTCCACTTTCTTCTGAATGACTTTTGTATAATAGTTAAACTGTAAAATTTAGCCTCTTTTCAAAGCCGGTCGCTAAGGTTTTTAAAATTTTGTTCTTCTTATATGAACACGAAAAGGAAAGAAAAAAATAGCGATTTTCAGTTGTGAAAAATATAAAGTATTTGAAAGTTAAAAACGAGAAGAACAAATATCTCGTAAATGGTTAACGCTACAATTTCATTTGACATCGCTTTAACTTACAGTATTCTTTTTATACCTACAATGAAATGAGTAACTGAGTAATGAAGGTTTATCAGCATTAATAAGAAATAGATAGAAGAATAAGCTTTTGTAAGAATAGTTTGTGGGAGAGCAAGTAGATAAAGTTATGTGAATGTAACATATGAGCCTTTTTTAAAGTTTGTAACTTGAGGCTGAAAAATGTGCATTTATATATGTGATATAATTGTTGCTAATATTGCTAAACTATCTTGCATTTTTCAGGAAGTTATTGTACCACCTATTTGAAAAGTACATATTATTTAATTGCTACAATAAATACGTACTTAATTACTTCCTTATTTTAGTAGTTTACCAAACATTTCGTATTGGATAGGGGGCAAGTGGTTTCACTCTAGAAATTGTAGGTTATTTTATGTTACTTTCCTCGGCATTAAAAATAGCACATGCATGTTTTTCAAAACAGAATAATGCAAGCAACCTCTGTATTGGCAGCCTTCCGCCTTGAGCATTATACATTAGAACTCTATGTGTATATTAACAGTAAAACAGAACACATATTTTCACAAACAATGAAAAAATGCACCCGAAAGCAATATACTGATAGCTGCCTATGGAATACAGAGCTTAAGAGAGGCGGCTCCCCCTCAGGTTTTCACCCCTTTGGTGATTGATACAGAGAGCAATTTCGTGAGAATCGACGGTTGTGTTTTAATGCTTAGGCGCTATATGGCAGTGAAACCTCTGGCTTACAACTGCTGCTGTGTTATTTCCGCGACTACTATATCACCTTCTAAGTTGTATGCAAAAACAACTGCAGACAGAAAAGTATAAACATTGAGCTTTTCATTGATTGCGTAACTTATTGATGCCTGCGCAGAAAGGTACGCCGTCCAATTCATGAAAACTATAACAGCGAATTATAGTGATGCGAATTATGTGCAATAGGCAAATTATTCACTATATTACTTTCACTTGGAGCCGTCGGCATTTATTCGATTAATTGATTATTTATGGCTAAATCTGTAAAATAGGAATACAGGCAATATGTCTGTTGATATGAGGGAAGCAACTAATTAAACTTTTCCTCGCCTAGTTAAATAATTAAGTACATGAATCATATGATATTCTAAAAGGCCAACAAAACGAAAAAAATAAAGCACTTGAACATTCGGAGCCATATCAGCAAAGTAAATGGGCCCCCAATTTAACACAGAGACACAATGAATAAATACATTGCATTTAAAACATCTTATGGGTTACATTTACATGAATTTCTTTACTCACTTTCGTTTATTTTTCCCAGACATCTACGTCTTCTTTCTAGTATGTTGTTGTGTATCTGTATGGTTAACAGTTATACAAAATTGCAAAATTGCTTCCGAATGAAAGGGATTTAACAGGCAATTCTCAAAAAATTCAAGGTATGAATTTTATTTGTAATTAAGCTTAAATATATGGAATTTAGGGTAGTATTTGGATTGCTGTCTCGTCTTCAGTTTCTTCTTGAGGTTCTCGTTTTTATTTCCTCAGATCATGGTACAGAAAGTGAAGCGTAATTTAAATTATAAGATAAAATTCACTATCTCATGTTTCCAAATGTATTTAATGTTGAAAATAAATATGACTTTTGGCATCAATAGTTATACAGTAACAATACTTATAAAACGTGTCAATATTGTTCATTAATTGCATTTCAAAAGTTATTGATTTTTCTTCTTCCTAGATGAAACGTTCTTACATAGACACGAATAACAATAAGAAGCATAAATGACAACGGTATATAAGCGTAGAATAGTCAGTATAGAATATTATATGAAAAATATTTAAACAAAAATAAACAAATATCAACACGTATACTAATATTATAATCCATTTTACATTTTAATCAAAATTGGTTGATCCATTTTTGGAAAAATAAAAAATAACAAAAAATGTTCTATGTAAACGGTAGTTCATGTCTGAGGAATATTCTTAAAAATCTTCCTGTAGCATCTCTAGAAGATACCGAATTCAAATAATGAAGATGATATATATCCAACATTTGGTTTTGAAATTATGATATTTCACAGATACACACAAATACAAGCACAAGTGCGCGCGACATACACACACACACACATTCACGGACACGCATGGATCTTTCTCTAAAAATGTTTTTTTTTACTTAAGGGCCTCAAAACATGTATGTCCATTAAAATATTTTGGGTGAAATGAAATACTTCCTCTATATACTAGGTACATAGGAGAGAAAGTAATTAGAATAGGGTAGCAGCTTGCGGAAGCAATAAGATCAGCTCAAAGAGTTACATAAGGGTGTAAGCTTTAGACCCATACGTTTTGATATACCAGGTGACTCATCTGTTCCGATAGTAGTTGAATTAGATTTTAACTGTGAAGAACCTACTAAACAGTTGCCGAACTTAGAGGCATAATGAGTTTCCTTTATTGATTTTCTCTGAACTATCGTCAGTTTTATTGATATTGCCCCTTAAGCATAGAAAAATCTTCCTACTTTCTATTGTATGAATGCTAGTTTGTATTTCTTTCCAGCCGCAGTTAACGAACCATATGATATTTAGTGGCGACCTAGTAAGTGAATGAAAATGGAATGTAAATAGAGGAATTTTTCATTCATTCATGCCCATATTTAAATAAATTGCTGTTTGCTGATGATCAATTAATTATACAGAAAATTGCAAGTGATTTACATCAAGCCCTATATAATTTACAAGAAATTGAGAAATTATGTGAATTGAGCATTTCTATTAAAACAATAACGATGACGCTAAACGAAAGGACCAGGAATGGATAAATAGTCATATCATGGAAGAAGCTCGTGAGAGAAGAAGTATGCGAAAAATAAATGCATTCTATACTTCATGCGGTAAAATCAGAAAGCTTTTACACAAGGTCAGTCAACTTTCAATAAAATAATGATATTTTCAGTGTTTCTTTATTGCTCAGAAACTTGGTATTGACAAAGGCTTTTAATAACACTCCAAAGATATGTGAAAGGATATCGCATAAGCAACGATATTTTATCACATTTAAATTTTAGTCCAATAAAAGATAAAACAGATGATTACAGGGATAACTGGAGACATTCTGGAAAATATAACGGTAACTAGATTAACAAAACAAATACTAAGTTGCAGACACAAAGACTATTGAGCTTAAGCTTAAGTTAGAAGACCATGGAAAAGATGATTCGACCACGAAACCGGAGCAGGTCTCGTAATGAATCTCTTAATGAAAATGATTCTTGGGGCTGTTTTACTCCCAATGAATACATGGATAAATAAATAAAAATAATGAATATTAATTAAATTATTTATAAGTGCATAGGCTTCATGATAACATATTAACAATTGGAAGGCGGGAACACCATCGCACTAGGTACTTTCTTCGTGCTTACCCTTAGAGTTAGCTTCCAGCTTCTCCCGCTGGAGCCGACCTCAGAAAGATCAACGCCGGACCACTTGATACAGAACGAAGGGCGGCTGGTTGTCTTACGATTGATTAACTGAGCCTGGATGAAAACATCTTGCAGCCGTCTACAAAGTGTTTAGCACGAGAACGAGAAAATGCGATTTAAATAATTTTGGAAGATTAGAGTACTTACTGGTATCAAAACACGTGAAAATTAATGAACGTTTTTGTCAGAAAATGTTTAATTTTCACTTTTCTCTTATTTTAAAATCTATGCATTTTAATCTACTTTTATGTTAATTATTTCTTATGCTAACGGTTGGTGTTGTTTTGCAATATTAAAGTCCTCATATATTTACTGCAAAATTGTGTTTTTAATTGCTTATTTAACTTAAAACTTTTACAGCTCCAGATTTTGTTGGTCCTCAAGATGCTACTAAGAGACATCAAGAAAGCAGAAGAGAAGTAGAAAGCTTGAAATTGCTTAAAATAAAAAAAAAATCCCCCGTCAGCTTTTGTGATACTTCTATAGCTGTTATTGTGTAAGACAGTTCTGATTAAACACAAGTTACAGTAAACGTCAAAAAAGGCGTAGGAGAGCTTCAAATTAAGCGTTCCTACCCAATTAAGGCATCTACCAAGAGTGATTTTCAAAATAACCTTAGGTGTCAATGTCCACTAGCATAACACAGATGCCCTGTCTTCCTGAGAAATCCACAGGCATTACCCGGCCCTGTAGCGGGTAGACTTAATCCTACCTATGCATCAAAATTAATGCCTGTTTACAGCGACGTTTGTCACGCGCCTAAACATGTTCCAGATGCATTCCCTGGACCACATACTTCTGCCTTTTTTCTGTAATATAATTATGTTGAGTACATATTAAGATTTGTTTATTTATTTGCTTCTAAGTATTTCATAATTGAAAGAAATTGTGATAACTGGAAATAACCTATAGCAATATTATGGAGCAAACTTGTCTGAGTATGTATGTGTGTGTGTATCCCAACAAGGTAAGCTCGAAATTGGAATTTCATTATTCTTTTACCACTATCGTTTTTTCTGCCGAATATGTGCTATAATACAGTTAAGTTGAAGGGGTAGGGAAGTTCATTTTCCTGACACCCATTTCTCTCCAGTTTCGTTATGTGTATCACAAGATTTTTGTATCTTTTATTGCACACATGACGGATTTTTAGTTGTATTCTAACCTCATGGAAAAAAATGAAGAAGTAAAGCCTTTGAATTTTAGTTGATGGGAGAGGGGGAGGAGTTATTTATGTCATTTTTATGAAAACGAATTTTGCATTAATTTTGTTGATTATTATCAGAAAATAATTTTGGTATAATGCAGACAAAACTTTGGATTCTTTGATTTTAGGATCTGTTGATAACGATAAGCTACCCTGCTGTTTTTAAAAATTTCTGCTAAAAAGGTAAACATTAGGCAATAGACGAAAACATACTACAAAGATTATGTAGATCTGCTTAAAACACACAATTGTTTTTAAGTAACTTTTTTGTAGTATAAGCCATTTCCAAATTATGCGTTATAAACGGTTCGAATTGCACAATTATTTTATCATTTTTAAGTCCTGTCGATATTCAGTAGTTTTTCGCGGTTGCACGGAAAGAATATGGAATTTTGAGGTCGATATGCAGTATCCAGTTCCTAAACATTTTACTATCGCTATTCATTTTGCATTTATAACGAAATGTGTAATGGCGTTATTACTGTAAATGTTTATCTCGATTAAAAGGGAGTAGATAAAAAGATAAGCTTTCATAAGAATGATTTGTATACCCAATAACACACGTTAGAGGGTATAGAAGGTCATGTTAATGTAACACATCACATATTTAGAAAAAGGTACCTGTTTGTGTGTGTCTGTAAACAGTACAACTCAAAAATGAGAAGCAGGTTAAGTACCAAACTTAGTATTTAAGTTCAGCGTCTTCCAAGAATACGGCACGAAGATTTTAAAGAAATCCCCTACCCCAAAAAACCCTTTAAGTTTTTATTTTCTCAAAAAGTCACATATTTAAGGTGTTTTCATGAAAAAACAAATGCATATGTTGAATTTTCTGGCAATAGCCTCTGAAGACCTGTTCATTATGAATGACTTTTGCAAAACTGGTAAACTGTTAAGAGATAGAAAAATCTTACTATATAAAAATATAGATCTTATCAAAGTACACATTTCTTCATTATATTCCATCTTCAAAATAGAGGTTTACGAAAAACATTTGGGTGCGGCTTTGGATCGCGTGTGTCAGGCGGTTTTTTCCTATCCCACACGGCAGAAAGACAACAGAAAGCTCGTGTTTGAATAACAATGTTAGTGCTGAAAAAAATACTACTAGTATATTGTGCCTAAATATTCAGTCGCTATATAACAAAATTAGTGAAATAGAGGTTTTATTGGTGCATATATAGCCTTCTGCGCCATCGAGTACTGGTTCACGGAGTCAAATAACAATATCGCTCAAATTAATGGTTTCCTTCCCGCTTCTGTATATGCAGACATATTCATAGGCACGGCGGAGATGCAATATATTTGAATAGTCTGTCAACTTCCAGGTCATAGACGTAAACAGCTTTTGTGTTTGAAAATATTTTTGAATTGGTGATTGTTGCTTTAACTAATTTGAATTGCAGTTTATGTGGATATAGTGTTCTCCCAGAAGCGCCACAAATATGCTTTTATGCAATTGGAGAAACTATTAACAGTTTAAGTTTTCCTGTAGTTATTTGTGAAGATTTTAAATTAAAAGTTAATATAAATTCAAAACTGAAAGGATTTTATAAATACATTGCATTCATTTAATTTCTATTGTACAAACACAAGCCCCCACGAGGGCAAATACCTGTCTTGTCAACATTATTACTAACCTTCCTCCTGAGTTAGTCAGCTCGGAGATCATCAAAGTAAACATAACGGATCCCGATGCCTGACTATTAATATTAATACTCTTATTACATCACGGAACGAAGCCTCTGTAAGGCATGTCCGGTTTCGTAGTTTTAATGAAAAAATAAATTTTGTCGAATGTATGTGTATATGAAGTTGGACAAATTATATTAATGCAACTACCAATTGCAGCTTAAATGCTTTTTTATCGTGGTTTATAAGGGTTTTAACTTATTTTTTCCTAATAGAAGAATTATCAGAAAATCTGAAACCACTAAATTATCTCTAATTATAGGCTAGTATACAGAGGAATTACGCGCTCAAAAAGAACACGCAGACACATTATGAAGCTACGTATGTGCAATGAGCCTACCGTTATAACCTGAACATGAAAATGCAAAACAGCATTGCAGATCTCAACTTAAGAAGTCTAAGTTTAAATATAATATGGTTCTCATAGATAAGGCTGCAAAAAATCCAGAGCAGAAAGAAGAATAATAAATAGCACTCGATTTAACAAGGGATATAAGAAGAATTTGACTACAGCCAAAGGATTTTCATCAATATTTCACTTCTTCCGTTGACCATATAAGTAAATTGTAAACCAGTGCAACAACTTCGCACTGAGTTTTTTTACACAAATATAGTATTAGAATCAGCAGTTATTTTGTATCCTGTGTCTTTTAATGACATATTGCATCTAGTGCAACAATTTAAGAGATAAAATTATGGATATCTTCGACATCACTGTGAACTTTGTCAAATCAGTGATTTCTTACATTCATGAACCTTTAACATGCTGTATAAATGAGCCTAAGCAAGGAA
Source organism: Deroplatys truncata (assembly GCA_030765065.1). NCBI lineage: Eukaryota > Metazoa > Arthropoda > Insecta > Mantodea > Mantidae > Deroplatys > Deroplatys truncata. The sequence continues at coordinate 204,110,874 of CM060981.1, read as the reverse complement.
TATTTCCTGGCTGATTAAAAGTAGCCAAAAATATACCTATATTTAAAAAAAAGGTGATCCAAAAAGACCTGACAATTATAGGCATGTTTTCAACTTGCCAGTTTTTTTTCCAAAATACTGGAATCAGTAATGAAACATAAATTAACCTTGTACTATGAAAGCAATGGCCTACTTACAGGTTCTCAATATGGTGTTAGAAAAGGATTGTCTACTCTAGGTGCAATAGCAGACCTTGTTAGCTTAGTTATCACTGGTTTTAAAGATAATAATACAGGTGTAATTTTATGTGACTTATCCAAGGCCTTCGACTGTGTGCTATATAAGTGTTATCATCGGCGAATTTCAGTTCTACAGCATCAGAAGCAATGAGCTGGTCTTAATTGAAAGTGTTTTAGTTAATCGTTCTCAAAAGGAGTTTTACAATGGGAAATTTTCAGATACAGCTAAGTTGGCAAGAGGTGTGTCACAGGGAACTACCCTGTCTCCGATTTTATTTATTGCAATGATGAACATTTTGCCTTGGAATGTTGCCACTAAAGTACTGCTGTTTGCTGGTGATAGCGCACTGTATGAAACCAGGGAAAATATGCATGATTCATAACAATGGCTCTGGCTCTTGAGTCAATAAACAATAGGCTACAAGCAAATGATTTCGGAATGAAAATTTCATAAACCCAGCATATCCTGTTTTCTTTAAAGAAAACTTAAACAATCTAGATAGCGTTAAGCTACTGGGCATCACCCTGGACTGCAAATTAATAATGTTAAAACCATATTTTCGTAGACTGTATCAGATTATCTAAAGTAATTTTTTATTACGACAGTTAAAAAATTTGGTTCTAAGCAATTTTTAAAAATTCCTATTACTGGTTTTGTAAATAGTGTTTTCTTGTGGCATTCTCATCTGGGAGAACAACAATTTAGTATCGCAGAAGAAGGCAATCCGTAAATTATCAAGTACTGCATATGATGCACATTGTAATCCACTGTGTGTGTGCGTGTGTGTATGGTGTGTATAGTGTGTATAGTGTTTAACTTACGTGAAATACAATATAAATACAATGCACTTAGATCTGAGATTCATCATTATCCAACTCGGCAGAGTTATTAAATTAATGTACCAAATCTTAGGCTAGAAAAAAGCAAAAAATGCTTCCATATCGCTGCTTTTGATATGTTCAATTGTTTACCTCCGAGGCACATAGTGTAAGTTTTAGCGAATTTGATTGTGTTTTAAGACACTGGTTGACTGACAATCCTTTTTATAAAATTAAGGAATATTTTACTAAAATTTTATATGTATGTTTTTAAACAATTTCTGTAACAGGTTTTATCTAGCTTTATTTTAATTATTTTGTGTATTTATATGTAATTATTGCTATTGTTATTATTACTATTATTATAATACTATGCCTATGCATCTTTGATATTCACGTCTGTGAACAATGAAATAATTTATCTAAAACAAAATTTTTTGTGGCATTAACCATTTCCAAGGTATTCCATTTCATTAGTTTAATATTAAAATTTTATACTCTTCTCAAAAGGAAATCGAATTCGTTTTTTTGTCTTGGCAGTGTAGAGTGAACGAATTTCAAAGCCATCACATAGTGACCCACTCTTAAAATATTAATTATCGCTTAAAGCCTTCTGTACTCTTCCAATCTCCTTGCACCTACAAGGAATTCCCCAATAAGGTAATTTATACAAAGGTTAACTTGATTAACATGAACTAGACAGAAGAAAACGTTTTTTAAATAATACTTGGTTTGAAATGTGTTGAGAAAGTCATGTGAATGTAAGGTATCACAATTTTTTCTGTATCTTTTTTTATTCACATGAATGAATATATCAAACAAACTTTCTTGCTAGTATTACCTTACCATCTGTTGGAGTAACTTGTTGATAGATTGGTATTTATTTGATTTCTTTATTTAACAGGAAGGTGAAGTTTGGGTTCTTGGGCTTACATTGATTTATGGGTGTTTGATAACACAGCCAGTGTATTACTAGGATACTGCCCTTGGTTGCACAGTAAAGTTGTGTACCATTTGCTTGAAGATGCCATCAGTTTAATAGCTGAATTTATAAGTATACTTTTATTGAGTAATATAATTTCACTGGTTTTAGTGTAACACTAGCTGCAAAAGTTCGCTTACTTTCTGAACCCTCAGCGCTGAAACAACTATTGTTTTATAGTAAATAAAGTATTATCCGGGCTGTAGGCCGTGGTCTACTGGGCTTGATCTTCTTCTTCCCAGACGTTTCTTCAGTGGCAGTGGTGAGGTCGAAGTGTTCTGGTAGAAGTTTCGACAACGACTTCCATTTTCACAGTTGCTGCCGAAAGTTCTGCCAGAACACTTCGACCTCGCCATTGCCACTGAACATGTCTGCTGCAGTCGCAGACGAAACAGCTGGGAAGAAGAAGAAGCGCAGTGGACCACTACCCACAAGCTCGGATAATACTTTATTTAATATTGACACCGGTCGTAAAAGCCTACAAATTTTGATGAACTATCATTTTGCTTATATTGAATCTAAATATGATAATTGTTTTAATAGTTTGTTAAGGAACGAAATCTCATTATTATTATTATTATTATTATTATTATTATTATTATTATTATTATAAATTTCATAGTATTTGTAACATTCAAATGAAGGTATTATCCAACACGAGCACACTATTATCAAAGAGGTATTGTAATCAAATTATTTCCATGTGATTTGTAACATTAAAGCTGTAAAGGTTTCAACTTAGTAAAGACACTGCATGACAAATATCGCTTACAGTGCTTGGTAACAACACTAAAGACAATAAGCAATAAATTAAACAAACCTTATGAGTAAATGCGTATAGTTGAAATTTATACCATAAATTGAGGCAAGGAATGGAACCTGGTAAGGACGTTCGGAAGTTTTCCTTAAAATTGCAATTTTATTATGTTTACAATATGCTTCCAGGGCCTCTAAGTGGCTTGTTGATGGACATTCTCATATAACTGTTAATCTTCTGCTGCTGTGCTTTTATTTTCGGTCGTGATACTGAAATATTTACTCTGGCATTCCTGATGCCTGAAGGAAAACACGAAAGAAGAATATGGTGGTAGGACGGTATGTTGATGGGACTTAAACCCCTGACCCAGGAAATGGGAGCCTGAACTATCTAGCTAGGTTCACTGTTTTGAATTCTCATAATACGTTATATTCTCTTAATGGTTCTGCATTCTATGGTATAGACTATGTATCCAAATTTATATGCATATTCTTATAAAAATAGTGAGTGTGTGCATTAATGCACCCTGACATAGGACTGACAGAAATGTGCCCATCTCCCCTCCACTATCTCTAGAGTTTCCTCCCCAAAAAGGGATGAAGTAGGACGCGCTATTGGAAAACTAATGAGGTAGGTGTACTCGCTGTCAAAAGGCACCTAGGGATTCCTGTAACAAACGCGGGGAGAGGAGGGGGCTTGGCCCAGTTATCCGAGACTCCAGCAGAGCGAATCTGCAAAACTGCAGTATCCAGAGAAATGTGACACATGGTCTTTTATCGGTCTATCAAATAAATACTTTCAACACTTCCGTGTTAAATTATTGTATCGAACTTCCTTTGTTAGTGGTTTTCAAATTAATATAATGGAATGTTTAGGGAAATAAAAATAATATTTTAAACCCTCCAAATTCAATAAGTAAATACTTAACTGACCAAAATAGGTGCCCCAACTAACGCAGAGTGATGAAAACAATAACATTTTCGTAAAGAAATTTGATTAAGACCACCAATAGCAGCAATAAATGCAAAGAACTTCGGTTGTCAACTTCGAGTAAGCGAATACTATATAAATTTAATTCATTTTGTGGAATTCGGTTTCATTAATTAATCATATTGAATGAATATTAACAGAGTATGTATGAGTAGACTAAATACCATATAATTTATTTGTACAAATGGAAACACTTTCATTCCTCTTATTTATTAATGATTCTCTTTAAATTCTTTACACAGAATCGCAGCTTCTTCAGAATATGCTCAAAACTGTATTTGAATAAGCAGAAATGTCTCTGTACAAGAGCATTCATTCACATTCATGTCGAGATTAGATGACCCAGCGAATAACCGACACTATCATGGCAGAAATGTCTCTATGCAAGACATTCATTTACATTCATGTTGAGATTACACGACCCAGCGAATAACCGATATCATCATGACAGATGTTTAAGAATATCATAAATGTTTATTCATAACATACTATCCCTAATCGAAACTTGAGATGTAATGAAGTTTTAATTTGGGGCTTGAAGTCATATGTAAGAAACAATAAATGGAAATCATAATATATGAAAGCAAAAAAAAACTCTTACATTTACTTATATTTAATCACTGCATCAGTGACAGCAGTGACATTACTATACAATCCCAAATAAAATTGGAATATGCATATTTCTAATATTCTAGAACCTAAATCACATTTTGTGAGCAATAAAATTCACATATTGATATATACACAGAATCCTAAGTGTTCATTGATTCATATTTAGTCACTAGACCAGCTGGCTGACAGTAATAGTATAGCATATACAATCTCAACTCAAAGTTGGACGTTTATTGCAATGATAAGTATTTAATTTTATAACCTGACGATACAATTAGACTATAAATTGCGCAGTACTGAATATATTACACATATTAACACACACACATATCTACGTTCATGAAGTTTGTTTAAAACAGATATTGTTTAATCCTGCAACAGTTTGATTAAATTATCTCAGATTTTATAAGCTGAAAAACTCCAGAATTCTAAGAACTGTAAGACAATATATTGTATTGTTTTTCTTATTGACCCGTGATTCTAATCTGCGTACGCTGGCTCTTAAAATCGCCTACCTAATACTTCTCTAAGCATAGATCAGCGTAACAATTACTGGCATAGATAATCCATGAGCCATAGAGGTAAAGATGTCCGGATTAGTATAAGCTGCATGATTATGTATGAGATCTAAGCATATTTTTGGCAGTGTTTAAAATGTGTAATGATTTTTTTTTGAAACCACTGACTCGACTACATGCTGTAAGCAAATTCAAACAGATCACTGCTATATTTTTCAGCTAGAAATCTTTCAAAGGCTTTAGCCTCCTTCCGAGAGTATTTGAAAAATACTTCTAACTCATTATAACGTACTCCAGCAACGATCTAAATAATAACAGGAGTTTAACATCTTACATAACAAAAATATACATGTTTTAAATTTCAGTTCCATCTAGAAGAAGCACTCTGTGGAACAAAATAAAACACTTATCTGTTTCGTTAGAACACCATAAACAAGAATCTTTAGAATTACCATTTAGAATATATAGTTCAAACATAGTCAATGTTTGTTTTCCGCATGCACTAAGGTTTGGCGTGTTGCCTATAGAGCACGACGTTTATAAATGAACATCAGCTACCTTCTAAGCGCAGAATTGAGAGGGATAATATAACAACTGATCTCCCAAGTAAGAAACAAACGTTTAATGAACTATAAAAACGTGCAGTTAAGTTAATGTGGTGTAAGCTGTTGAATTCCAGTCAGTGGCCAAGGAACCTTTAGTGACTATTTTTCGCCTTATGAGTGTTATTTTGCAAAAGCAATTAAAACACATGTCTGACGTATTATATTCGTACTGACAATGAATCCATGATTCCTGTCATTATGAGATCCTACAACTGAGTTTTTATTGAATACAACAAAATGGTTGATGCTTGGATGATTGCCAATAAGTACTGACACCTTTGAGTCAATTATGCCAAAATTTGATAATGCTCATTTTTAAATCTTCTGTATTCCTCTGAATGGGCATTTATCTCTGTATTTGGCATAGACTCGTGAAAGGGAAGTCCGTGGTTCAAGTTCTGCTGGGACTATTCTCTCGAACTGAGATTTTCCCAGGTTTTCCTCAATTCTCATAAATAGCAAATTCTGGAGTCGCTAATCTTGTGCCCGGAACGTTTCCTTCCCAAACGTTCTTTCTAAAGGCAATTTTATTAAATATATCACAAGGTCTACCACCTATGGTGCCATGTCTAGCAAGAAAGGGCGTTAAACGGTACTTAAAAAACGCTCTGTGTATCTTAGTCTTTTGCATTTATACATTTAGAGCTGATATGCTCATTGCCTCTCAACTTTAATATGATGAAAGAGTACATTTAGATAAATACTTTATTCTTTAACGAACAAAGCTTGGTTTATGCGTACAATAAACCTTCATTAAGAATGAGCTGATATAAATTCAATTATAATATGTAAAATTCATACAATTCTTTTAACGGTTGTTCTTATCTATAATTTTATTGCAACTTATTGATACGTAAACACATAAATGTTAAAAATTTTAACCCTGATAAATATTCAGCAGAATTTATTTCAGTATGGTTTTATACGTATGTTATAGATCCTGAGGCACATGTATGAGCTGGAATCAGTCGTCCATTAAAAATAGAATATAATACCTTTGATACCGCGGTTTATAGAATCTCTCTCTCTCTTATTACACGCGAATTATGTTCTTAAAAACGTCTTTTTAATTTCTCTACCACCTACCTATAGTAGATAAAGGTAAAGGTAAAAGTACGTATCACGGAGGGGCCCCCGGAACCGGGGCAGAGCACCGCACGCGGACCAGTCGACCCATTGTGCTTCTAACGTAACCCCTGGAAGGGAAGGATAAGGGGACAGACCCAAAGGGCGACCAAATCCGGATACCGACGGGCGCAAGCATTGACGTTTCCACATAGAACACATCACGGTTCCTGCCCATAAGCGGCCAAACCCCAGGGTTCCCAAAGCGGAGCTTCACGCTGAAGAGAGAGGTACCTCAGCAACGCCAGGGAAAAAAACCTATACAGAACGCAAGCCACTGACCAGTCGCAACCCGCTGAACATGACGCCAAACACATGGGTACAGGAAATGAAAGTAAGGGGAGTCATGGTAGAAGATGAACCACCCCAGCATTTGCTTGGCAACCCGTGAAAACCACGAAAAACACATGGGCCAGAGTGGAAGGTCACCGGGGATGGATCCCGGGACCTCCGAATGCTGGCCACAGACGTAACCGTCTGAACCATCCCGCTCGGTACCTAGAGTAGGTAAGAGGAAGTATTGTGCCCACCTAACTATTCGATATTTCACGGAAATACATATCTGAGGCCCCTTAAACCCAAACAAATATTTTTAGAAAAATATCTGTATGTGTGTGTGTGTGTGTGTGTGTGTGTGTGTGGTGTGTGAACAGCATAACCCCAAAAGGAAATGTCGGGTATAAAATATTTTTCGCAATTTTCATTTTCTAAGGAATGCCTGTAACACTTTGATTAATATACAGCTAGTTTAAGATATTTTCATTCATTCATTATCTGTTTACCCTCCTCTTATGTAGGATTTACACCCCCCAGGACTTATAAGCGGGTGCCTGGGGTCACAGGCCCGTCGAGGAGCAGACACTCATGGATCAGACAGAGCATCTAGGATGGGTGATCAGCCCGATGCCTGGTATGGGATGAAGGAAGTAGATGAAACGAAATGTTGGTGAAATGGATGAAAGGAAAGGTGATGATGGAGCAGTTGGTGGAATGAATGGCGGGGGAAACCGGAGAATCCCGAGAAAACCCGCCCATACGCCGCTTCGTCCACCACAAATCCCACATGCAGGTCCCTGGGATTGAACCCGGGCCGCCTCGGTGGGAGGCGAGCGGTCTAACCACTCGGCCACGGCGCCGGCTCTTTAAGATATTTTCATGACAAATAAAATATATGTCTTGAATTTTCTGGGAATAGCCAATGAAGAACACTTCATTCTGAAGGCATTTTGTATAATTTTCCATAACTGACAAATTAGAGCACAAAAAATCTGATATGATACATTCACATGAGATTCTCTACCCTCTATCGTTTATTGGTGGGTACACAAACTATTTTTACGAAAGCTATTTTTCTAATTACTTCATTTTAATTCATATAAAACTTTGCAGAAATAGCTACATTATACATTTCGTTATAGATACAAAGGGAACAGTGATAGTCAAATATTTAAGAACTGGACGCTATATGCTGGTTTTAAAATTTCATAATTTCCATGAAATCGCGAGAAACAACTTAATGTTGAAAGCACTTCAAGAGAATGACCAAGTATGAACAATCAGAACGTTTAATGAAAACTACTACACCAAAAAATGTGTACAAGCAATTTATTTAAAATAACTTTTTTGTGGCATAAGTCGTTTCTGAGATATCCGTCACTACTGAAAAACATTTCAGTATCGTAACCTTTTTAAAGTGTTGTCGCTATTCAGTTACTTCTCAGCTTGTCATGGAAAGAGTATGGAATTTTAAAGCCAGCATACAGCGACCCAATTTTAAAACATGACTGTCGATTCGTTCCCTTTATTCCCCTTGTACCTACAACAAATGTTTAATGAAAATACCTTTATAAAGGTTAATTCAATTAAAATAAACTAGAAATATAAGCTTTTATAGCTTATAGAGGTTATGTACGTATATACGATAGTAGTAGAGAAAGTCATGCGAAAGTCACATTACATTTTTGGGTGGGGAAAGTTGAAGCGACTTACTGGCTACCGGCTGGTGGAAAACAGCTATTATAGAAGATCCATAAATACCAAGACAGGTTAATTAAAGCACCTGTAACATTGCAAATCGTTGAGGTATAATATTTGGAATAAATCGTGAGGTATAGCATTTGAAACAGATGAAAATATGTAATGATAGCTAAAGCGGGAAGAACGTAGAAACGGATAGCCGTCTATCCGTGGTACGATTAAGTGGCATGGAATTGTTTAAGTCTGATTCAGCTTTTAAATTTTATAATATTATGTAAACAAGGTTCTCCAACATTCTGGTCACGCCTTAAAGAAGCTGTTTGGTAGGTTACAGTGGACAGGTTCAGGAGGAAGAAAATTCTACCGCAGCACACAGCGTGTTAATGAGTGAGTTTAAAGAAAAGCACGGACATAAAATTGGCAAAGGAACTATTTATAAGGGATATGAGGTTATGTTTATAAAATAACAGTTATAAACATACAAAAATTACACCTGTGCTTTTACACAAGGAGGGGAATACCTCATGTACCGACCCACCGGAGATCTATTGCGGCTATCACCCCATAGGGAGGAAGCACATCTTAGGAGGAGGGGATGAAGTAAAGGAACCACAGGAGGCTACAGACCGCAGGAAGACAACACACAGAGACGCGCGTAAGTTCCTAACAGTTCCTAGTATGAAGATTCGTTCCACTACCGGAGGTCCTCAGAGAGGACGATGAACAACCCGTAGAACCAAGCAACCGGTAAGCCACTATACCCAGAAGCATACCTAAAGCATGAGAAGGAAACGGAATGAAAGGGAAATGGTGGGAAAGAAATCGTGGTAAATGGGAAACTAACCCAGCGTTCACCTAGCGACCAGAGAAAACCACGAAAAACCCAAGGCCAGAATGAACGGTCAAAGGGAATCCAAACCAGCACCTCTGGAATTCGAGCCTCATACATTGTCGCGGAGCCATCTTGCTGTGTACACATATACTAACTATTTAAGATACAGCAAGGTTTCAAGTGTTAAGTGTTTTAGCTAGAACAGCAGATTAATTTATATATTGAAACATATTAAAACAAGAAACGTTAATTTTTAAGCTATCAACAACAGAAAACGACGTTTAAGTATGATGGTGAAACATAATATACTACTACAAAATTGGAAGCTTTCTTTTTCAGAGTGATGAATGGCAGGCGGTTGGACAGAACTCCTGAACTTTCCTGTGCTCGAAATGGAGGTCGAAAAATCGGGATATTTGTGATAGAGTCCGATTTTTGTATCGTTCTATTGTGTATAAATTAATCACTACATACGGATGTTGATCTTATGTCCATGCAAAGTTATCACAACAAACTAATTTGTTTATCGAAAATAAACGTGAATCGTATTTCATTTGGCGTACGAACGAAAACATGAACAATTGCCAAACTTCGGTTAAAGAAATTTGTTCGTAAATTTGATTCACAAAGGTTAAATGATTTTTTAATAAATTTCATTCACAAACGTTGAAGAATTTTTTTTCACAAGCATTTCTAACAGATTATAAACACGCTATTGTGCTTATGAACATTGTTAGCTATGAGCGTTTACGAGGGGCATTCTAAAGGCTCTTGGCCTCGCTCAGAGATATCGTGAAGATTGCCAAATAACTGTGATAGTAATTGTTAAGCATCATGATTTAGATGGCACACTGTAAAGCTTCTGAGACATAAGTGTAGTCACTTATTTGTGACGATCGTGTAAACAAAACAGTTTCTACAAAACTGAAATACGAGCTGTAAAAAAGTACTTGGTTTTGGAAGGTTTAATCCCAACAGAAATACAAATATACATTAAAGGAGTTCGAAGTACTTCTAAGTTTTCGAAGGTTAAAAAGTGTGCTGCTTAATTTAAGCATAGTCCTACATACATTCATTCAAGGAGATGAGGGCTCGTATAGCCGCTAGGGCCAACGAGATTGGGACAAAGTTTTGGTTATAAAAATCTTTCCGCTCGATGTGTACTGCATTTTTTTAACAATAACCGTAAAACGGATTTGGATGAATTTCTCTAAATATTATTTAGACTTGTTTAAACGCAATTATTTGCCGAATGTGGCTACCAGGGATTCCGTTTTGTTTCCAGAAGTAAACAATGGCTAGCTAGATGCAGAATCATGTCAAATATGAGGTTGAAGCTGAGATAGTTGCCAGTTGGACAAATATTATTTTAGTGAGTATTAAAAGGTAGACAAAGAGTATTGATCTACAAGGTAGCTCTTAAATTTTATATTTTATTTGTTTTACGGGAACTTTTAGAACTCTACTCGGATTAACAAAGTTAACGAAAACACCTAATGAAGGAAATGCTAATTTCTATCTTAAGATTTTGTAAAAATAAATTTGGAAATGCTAAGTGGTTACGGTAAAACTATGTATGGGAATTAAGTCTACCTTTTGAAAATTAAGTCTACTGGCACATGAAAGTTTGCAAATTGAATGGACTTAAAATACCTCTGGTAACCCGAAGGCGAAAATGACACGGAGCACAAAGTTCGACTGTTTCAAAGTTTATATATTGTGCGTGGTTTAAAACTGTAGATAGATGAAATATCATGTTTATAATATTTAATTAAAAAACTGTGATAGGCAGGAATTTCATACCGCTGATACTCAGTGATTTCTCATTAGTATTAAAACACGATATTCAAAGAAAAATTTCGTAACGTGTTTACGAGGGTGAAGTGAAAATTTGTAGAAAATCAAACAAGGGTTAATTTTAAAAAAATTAAACGATTTTATTGTTTTCCAAAATGTTCCCCTTTAACATCAATGTAGTTTTGATTAGATTAGATTAGATTAGATTGTATTCTGTGAGTTCACTAGCAGCTATAATGGCTTGTGAACATAAAACATGTCAAGGAAATGTACAAAAATTATATATAAACATAAATATTACATAGAATATGGAACATTTGAAATAAAATACAAATACTATATGCGTGTTAAGGAAATGTACAATAAAGTTACATATATACATAAATATTACATAGTATACAGAACATTTAAAATAAAATAAGGACATATTATATACAAAATGAAACAAATCAAGTGTAATTTTGTACAGAGTTGAATACCTCCTTACTGTTATAAGGTTAACATACGTATAGGCAAGAACAGTTATTTTAACATTCACTACGATTTTACCTTTGTTAGTCTGATCATTTTGTTCTATTTGATTTGTAATGCATAGCATTTACTGTCAGTTCTTAATATACATACATTTAAATAGCTTCATTAATTCTAGAGCAGATATCAAATATGACTGGCAATTGTCATTAATATTTACTAATACTACTTACAGAGCTATATAAGTATTATCATTAGGATAATTTGTCATTCAGATAATCTTGTACAGAATAATATGCTTTTGAGCATAGGTACTCTTTAACAGCAGTTTTAAAGACATTGAAATTGTCAACTTTTCTCTTAAGATCATTAGGGAGAGTATTAAATATTTTATGGTCTCGTAATATACACCTTTCTGGAAGCAAGAAAGCTTTGTACTGGGACGATGGATGTTACCCTTTTGTCTAGTGTTTATCTCATGAATTTCCATGTTTGTAATAAATGTGGTTCGATTGCATACATAGAATTTTAAGATTGAAAATATATACATGCAAGGTAGGGTTAATAACTTTAGTCTTCTAAAAAGATGTTTGCAAGAGTGTCTGCTATGAGTGCTGGAAATGATTCTTATAACCTTCTTTTGCATGAGGAATATTCGTTGACTTTCTACCGAATTTCCCCAAAATAATATTCCATATTCAATGATAGAGTTAAAATATGCATAGTATACTAATTTAAGTGTATCTATAGAACTGACATTTACCAATGCTCGGATAGCATAACATGCAGAACTGAGTTTGGGTATGATATACCTAATGTGAACTTTCCAATCTAAATATCTGTCTACTTGGAGGCCCAGAAATTTAATGTTGTCTATTTGTTCTAGTGACATGTCATTAATCCCAATTTCTATTGGAGTGTGTAGTGATCGATGGGTTATAAATTTAACAACTTTTGTTTTGTCTAAATTTACAGATAATTTGTTAGCTTTAAACCAGTGTGACATACAGTTCAAAACATAATTCAATTTAATTACACACTCATTCAAGTTTTTACTAGTCACCAGAACACTCGTGTCATCAGCAAACAGAATTATACTTGCAATATCCTTTATATAAAGTGATAGGTCATTTATATAGATCAAAAATAATAAAGGTCCTAGGACTGAACCTTGGGGCACTCCATGTGTTACTGTTTTCCATTTTGATTCTGTTTTTCAAATTCAATATCATTGACAACTTCAACACTTTGTTTTCTTTCATTTAGATATGATACGAACCAACTTAGAGTTTCATTTTTTAGTCCATAGAATTTCAATTTTGCTATCAGAATATCATGATTAACACAGTCAAATGCCTTTGCTAAGTCACAAAAAATCCCACCTACGTGCATTTTTTTGTTTAATGCAGTTAACACTTCATGAGTAAGTTTATAAGTTGCATTATTGGTCGACATTCCTTTTCTGAACCCGAACTGATCCCTGACAAGTATGTTGTTACATTCAAGGTATTTATAAAGTCTATTAAACATCATCTTTTCAAGAACCTTTGAGAAAATTGGCAAGAGAGATATTGGTCTATAATTTGAAACATTATTGCGTTTGCCTTTTTTGAAAAGTGGTTTAACAATGGAAAATTTCATTCTGTCAGGGAAAATTCCTGACCTTAGTGACTCATTGCACAAATAACTAAGGGGATTGGAAATTTGAGATGAGCATGATTTTAAGACTTTTATTGTTATTTCATCATAACCAGAAGAGTTTTTTGTTTTGAAGGAGTTAATAATTTTGTTTATTTCAGAAGGCGTTGTCAGGCTAACCCCAAATTCAGGCACTTCATTAGTGAAATTTGATCTTAGAAATTCCAAAGCTCCCTCTTTACTTCCAAAATTAATACTCATTTTGTTTGTTACATCCAAAAAGAATTTGTTAAATATTTCTGCAACTTCATGAGGTTTACTAATTTCTTGATTATCAATGTTTAGTGTTACTAAGTCATTTTGTAATGAGGATTTACCGGCTTCTCTTTTTATTATATTCCAAGTAGTTTTTATTTTATTGTCAGAGAGTTGAATCTGTTTATTGTAATGCAATATTCTGGCCGCTTTTATTACCTTCTTTAGAAGCTTACAATATTTTTTGAAGTAGTGTTTTAAATCTATATTATTACTAATTCTTACTTGCTCATATAATTCTCTTTTACGTCTACATGACGTCCTAATTCCTAACGTGATTCAGGCGTTCTCTCTTTTGAAGTTAGATATTTTGTTTAACTTGACCGGGAAGCAAGCTTCAAAGTGGGTTTTGAAACACTGAAGAAAGATGTTATATTTATTATTGGTTCCATTCGTTTGGTAAGTTTGATTCCATGACTCAAGTTCAAGTATTTTGCTAAACTCACTTAGAGTAATTTCATTTATTTCCCTAGAGTTGCATTCGATGAAACCGGTCCTTAAAGCAATGATGCCACTCTTCCTGAGGCACTTGAGAATCCAGGTTTTTATAATATTCCACTGCTTCATCTGATGACGAAAAAGTCATTCCACGCATTCTATCTTTAATTTCTGGAAGCAAAAAGAAGGTGCTAGGTCAGGGCTGTATGATGGAAGGCCCATGGTGTTGACCTTTAGGGTTCCAGATACTCAGTTGTTAGTTTTGCTGTATGCGACGATGCGTTATCATGATGTAATATCATTTTTCCTTTTGAGCGCTTTTTACGAACTTTTCAAATATTTGTGGTAAACAGACTTTTGTGTCAATCAACAGTAATGGTACTCTATCTTCTAATCTTATAGTAGCAATATAGTCCGTTTCAGAAAAAACTAATAACCATGTTCTTACCAGTACTGCAAATTTGTTGGACTTTGTCTTCTTTAGGTTCTGAACTTCAGAACTTTTAGGTTCTGTTAGAAATATCCATTGAGCCGATTGACTTTGTTTTCAGGATCATAACAATAAATCCAAGATTAATCACTTTTAATGATATTCCAAACCAAATTTGAAGTCCCGCCTTGTAATTTTTTCAGAGATTTTCTACACCAATCAGTGCATTGTAGTTCAGGATCGGGAGTCATTAATGTGGAATACATCGACAACAAAGGTTTTTCTCACGTCTAACTGTCGATGCAAAATGTTTTGGATTTGACTCATGCCCTGTGTTGCCCGAATAAATTTATAAGTTGTCCGTCGATCTTCTTCAAACATTGCTCGAATAGCGACAATATTTTCATGTAACAGCAGTTCTTGGACTCCTTTATGAATTCAGCACTAAGAAAAAACCGATCTCTTTTGAATTCGCTGTACTAATTATAAATTGCTGCCTTAGATGGGAACTCTTCTTAGATGCATCTCTAAGCCAATATTCACATTTTAGGCGTTAATGACGATTTAAAATCGCGCGATAATCATAGCTCGAAAATGTTCTCTGGTCAAATTCATTTTTGGGTGAACACAAAATCTTAAATGACGATAATTAACAAACTGTTTGACAAAATTGTTCAAAATACACGGTAATAAACTCGCAAACCATTAGAAAATAACTGTCAAATATAAACACAGCTCATTTGTTTTTGAAAACGTGGCATTCTAAAAATGTTCAGTATCGCTCTCATATATAAACCCAACGCGCAGTGAGCACGAGATATAACGCGTATTACAACCTTAGAGAATGACTAGTTACACAATTTACTCATTTAGCTTCTCATTTAGGTTTCACCTCAGAAAGCTGGCGTTGGTTTAGCCAACAAAATAGCTTTATTCATGCAGGTTATACGTCTGGGGGGAGAACAAACGAAGATCCTCGCTTGGATTCGAGGCGTGTGGTGTCAGCTCTGGAAGCGAAGCTTGTGTGGAGGTTGGTATGGCTGTGAGGTAGTTACGTGGGATCGAAATTCCGATGTTTCAGACGACAATTGAGAATTAATGGAGGTTAAAGTGGTGCTTTCGGGTAAAATCTATATCGGAACCGCAAGAGATGATGGCAGTTGTGCAACAAAAAAGACGGTGTTCTGAAGGTGCAAAAGTAGTCTGGTGCTTCAAATTTCATCTGTTCTCTATCTTATAAAATTGCCAAAATGCACTCACATGCTCAGATCTGAGGATAGTTACGTGAAATGAACTTATAAATGAAACATTAGATGCATTTTGGCTACGGTTAAAACATAGTGGTAGGTAGTAGTTACTTTTCTGACCCTCATACAATAGTTATAGGTACGAATCCCGGTTGTATCAAGCACCTGAAGCGGCTTTTCCTCGTTCTTCGGGATGAATACACAGTGGATTTTAAACTTTGGATAAGCGAACCGTTTTGATAATTTGCTCCACGTTTTCTTTCATCGTTCTAAATACCCTTTCTTTTTAAATGGAATGAAGCTTAAAAAATGCCGCATTTTGCCATTAAACTTCATGATTATAATCTTTATTGATCATAAAATACAAATCAGAATTACTCTATAATAGCGAGTGCTATCAAAAGCTGAAATATAATTTGTTTATTCTGTATGGTTATCTGTTAATACTTTGTAACGCAAACATTATAAATAACCTTATTGTTGCCTATAAATGATTTTAATCAGTCATATTTTCTTTGTCTAAACCATTAATCGTAAAATAACTTATATAATATCTGTATTTTTTTCTGTTTTCGTTTTTGTTTTGTATATCTTAAGGTACTAGTATACACTTAGTTGGTAACTCAGGTGAACATTTTTTTTAAAAAATGTGCCTTTATATGTTATTAACATTTTATTTTCAAAATATTTCAAAAAATACTGTTATTTTTGTGTTAATCTTGTGGTTATTCAGTTGCGCCCCTTAAAATGACAAATTACACTATTTTAAATCTCAATGATGAAATTTAAAATTGTTTTTCTCAAATATGATCTTTCTTTATTTATTTAAAATAAATAACTTCGTTAGGTTTTCAGATAATTACATGATTATGCTTTTAATGAGAGATGAAAAACTACTGCGATACTTTTAATAAACTTTGGTCATTTTTTCTGTTTCAACATTTTCAAAAGTTCATTAATCTCTTCGTATAAAATAGTTAGTTTATCTTTAGTCTGCTCCTTCTCAGTTTTTCCTTAGAGAGTTATATACACTGGGAGCCTAGATCGCAATAGTGTTTTTTTTTCTTTTCCTTTTCTTTCGTAGGTTCGGTGTAAAACAAAGGAGGGGTTCGAAATAACCTCTGTAAATGAACAATTCAACTCTGATTCGCGTCAATATGTAAACGTAGCTAGCCCAGTGTAACCTTATTAGCAACTCAACCTTGTAGTTGGAGGGGTGTGTGCATATAACTGAAGTGCTGAATTGCACAACAGCCATAATATTTATATCTAACATTTCTTCTAAGTAAACATGGAAATGGTAACTAAAATTATTGTCAGCAAAGGGATAATGTTTGGATATATCTGCAACTTTAAATAATTAATGTGGATTTGGCTTTGAATACCATCAAAATAATAATAGTAATAATAATAACAATAACAATAATAATAGGATAGGATAAGACTAGTTAATGGAGGAGACACCTAGCATCTCGACCCCCAATGGATATTTTGTGCGTACACCCCCGGAAGGGCGGCTGAGGCGAGGGAACCCAGTAGACGTATTGTTGCAGAGCGTGGCCGGAGCAAGTCGATAGAGACGCGTAGAGTTTCCTAACAGTTTCACTTGACCCCCGGTCACGAG
Organism: Deroplatys truncata; assembly: GCA_030765065.1. Taxonomy (NCBI): domain Eukaryota; kingdom Metazoa; phylum Arthropoda; class Insecta; order Mantodea; family Mantidae; genus Deroplatys; species Deroplatys truncata. The sequence goes on along the minus strand of CM060981.1, from coordinate 204,093,479 downwards.
ATGGTCGCTCGGAGAGTCCCTCTAGTGCGACCGAGGAAACCGACCAAGTAGTGGAGGCTGGACAGGTTTTCCTCTAGTAGGGCCGAGAAGAAGTTCCAAATAGCAAGGCTCTACGCCAGCTGCCCGATAACGACCGAACCGCAGTCCCGGAGTCAAACTGAAACTTGGTAGGGAAAATAAATGAGAGGAAATCTGTGGAAAAGGAAACCTGTGGTAGAATACCCACTCCCGCATTCGCCTTTGACAATCAGGAAAAACCACGAAAACCTCATGATCAGAGTGGGTGGCCACCGGGAATTGAAGTTGGGACCTCCCGAATGCGAGCCGCACACGTCATCGCGAAGCCATCTTGCTCTGAATAATAATAGTAATAATAATAATAATAATAATAATAATAATAATAATAATAATAATAATAATATACTGTGGTTGCCTAATTGTAAGTAGAGGAATAAATATTGCATTCCACCCAAAAATTACATACCATATTTCACACCAAATACATATTTTGAGGTCCCCTGAACTCAGAAACATTGTTAGAAAACGTACCTGTGTGTGTGTGTGTTTGTGTGTGTGTGTGTGTGGTGATTCTGTCTGTCCGTCTGTAAAAAGCATAACTAAAAACGAAGAGTCCAATAAATACAAAACTTGGCATTTAGATGATGCGGCTCGAAGATTTTCAGGAAAATCCTGAACCCTAACCACCCTTTATATGGAACATTTCTATAAAAATTAGATTTTCTCAAAGATGGCTCTTATGGTTTTGGTTAAAATACCATATGTTTAATATATTTACGTGACAAATGAAATGTATCTATATATTGAATTTTCTGGAAATAGCCTGTGAAGTCCTCATTCTGAATGACTTCTGTATAACTCATAAATCGTAAGAGATAGACAAAATATTACTACAGGAAAATGTAGATCTCGTTAAAGCACATGATTTATATGCCTACCTATTCTTTGTTATTGGTTTGGATTTTCAAACACTTGCACTTTTCTCAGTGGAAAATCACTATTCCTTTTTTTTTTTCTTTCTTTCTTTCTTTTTTCCTCGGTGCCATGCAAACAGAACGGAATTTCAAAGCCATCACATGGCGACACGCTCTTAAAAGATTTGACTATCGCTTCAGCCATTGCATCTATAAGGAAATATGCAGTATGACAATTTGTGCAATGTGTATCTCGATTAACATGACGGAAGAATAAGCTTTCATAATAATACTTTGCTGAAGATTGGGTAGAGAAAGTCATGTGAAGTAAGACTTCAGAGTTTTTTATTAAGGATTAGGCCGTCTGGCTTGTTCCGACATCAAAATGGTAAAGTTCTACTGCAATTTGTATTATGTCTTCTTCTGTCCCTATGAACTCATGACTGATAGGAAATACAACCTTTGTAAATCTGGAATGTATTATTACTATTATTATTATTATTATTATTATTATTATTATTATTATTATTAAGTAATTACACTGAGATGACACTGGTAGTAAACAATCGTTACTTAATTAACAGTTATCATCACATTTATTATATTTTCATGCTTGTTATTAACTAAGAAGTACCTACATATCAAGAACATAGATCCCTCATTGCCAGTATTACCTTTTAAAAAGACATAAGCAATTTAACAGTCAACTGCTTGGAATTATACAAGCCGAAGTGGGAATGGTACCTATGCCTTTATGCAGCCCCTCATTGAGGCGACATATGAAGCGGCTATCTACCGTTTCGTTGTTCTATGTTCTGGGTTAGACTCTGCTCCCGCTCTGGGTCTCGTCGCCTCGTATTCTGCAACTCGTGGTTACCTTATTTGAAATTCCCGCTCCAATAAATGTATTGGTAATATAGTATCCGCCTGTTGTAGCAAAATTGTAGATTTTGTGGTATACAACTTAATTCAGTAATTGCTGATTCTTTCTAACTGTCGCTACGTATAAGAATTTAGTGGAAGTTTTACTTTAATTAGTGATATTTGTTGATTTTGAAATGCATATCAGCTCAGCAATGAATGAGTCTTCTTTAATCTCAAGGGATTTTATAAGGGATTTTTGTGAAGGTAAGGTAATTAATTACAATCTCAATAATTATTAACTTCACATAAATCTGTTTTATTTATTTTGAAGAAATGTGAATTTTTAGTTCAGACAATAATTACCCTTTTCTGGTTTCCATTTTAGTTACTCATGTAATTTATTTAGCTCAATAGTTCATTTAATATCGTAAATGTTGATATTATTTCTTTCGATACATTTAACAATACTATATATACACAAACACACACACTGGAAATTAATTATCTTAAGCTAGGTTCAAGATGTCGTCTTCTTGAAAAAGTTTATGAAAAGTACATAAAAAAATTGAACGATGTTTACTTTTACTGTTGCTCTATGCTTAGCGAATGAATTTTAACATATACACAAGTTAATTGCATTAAACAATTTACATGTGTATACAAATATTAAATAACAAAGTGATTCCTTATTTTACATAACTCTAATTTTATTTTCTCTTTTAAATGCACAATTGCATTTCTGTTGTGCATTTATTTTGGTAAATGCATGTTTTGTTCATTTAGACTAAAGTATTTACCTTTGTATCGTTATTCAGTTGTCCTCTCCTTCTTCCCTTTTATAAAAAATCAATTAATTAATAACTAAATTATAATAATTTATAATATTCTTTGCAAGTAATTTAAATCTTTTCACATAATATTTTCGAATAATCCTTTAATTAAAAATTTTAATGCAATAGCATAGCATTATAAATGCGTGAAGCATTGTCTATCTCTATGAATTACACTCCTGCTTGCTTTAAATCAATTTTTACTTCGTCTCTTTTGACTCATTTAAATTCTGCGTCAAGGAGGAGAGATAGAAGGTAGCGCTTGAAGAGGACCCACCTACGTATGTCAGTACCGACTTAAATCTCCTAGTTCATGTATGGACCACTTGTTCTACTCCCAGGTGCAAATTATGTGTTTTACTATTTTGCTAGCAAACCTAATCACATTAAAAGGGATGCCATTGAAAAATATCATTTTGAGATTGCTTAGACGAAAATTAAATATTTTAATACAACTATGTAAGGCAATGATTGGTTAATTAATTACCAAATAGTGAATTATTCGTTAAAGATACATAATTTTCAAAGGGTGATATCATCATATATTTTCTAGACGAAAACATCCTTAAAGTTTAAATATACTATACAGAAATGTCCCGTGGCCGAGTGGTTAGACCGCTCGCCTCCCACCGAGGCGGATCGGGTTCAATCCCAGGGACCTGCATGTGGGATTTGTGGTGGACGAAGCGGCGTCTGGGCGGGTTTTCTCCGGGTTCTCCGGTTTCCCCCGCCATTCATTCCACCAACTGCTCCATCATCGCCTTTCCTTTCATCCATTTCACCAACATTTCGCTTCATCCACTTCCTTCATCCCATACCAGGCATCGGGCTGATCACCCATCCTGGATGTTCTGTCTGATCCATGAGTGTCTGCTCCTCGACGGGCCTCTGACCCCAGGCACCCGCCTGTAAGTCCTGGGGGGTCGAAGTCTTACATAAGAGGAGGGTAAACAGATAATGAATGAATGAATATACAGAAATGTTATGCGTATTCTATACTGGTACCTTAAACAGACTCCATTAGAACTGAAACAGTAATTGTACTTCTATTCTTCATGTATTCATCATTTAGTACAGTAAACCATCAATTGCGTAATTACATATGTAATACCTGTGTATTCCATTTCAAAATGCAAATTTCTGCTGATTCGGAGCATAACGCAAACAAAACAAACCTCATTTTATTATAATTCCATGCTATTTTTGTATTTCTCTACTATTATCATTCCATTGTAATTATTCTACGTATTACCGTATTGATATGTTAAAAGCTTATACCAGTTGCATTCAATTTATGTTAATCATGATAAATATTAACATAGAGGTTATCTCAGTAGAGTAATACCAGTATAATATACCTTTTATTATATGCAGGGGGTTACAACAATAGTCATTGGCTTATTAAACAAATCGCAGTTAAGCACGACCTTTCTGGAAACAAGAGAATAGGCATTTCACGCTTCATAATACGCTGGAGTTAAAATCTGTGAAACGTTAGGCATTAGCATAACGGTGTTTGCCACAGCGCCAAGCACCCCATTGGGGCTGCGGTCCATGCAGGGGCTTGGCCTGCCTACCCGAGAAACATTAAGGATAAAAAGTGTATTTTTCGGAATTGGTTTTGGACACAAAAAATTGCATGACATAAACTATATGTTTCCTTCAATTTTCTGTCCTTTTTGTTTTTCCAGTTGCTTTAAGCTCAATTAAGATAAAGTAACACCGAAATATTTCTTATAAAATATTTCTTTGGTTTGGAAACATTCATGAGCATCTTCAATCTCCATCTTCAAAATATGTCTGAATAGGACAATTATTGCATATCGCACTCACACATTGACCTATTTTGATAAATGACTTTTTAGAGCCTTCAGAATACAACAAATCCAGCATTTCTAATGGAATTGTGATGAGGTGAATGCAATAATTCTTCTACTTGATGTAAGGAGTAGAAAATTAAAAAGAACTTAGACATCAGTAATACAACTGGAATTCTAACCCAAACTTGCAGCTGCAGAAGCAAGAACATTCTCCACGGTACCAAGGTGGACCTACTTATGCTGTTTTGGAATCCGCGTCACTGCAACATTATATAACATTTTATATCTACATACGTAACATGCCTTTCAAGGAAAGAAATGCTGCTCATGATGTTTAAAGCTGAACACTCAAACAAAGCACTATTGAGCAAAATACTACTGTTTTAAATGTAAGATCTCATATCCTCATGCTCATTAAAATCGAGTTGAACTCTCAAATAAAACAACCCTCACTGTTGAAAATTTACTTTTATTTTCAAATTAGTAGAACCTATAGCTTCAGATCCATCTTTCTTGCCATTTACCTGAACTCTGTGAACGTAGTCTCTTCATAATTGATTAATCTGCTTCAACTGGAAAAATGTAGAAATCAAAATAAACTTAGCTGGTTTAATTTTATATATATATATATATATATATGTTGCATTTATATTTTATATTAATAATGGTAAAACCAAAGAAGGGGTAATGCCATAAAATACAGAGAATACTCTGAGGTTCACATGTCTTTAACACAAAAACGTTACAGAGCTTTCACCGTTTAAGGAATTTTTTAAATTTGTTTATTTTAAGTCGCTTTAACTCACAAAGTTCTATTCGCAACCCTTACATTAATAAATTGGTGGTTGAACATGAATAGATTCCTAGGAATATGTGTTCATAATATAATTTGATATTAAACAAATAAAGGTTTTACATGACTGAAAAAGTTCAATGCCATAGCCGGGACTTGAACCACGGATCTCCCGGTCTCCGTCCGGTTAGAGCAACCGGACGGAGACCGGGAGATCCGTGGTTCAAATCCCGGCTATGGCATTGAATTTTTTCAGTCATCTGATTCTACCTTTCCAACCTTGTCCAACACACGGATTGTGTGAAAGAACAATTAATTCAAATAAAGGTTTTCTTTTGTGACCAATACAATTACAAACAGATATAATTATATTACAATTATTTTAAGTTTAATTGTACAAATGTATATTTTGTAAGAACATTATAATCTTTTTATGCTTTGCTTTCTCTAAGAACCATCGTAAGCGTTTGTCAACTGTTTTTTTCCATTAGTTTGTATGTGGTGAATGATAACGTAATTGGCCTATAATTTTCCGGTAGTAAAATGTCTTTGTTTTGCTTGGGGACTGGTGCAATTATTGAGTGGTACCACATTGAAGGAAATTTGTTATTTATCCACATTTAATCGAATATTTTGGTTAAATATTCAATGCCTGGTTTTGGAATTTTTAAAAATCAAATGAGATTTCGTATGGACAGGGCTTGTATTCTTGCATCGTTGAAGTCTTGTACTTCTTCGACAGTAGAAGGAACGTTGATGTCGCTAGAGAATAAAGATTGTGATTCTTCAGTTTGGTTTTCTAATATTGTTGAGCTTTCATTGTGGTTTGAAGCTTTTGCGAATGAATTACCTAAAATATTGGCTATTCTTAGGGCTTTGTTGTTTTAATGCCATTATTAGGATCGCGTATTTTGGATATTTGAGTAAACTAGTGTTACTTTTTATCTTTCTAATTTTATTCCATATTACAGATTGTTGTGTTTTATGTTTAGTTAAGAAAGAAAGGACAACCACGATTCTTTTTTTACCTTGCCTTATATTTCGGCGTGCAATTGCACATTTAAAAAAATGAATTTATTGTTTAAACCAGGATGTTTTTTGCCTTTCGTTTCTTATAGCTTCGTTACATTTTTCGTTCCACCAGAGAACTGAACGTTTAACAATTCGTATTGCTATTCGTGTAATATTTTGGCTGACAGATTTATTGGTGTTTTCCGTAAGTGCTTTAAGGGTAGTAATTATATAATTTTCCTCAAAATCATTTCAGGAAATTAGCTTCTGTAGATTTTTAATGAAACTGTTTTTATAATCTAACCAATCAGATTTTAGAGACTCCATTTAATGGGTGATAATTGCGAAGATGTTTCAGTTTGATCATTTATGAAAATAGAAAGTGATCTGAGTATTGCAGTTTTAGATACCTTCCAATCAAATGTTTGACATAAATCTGTTGTGCAGAAAGATAAATCAATGTTGCTGTATGTATTGTTAGCTAAACTGTAATGCGTGGGTTGTCCATTAATAAATAATACTAAATTTACCGTATCTAGCAGCTTTTCAATTAATTTGCCTCGTTTGTTTGTGTACTTTGATCCCCATAACGTGTTATAAGTTGTTAAAATCTACCAAAACAATGTATGGTTTAGGTAGTTAATCCAGTAGTTGGTATAAAGTGGTAATTCTATTTCACTACTTTTAGCTAGGTGTATGTTACAAATACATATTGTGGTCAATAAATATACTGATATTGCTACAGCCTCTAAAGAAGTGCTTAATTCTATTCCCTTATGTGGGATATTATCCTTAACGTGAATGGTTACCCCACCACTGGCACAAGGGTTTCCATTAGATTGTTGTGATATTCAGAGAAATCTTTTATATAAGCTGCATTATTTCCCTTAAATTTGTTTCTTGCAGACATATTATATTAGGATTTGTTTTATTTAAAAGAAGCTGGAGATATTCGTATTGTTTCCAGTACCGTTCCGTTGAGATACCACTGTGACAGTTGTAATGTTATATTTTAAGCTGATGGGTTTAAAATAGGTTTAATATTGATTGGAGCACATTTTGATGGCGCATCCTCTAAGTTTCTTTATCAATCAGGTGCATATATTTTTTTGGCTGTATCATTGAGATATGGGTAAATCTTTTCATGCTTTTTGTAAGACCCTCAAGGTCCAGGTATAGCTAGGAGCCAAAGAAGGGAAATCTGAAGTTTTTCCAGAATTTGCAATAAAACTACATAATTGTAAGTAATTCAAAGTATAATCATTGGGGTTGTCTTCCATTATTTTTCGCACTGATTCATTAATTATTTTTTTTGTCAATCTTTTTACCTTTATTTCTTGTGTGTCTAGCTTTTTTGTTTTGAAGTTGTCAAAAGTTTCCTCTTGAGAAGAGTCAGAAGAGGAAGAAGAAAGTTCTCGTTTCTCCACTTCTGTGATGTATGTATTGCTTATTGAGTGGATACGTTAGAAGTGAGTAATAAATATTAGGCACTGATATGTTTACAGCTTCATTGTTTTCTTGGTATCTGTTATAATTGTGTGTCTGCAAGATTTGGTTCTTGTGGTTGTGGAGGTTTATCAGCACTTTTGTTTTTGTATGATGTTGTGTTAGTTGTCTATATTTTCCACTAGGTTTGATTTTGTATTTAGTTCAGGAAAATTTTCGGCATTTGAAGTTATAATCTTTGTGCATAAAGGAGGATACTCTTCCCATGTGATATTAGAAGGTAGTGTTTGGTTTTGTTGTGGTGACACTGTTGTGTTACATGGCAGGCCAAGTGTCCTTCTTTCTTACATAGGAAGCATATAGGTGTATCAGTAGATATATAAATTCAATAGCTGGTGAACTTGGAACCTTTCAGGCAATTTGTGATATTCATTAGATTTTGTGTAGTACTGTCTACAAAAGTTTAGAATATGTGAAAAACCGGGAGTACCTAATCCCGCTCGGATGTGTGTAATAGTAGAGACAAGTTGTATATTATAGGTGGCTAAGCAGTTTTCCAAGACATAATTTAGAAATTATTGGGCATACATTGGATAAAACCATCCTTCTTTGTTTAGTTAGAAGTGCGCAAAGTTCTAAGTACATGTCATTTATTTTTATTTCAGGGTGATTGTCGGCAATCTTCTCCGCTATTCTATTCCTTGCTAGATACGAATGCACATGCGGTGTTGTGAGATACGGGAAACGAAACGTATACTTGTAGGTTCTGTGATTTTTCCAATTGTGTACACATAATCTTTGATAGATATACCCTCATAGGCTGTTATTACAATAGCTTGATCTTTAGCAGATCCACGTCGTCCTCCGTGGTGTAGTGGTTACCATGATAGCCTCTAGTTGCCGAGGTAGGAGGTTTAAACCCGGCGGTGTGCGATGGAATTTTTTCGGGCGTAAAAATCCTTAACATGGCTTCCTTCGGAAGGTACTGATAAAGAGATTTCAGTCAACACAGAAAAAATGGAAGCAGAAAACTCCTCCTTTTTTGGCATTCAGAACTACATGGACAAAAATGAAACCGATATGTTTATAAATATTTTAAGGGTTCAGCCTAATTCATTAAATATGTATATCCTATAGTTATGTAAATTGCTAGATGTGTCTGAAAGCTTATATTTAAAAACTTTATTATGTAACGATTTGCAAAGAGGTTGTTAAATGAGTTATTTTTCATTTTATGTTGGGCCGTAATCTATCCTTGTTGAAAGTATGTAATTAAAATGACACAACCTATTCCCACTGGACTAGAATTGGAAAGGCTTAAATAAACTCTTAACACTGAAATGTTTGTATTATTATATTATTTTCACTCTTCAGTAGTTATAGTTAAAAAAAGATGTGCTCCATTCTTTAGGACCAGCTGTCTGTTAAATAGTCTTTTTTAAGAAATTCTTCCTCTCAGTTATGTCATGATCATGAAGAACGTCTATCAACAAAACACGCACATTATAGCATAAAGTGGGGAATTTAATTTACCAATGCATTGTCTTCAGGCATGTGAAAGATAAAAAAAGCAATAAAAATGGACTTGTAGCGAAAATTTCATCGAAGACGCGGCAAAAGAAGAGAAACAAAAGAGAAAAGCACGTACGTAAAGTCTGTGATGCCATAGTTTATAAACATAAGCAACAATATGTATGGGCTTGGACCTTAGTTTGGTTTAGGCCAATGGAATTTTAATATTCCGGGATAATCTCTTAGAGTGCTATTAGGATCTATACTTTCTTAAAGCAAAACATATATTCACCCTAAGATTTTCGTTACTTCTGTGCGAATGAAAATTTCGGGTCCGTTATATTTAAGTCATTATATAAAACTATTTTGTCAACATGCAGTATATGTCTAAAATAACCTAATGTATTATTACAATTCTGATGACGACTGCAGAAGCGGAAAGGTATTTCTCCACATTGAACGTTGTAGAAATTTTAATTCTCCTGAGGAGCACCATGTCATAAACAATAAATTTACTATTTTAACTTTATTAAATACAAGTATATATTAAGCTCTATCATTTAAAAATAGTTTAAGTTTATTGGTTTAATACTAATCTTACATGGGATAATTGCCTATTAATGTGAAACTAAATGGAATCTACCTTTGCTGTCAGTTAAATGCAAGTTTATAATGAATATTAGTGATTTGGGAAATTGCGCCTATACATGACCAGTGTAAAAATAATTATCAAACATTAGTGATTTTATTCGTGTCATTGATAAACTTGCAAGGAGGAAGAGAGGCGTATACATTATGGGTTGTGGCATGTTTCAATAAAGCACACAGGTTTCGGTATGCTGGCGCTTACAGGTATGTCTTATGATATAATGCCCATATCGCCAAATGGACGTATAAATTACTAAGTGTTAAAATGGAAACAAATAGCATTTTTAATCATGGTGCACCACTGCAAGTGCCTGCTCTATGAACTCGGAACTCTTTTCCTGAAAATGGCGATATAAGAATCAAAATTATAATTTATCAAACACTGAGTCTTTCAGCTACATAATAAAAGTGCAGGGAAAATTATGTAACTCTTTAAACGCTCAAACTATCATATTATTAAACTAACATAACTTCTCAAAAATATATTTATAACCTCTTGCCCCTACAATTCGAATAGTATATGTGAAACATTTAAAAATCCGTTTGGTGGTTTCACTATTACCCATTAAAAACGTTAATATTATTTACTAATCCAAAATACTCTTTATAAACTTAATGTGTGTGCATATAGATGTATCTGCAGAGCACCTTGAATTAAAGCCCTATTTGAACTCATGTTTATTGTGTTATACTAAAGGAGTTTATAATTTCCAGACATGCCCACGCGTTCTTTTCATTACTTCATTCGCATTACTTCTGCCTTTCCGGTTCCTTTCTTTCAATTCTATCTCGTTATTTCTAGCTCCAAGTGATCTGAGGTTCCCCCCTCTTCTTGTAAATCCGCTCGAGTGCCATTCTCGAGAATCCTCTCTCTTTCATCCTTTTCAGACGCGTGTACTATTTCAGCTATTTAGTTTTAATGAAATACACGATTGAGTTTGGTACATGTTCCTCCCCCACAGAGTTCCTCTTTTGTCTCTGATATAAAGTAAAAAGTTGTTCAGATAAAACGGAAAGAATTTAAACATCCCACTTACGCCTTCTACTTTAAGGAATAAGATACAAATACTTAATCCCTTTACGGGACTGTCCAGCATAAAAAATTAAATAACTAATAAGATATGCACGACCATCCTTTCAGAGGGACATTTTTGTATAAGAGATCGTTTCATAAGTCAAGTCAACCGTATTAATAAAGATTCAGAAACTTCCAAGTATTTTCTCTATTGATAATTATGTATCTTAAAATGTTATTATGAACATATTACAGTTATAGCTATTATTTTAAGACTTCTCATTTATAAATCCATATAACGTATTTGAAATTAGAGGCTTTCTGATTATTGAAACAATCACCACATTTATTAAACACTTTTAAATCAATACAGCCTCAGGTTTGATCAGAAACACGCTTCTTTATATTGTCATTGCACTTCGCTGTCTTTGAGAATTTGGAAAGGCTTTTATTAATCGGAAATATTGCAATTCAATCTAACAGAAATTATTACCTAATATACTTCAGCAAATTAGCTTCCTCTCTGCGATATCTTCCAAACATTTGGCAGCAACTTCAAAAGACTGTTTCACAGTCTTCTGTAGGGATGCAGTACTCAGAAACAGCAGATGGAAGACAGGGGAGGACATGTGTCCTTTTACCCCAGTTTATGCGCAGCCAATGCGTCTTTATCTTGCAAAACAGGCGACTGGTGAATTGCAACATCTGTGAAAGACACGACCCTTTGTCTCTTTCGCCATTAATAATGATAATTAATAAACAAGCTTCTTTAACAAATCTTATTATTGTCAATGTCACATAAGCGTCGCCAATGGGACGAAATTCCGTCTGTAGATATACTTTAAATCAGCTGCCTCAGTTTAAACATGTGGCTTGAATTCGAGCGGTCGTCTACCGGTCAATTTGAACAGGATTGTATCAGCTGTAAGGTAGGCACTGGTTTGGGTATTCAATAATACACCCAAGTTCGATTCATAGAGCAGAAGAAAGAAAAAGAACCATTACAGGATGGCGACTATGCAACTAAGGTTGTCTACCAACAAGTTACCCAAGAAAATAGCACAGGAGAGCGATTACAGAGCTAAGGCCAACGTCACTGACTATGTGTACTCACAGAAGAGCAATTAAACGACAATGAAACTCAAACATTCAATTAAATCAGTGACAGCCAACTAAATGGTTCTGCAACTTTAGACGAAAATTACTCAAGCGTATGTTACAGGAAGGCGACTATGCAAATAAGGCTATTTATTCGCCATACACCGAATCATGCGTTTTGAAGAACTCATAGGTGAAATGATACAGGCGACGAAGTGATGGAGCTTCAAAGGATTGTTTGAAAAATTCAGTGGCTGTTGTGAAATTTGTTTTTTGTTTTTACTGATTGTAATTTATTTTCTTAGCTGTCCTAGTTAAGAGCTACTAATATTGAAATCTCGAAGGTGTACAGCTGACTTCCATTATTGCAGCTTAATTGGAAGATATGAAAAAGCCATTATTGCTGGTGAGACGACCGATGTATAGTTTCATCCTTCCCAGAGTCTACTTCTATCCATCGTGTAAGAGGCATACCTATTAGCCTTTCGAAAATATCTGGAAGGAAAGTCACTCTGGCTTATTTTGAGATTTTATATAGATTTATTTAGTAGGAGAAAAATAAACTGATGTTGCGCCAACTGCAACAGAACCACTCGCTAGACATTATACGAAGCAACAATGGACGCCCCTGTGAAGCTCTTGTTGTTGCATACTTCACACAGTGGAGGCGACGGCAACACTGAATTTCAGATGGAACCGCAACACCACCAAGTGTTCGCTTTGCGCTACCCCTTCAGCGAGGGCGTCAAATGCGATCATCTGCAGCACCATGGAGCTGAACTGTACTCGTGGCGACCCTCTACAATGCATGCGAGCCAATGGTACCTCCTCGCCAAAACTTCATCTATAGGTAAGCCCTTGAAATACCAGTAAATAGACAATGTGTTATGGAATGAACAGATGGGATCGCGGAAACCTTAAACCGCCTACTAGTTTCAGAGCTTATTTGGAGCGAGTTCATGTACGTAGTATAGGTAGTGTGTTTGTAATATTAACATAAGAGTATAATTTAAACATATTAAGTAACGCTTTCGTTATACACTACGTTTTTGTTGTTACTGTGATTTAACTTTAGTTTTGTATTTAATTATTTTTCTTCTTTATTCCTCAGGTGACACAAACATTCAGAATTATGCAAGCCATACTAAATTAAAATCCAGTACTTTGAATGCATAAAATAATAGCATGTTGACTGAATTAAGATTATCAATACTTCTAAGACTCGAAAGAATTCCAGGACTGCTTACACTAAGTTATCCTAGTCTAAGAGAATTATATATTGTGACGGTTATAATTTTATTTTAAAAGATTGTGATAAATATGATTTTATTAAGTTGGAGATATTTTTTGGAAATATTTTTTTAATGTTTAGCACTTATTACCTACATTATTGGTGTACAAGAAGGAAACTTATTCACCACACATATCTAGATGACTGAATCTCCAGCATTTACAGTAGTGTTACACTAGCTGGTATTAATCGTGAATGTAATTGTGTGCTCCACAACTTTTAATTTCATTCCTTAATGATAATTAAACCAGTTTGATATTAGACTGCAAAAGCATGCAGAAGTAGCGAGAGAAATGCTTATGAAATTTGTCATCATTTTACATTACCAGGTCTTGTAAAAAAACCTAATATGTAAACATTAAAACTACTTTCTCTACGAATTGTCAAACCAGTATTCCTTATGGTATTATAATGTTTACATAAAACTCATTTTTCTGTGCAGCTTACAGTAATCTTGACAAGTGTTTGCTTAGAAATGCTTTGAAATTAGGAAACCTGTACTTGGATGTATATATGAAGTGCAAACAAAACGCAACATTGACTTATTGTAAAATTCAATTTTTGATACTAATGAGCTCGTATTGGAAAAAAATATGATGTGATGCTTTAACACATGGAAAATTTGTCTATATCCATTTATGTAATAGTATTCATATAAAACGCTATTTTCCCCCATACATTACGTTATTCAGACTTTTTTACCCGGAAATTATTTCAAATTAAAAGTGGAAACAACATTCAAATGCTTACTGTAATGAACTCTTGGAGTGGAAAAAAACTAGATATTTGCATAGATACTGTCGTGAATGTCCGTCCGACAACATCAATGAGAATGTGTAAACATGCAGCATGGAATATTTCGAAAACGGATGACACCACGAAAAAATGTGTTTGACTGAGAATTTCCCTGTAATACAGAACTATGCAAAACGAGTCAGTATGAAGAGGGTTTCACAGACTATTCATAGAAAATTCAAGATACGGATACATTTCATTTGTGTTCTTAAAATATCAAAATCATTATATTTTAATTCTAATCATTAGAGGAAATGAAAAATGGAGCTTGAGGTGAGGCAGTTTACTTGGCAATCTTCATCTGGCATGATTAAACGATTTCTGTCTCAATTGCTATTCACATACACAAACACAGACACACACAAATGCACACACGGAGCTGTTTCTAAAATAAGTATTTCTTGGTTTTAGGAAGCTTAAGGTATATATTTACCGTAGTCTCAATATCGAGTTTTAGGTCGATACTAGGGGGACACTGAACAATTTTAGAAAATTGAACAAAGATTAGTTTCAAAAAAATTAAACGATCTTATTTGTTTTTCAAAATATTTCCCTTTAACATCAATACATTTTGCATTCGATGAAACCAGTCCTTAAAGCATGATGCCACTCTTCCTGAGGCACTTCAGAAATCAGGTTTTTATAATGTTCCACTGCTTCATCTAATAACGAAGAGTGATTCCACGCATTCCATCTTTAATTTTTGGAAACAGAAAGAAATCACAAGATGCTAGATCAGGTCTGCATGGTGGAGGCTCATTGGTGCTGACCTTTAGGGCATCCGATACTCAGTTGTTAGTTTTGCTGTATGTGACGATGGATGTTATGTTGTAACATTAGTTTTCGTTTTGGTCGTTTTCACGAACTATTTCAAACATTTGCGATAAACAGACATTTGTATACAATCAGCAGTAACGGTACGTCTATTTTTAATGCTGTAGTAGCAATATGGCGCGTTTTAGAAAAAAAACACTGCGAATTCTTCGGACTTCTGTAGGCTTGCGTTCGAATGACCCACTGAACCGATTGACTTTTCTTTTAGGATCATAACAATAATCTAAGATTCATCATCAGTAACGATATTCCAAACCAAATTTTTTAGTGCTGTCTTGAACGTTTTCCAGAGTTTTTCTGCACCAATTAATGGATTGTTGTTTTCGATCGGAATACAGTTTATGTGGAAACCATCGACAACAATGTTTTCTCACGTTTAGCTGTTGATGTAAAATGTTTTGTATTTGACTCACACCATTGGCCAATGATGCCCGAATAAATTCATAAGATGTCCGTCGATCTTCAAGGATTGCTCAAACATCGGCAATATTTCAACCAGTAGCAGCAGTTCTTGGGCGGCCTTTACGAAATTCATCACTAATAAAAAGAAAAAAACCGATCTCTTTTGAATTAGCTGTACCAGTTATAAATTGTTGCCTTAGAAATGGCTGCTTTGCCAAATTCCTTTCTAAGCAAATCTTCACATTGTTTAGGCGTTAATGGCGATTTAAAATCGTAAAAAATCATAGCCCAGAAAGGTTCTCTAGACAGATTCATTTTTGGGTGAAGACAAAATCTTTAAGTTATAATAATTAACAAATTTTTAGAGCAAATCCAACAAACTACATGGCAATAAACTCGCAAAACATTAAAAAGTAGCTGTCAAATTTAAAAAAATTTTATTTGTTTTTTAGAAACATGACATTCTAAGAATGTTCAGTATCGTCCTGGTACAGTATTTTACGTTAGGTACCTAAGTAATAGGGAAACTATTAAAATTAAAACCATTTATTGTGACAAAGGACCCCCACGTATTTTAGAGGGTCAATATTGGCGCGGCTTGAGCAAGAAAGATCCAAATAACTATGGCAAATGCTCGAATTTTCTAGATAAGTAAATAGACAACTGGCGCCGAAAGCTTTGGAAATAGAAATTCCATGCACTCTAGCAATCACAAAAAAACGGCAGTTTCTGCGTGGACGTTGAGCCGGTCAATCTGTAAGAGCTATGTGAGGAGTAGCCAGCGAGAATGCTAGCTAGGCGGGTTACTGCTAGAGTCACTAGATAAATGAAACCAGCGGTGACTATCTATATTATTACTTATATTAGTATTATACATAGAGAAGTTTTATGTGTACGTGTGTTTGTGTATGTAGGTTAACCTCAAAAACCACTCAAACGATTTTGGTAATTCTTTCACCATTGAAAAGCCCAAGCCTTTCTGACAGATATGACATTTTAAAGACCATCTAATTTCATTTTATAAATTACTAAAATATTAAAAAGAGTTTACAAAACCCTAGTACTTCAATACTTGAATTTGAATAGAATACATTGGAGTTATAAAAGAATATACTTGCCAAGAAAAACTTGGCTCTTAGTTGAGAACGCCATGGAGTAGAAAATAGTTGTTGTTACTCACATAATATGTATACAGATAAATACCGCGGATATTTCATTCCGAGAAATATATAAGCAAATGGACACGATTTAGCAATTAAGATACAGCAAAATAAACGAGAATCAAATCTGTTTATAACGCCACAATACCCATGCGATAACAATGTCAAAATATTTTAATAACCCTCATGAAAGAAAGTTTTTCTTTATTTCTTTGTACTTACGTTGATATCAACTTCATTAGCAGGGCATGCTAAATAATTGTATTAAGAGAGAAATCTGCTGACATTAGAAATCAGTATATCCATATTATTTTATTAACAGCTGAGAAGATTGTTTTTCTCGATGCACTTTTCCAAAGAGGTTAACTTGGTGGCCCGGGAGTGGGGAATATCCAGATTCACCCGATTCACCTGTATTTCGTTGTGTATGTTAATTGTTTCAGTATCATTTGAAAACTGTGTACCTTTTATGTTACTAGATAATCGAGCGGGATGACTCAGGCGGTAACGTTGTAGCCCGCATTCAAGAGGTCCAGAATTCGATTGGTCGTCCTCCGTAGTATAGTGGTTACCACGCTAGTCTCTAGGTCCCGAGGTCGCGGGTTTAAACCCGGCAGTGGATGATGGATTTTTTCGGGCGTAAAAATCCTTAGCTGGCTTCCTTCAGAAGGGAAGTAAAGCCAGTGGTCCCGTGTCGTAGATTTACGGCACGTAAAAGAAGCTCAAGCCTGATAACGAGACCTCGGAGCAAAATTACTGGTCTTTCACACCCAATGTAGAGTGAGACCACAGCAGTTAATGAGCGTCCATAAATATAATTCAATTTAATTTAATTTAGGGGTCGGCCGACCGATCTGACCTATGTGGTTTTTAGGGTGTTGGGAAGAATCATTACATCCCCCGAATTTCCTGTCCTTCCATTTCGCCTGCTTTTCCATTTCACTTCACCTTTCATCTCCTTGGTCAGGGTTGCAAGTGTCGGTAGGAGGTCTCGGCTTGAGCATGGCAGGGGAAAACGATGATCTGAGTACATCTTCATCCCCGGAATGAGGGCGGTTCCCGAGTTCCGGCCCCCGGGTGATATGTAAGCCCACAAGCGGAGGGGAGCCGGCTGCATCAGCTGCAATCTGGGGAGTTTAAATCTGTAAACGGTAGGGACCCGGCCCTCTGCCTGTCATACCTTCTGGTCCGGCCGTCCTCTGTATCCTTTTATCTCATCCCTTCCTCCCGAGGGCGCCCCATCAGGAGCCTAGGTATAAAACATCTGCAAAGATCGAGGTGCAAAGTCCCCCCCCCGCTACTATCCTATGTAACTAAATAACTATGGGACCAAAGAAAAGATACAACGGTTTAATTTCACCTAGTGTTGTTGTCTAACAGGTTTACTTGAAAAATCCGATCAATGATTGTTCCTTGGAAGACTTCGGGGGGAGATTCAGGAAGTGAGACGTTCCGCTGTTTCATATCATTTTACGTGGATATGAGGGTTTTTTTTTCATCCGTTATTAGCCGGGCCTGTATGAAATTACAATTATGGGGTAAAGGGGATCATTGTACATTAATTTTATAAGAATGAGGGGAGGTAAATAAAATTAATTCGTCAGAGATGTACCCGTAGTCCATATAATCTTTAGTTCTATCCCCGTAAAAATACGGGAGTAAAGAACAAGTGTGCTGAGGGAGAGAGAGAGCGAAAGCTGGAAAACTAAAGACTGCACATAGCAATATAGTTATGTCACCGAATCTGCATAATTGCTTTTGGTTACAATATTCAATACAGATGGTAACGACATAATTTAAAATAACAGACACTGAAACAATGTCTACTGAAATAACGGGATGCATATACGTTATGCAGTGATATTTTTATTACTTTAATGACATTTTATTCAAAGTAATGTGTGCTGAAGTTTTCCGTTAGTGTCTAAGCTTCTGTATTTTGTATCCGGTATTTAGACGCAACATACATAGGTATAGATTATACAACGGAGGGTGACACTTCGCACACTGCAGACTACTTAGGTCTATTGTAGGCACCACTCCCCTAAATGCAGCTTAATCATAAGTCACAATGCAAAGCACTTCATGAAAGAGAACTAAATAACATTAAAATTCGCAACAGGTTCAACATAACACGTAGGGTGGTCTAATAAGCAGTGCTTTAATCTTGTTTTAGAAATATGTGTACTTAAATTTTAAAATTATCGGGAAGAATATTAAACATCTTTAGACAGTACATTCAAAATTAAACAAAGTTTTGCTAAATCGACATAACAGAATGTTAAAGATTAATGTTCCTAGTAAAGAGATGGTGAACTTTCTGTTTCACAGTGTATAGGTAGAGGTTAACATTTCGTTTTATAAATAATAATAATTTAAATATGTGAGTATTTACGACGGTCAATACAGAAAACTTTTTAAAACTAGGTCTACGATGAGCAACACAGTCGGCACCAACTAAAATTCTGAAAATATTATTTTTACTTTTCAGAACATACACACACACAACTGAAACAATTACCCCAAATAATAGTGCCGCAATGTATGATACTATGGGAGTTTGCATTTATCGTATACTGAGCTGGTAAACAGGTCTTAAACATCTAAGAAAATAAGCTACTCTACCAAGAATGGATATGAATATGATACATGGCGGTCCCATAGTAACTTTGATTAAAGAAAATTCTAGAAGTTTTGCTTCCTTAAAAGTAGTTTCAGTATTTGACTTAAGACTAAAATAAATATTTTTTATTTTTATTCATTTAAATATAGCTTATTGGCAGTAAAATAACGTTTTACCGGTTTTAATTAATGGATAATGCGGTTATTTAGTGCCAATAAATAATTATTACTATTAAGTAAGTATGTACCATGTGTATAAATAAACTTTTATTAACCATATTAAATGCAAAATCATTCATATAAATCAAAAAGGGTACCATGAACCGAAGCCTGAAAAACTCCATATTAATCTGTCTTTAATTCGGATATTTTGTTACCTATATGTATTGCCTCACTTCGCATTAATAAATATGATTTGGAAAATTGAAGCTCGTTAACATTTATACCACTGTGTTGAAGTTTAACCAACAAAATACCATGGTACAGGTATTTTTAAACCACGGAAACTAACATTAATAATTTATTTATTTTAATATTTTAACGCATGAAGAACCAGCATTAATAATAGACCTTCTTTCCCGAAAGCTAAATTTGTGTTCATAACATACTTTGTATGTTATAACAAAATGGCAAAAAACTCATAATGTGGTTTTTTACCACACACTCAAATATGACACTTATGCTGAAAGGATATTAGAGATATGGGCCCATAGCCACCAGGATCAGTATTATCGCCATGTCTAAAGTCTGGAGCCACTTTTGAAGTATTTAAAGCATTCGGAATATACCTGATTTTAAACATTAATTTATGCAGTAAGTTAATGGAAACTTGCAATGCTACCAACACCTTTTTAAGAATAGTTGGACATTCGATAATAATCCTTACTTTAATTTTATGTTGTTAACAGCTTAATAGCATCTTGCCAAAGAATAATTTCTATTTAAAATTAGGTATAGTTTTGGGGCATTCATTTAAGTATTAATTGTTATTTGTGTTATTTACAGAAATGTTATATATCGTTTATAATAGGATATTCATTAAAATCTTAGGGATTTACATCAGGACTGATGCTGAATTTAAGATCATTAGTTCCCTTCCTTCTGTCAGAGCTAACTAATATGCAGCTCTATCTTTCTAAATCTATGGAGATCAGACTGTAAATTAAATTGAGTTTTATTTGCCCTTAACTACTATGGACCTTAGCGTTCCATTGTATATTGGGCGTAAAAGACCGAACATCTTGCTCCGAGGCATCTTGAGGTTCTTTTACACGTAAATCTACGACGTGGGACAACCAGCTTTACTTTCCTTCTGAAAGTAGCCATGCTAAGAATTTTTACGCCGAAAAAAAATCAATCGCCCTCCGCTGGGATTGAATACGCGACCTCGGCAACTAGAGACTAGCATGGTACCCTAGACCACGCAGGACGACGATCAGAATACATAAAGCGCGCTTGTTCATGACATTTATTTTCTAAACCTAAGATCGTCATTGTATCAATTTGTAGCTCTAGGTGAGCAAGCATTTGGTCGAATTAGAACCATCTTAAGAGGAAAACAATAATTACACAAAGCATAAAATCAATTAGATTCAGTTAATCGAACTAATAAAATATTGTTTGTCTTGCATATAAACATATTTCAGTCGACATTATTCAAGTATTATTTAATATGTTCTATAGACATATTCTCTGAAAATCCAAGGTATATAAACCCAGCTGAATAACTCTGTTGAAATGTGTAATAGTATTGTCCAAACAAGCTGTGTTTGGTGAATGACATATAGAAATCTAAAGTTCTTAACACATTGTTTTGTTTTGATACTCAAATATCGACATAAAAAGCACGACATACACTTGTTTAAAAAGTAGGCTCTAAGCGTTTAAGGTCATACAAACATTTTCAAATTTATATAGGAACACATTAAAATTACCACAACAACAATAACAACAACAAATAAACAGGAGTAAGTCAGTTTAACAACCGAGGCTTCGAGATCATTTTTTCTGCAGAAGAGTTGATCACGGTAGTGTCCAGTTGATACGATTACCACATATAGGTATATGTACACGCTCTTGGGTCTCTCTACAATACCAGCTGCTAACATAATTGTTGAAGTTTATTTCAACTCGGCATCACTGCTCCAATTTCATTGAGACAATTTGCACTATAAACATGCTGTGTTAGCTACTTTTTGATTTCCATCAGTTTGCATTTACGCTCTATTTTGGCATGAAAGGCATTCAATTGTTATGTATGGATACGCATTATTAAGTGGGTATATATTGATTTGTTTCCCTTGAATTTCTAAGATGAGGATCACTTAACCTTAATGCTACAATAAGCGAACTTTTTTGGATAGTTTTAGTTAAGTACCTCCACTAAATGAAATTTTACGTTCCAAATTCCTAATTTAAATAGTTTCGCATGAAATTATTGGACAGGTGAAGTGGATTAACACATATTTTATTCTGAAGAAACCGACGTATTCTGTAAATACACATTCATTACTTTTCAAACCTCCATTCAAATGCTTGTGTACTGGAATAACATATGCGATATTCTTTCGAATGGAACAAAGTTATTCTTTGTAATAATAAATTTCTTCCATGTTCTATTTACATGCATATTTTAGCATGTAAGTAGATCGAATCAATTCTTCTTATACTCTTAGTTCTTCTCATTCAGTTAATTTAAGGATAATCTACTTTTGTTAATAAGCAGCGTTGGTAGCAAAATGAAATATAAAAACCAAGATTGTTATCGAGTTAAAAAGACAAAAAGTGCTTTCTGTCCTTCAAAATAACAATTCAGATTATTTTAAATGAACAGATATATAAAAGTTGGAGCGGTTATGAATCATCATAGTTTTACCTCATAACAAACTAGCATCAGCTGTTAATTATAAATTAAATTTCTTCAAACCCTGAAGAGCTGTAGATCCAGGCCCATTCCTCATCCTCAATAGGATATTGTATACAATAATTTATCGTTGCATGTCTTAAATTAAAATATCGCATTAATTCGACCACATTGGTCAGGTTTCTTTAGATTCGGAAATATATTTTCCAATGGACACCCATTTTTGTTTGAGCAGGTCTCATACTTTCCTCCGATGTATTCCTAAAGGCATTAGGTATTTTGCTTAAAAATGATGTCATGTCTTTCACTTTAAATAAAAATGCTACGGTAACAATTAATTTTGTTCTGAACAATATAATATATATATATCGAAAAAATGACAGTGTATAATTATTTCAAGTCTTTTTTCCATCTCAAGGTGGAGAGGGTACGTTATGCACGAACGTTTAAGTGAAGCAGGTTTTGGCTAGAATACAAAGAAATATCGTGCTCGTATTCCATGTGTTTTTTCATTTACATCCAATTGGGATTTGTTTTATTTTTCGATATGTTGTATTAAGTAGTGTTTCCAGTATTACTTCCCTAAGTTACACAGCCGGTGTTGTTCTTTACAAACTAATACGACCAGGAAACAAACCGTATTAGTTTCATTAATAGCCGTCCCCTTGCGCCCGTTGTTTCAAAAGGGCAGACAGAAGAAAAGAAAACAAAAGCGAACGAAAGTGAAGCAGTGTGCCACACATAGGTTTCACTATCACAGAGGAATTAGACCCGCCAGTGCCAGATTTCAACCCTTTTCATTGCTTCTCCCTGACCCATTTTACAGTGTTCCCGCATAGTATCGAGTGTTTTGCAGATCCATTCAAACCCTCATTTCCCATCGTCAAGGACCGATGGAAAGCAAAACCAGTCCACGAGAGGGCTAATGAGAGAGCAAGTTTACAATTCGCAGAATGTTGCTTACAGAACCGGAAAATTGGTTAAACCGTGTCATTAAAACAAGTAATGCGATTTCTGATTGAAAATTTTAGCAGCGGATATTAGCCACAGTCTACTGGGGTAGTTATCATTTGTAATCACTTTACAATTTAACAGAGGCAAGAGAATACAGGATGGAGCCACTACGCAAATTTACATAAACAAGCGAGGTGGTGAATGGGAAACTAATTTCTTGTATTCGTCTCGTGCATAACAGATTGTTAAAAGCAAATTGCCCCACTTAGAGCCCCGTTATAAACGTGGATTAATTTCCAGTTTCAGTTTAAATTGCAACTTTAAAGTTCAGCAGGTATTACAAAACCTAATATTCCGCTCACCTTTCATTTAAAGTTGTATCTAAGCTATCGTTGAAAAGTCAAAGTTACAAGAGTTTTTCTCAAAGTTTCCAAGAGTGAGAATCACATTCCTACTATTTGAATATTTAAGCTACATCTATTTAAATAATTGAAAAATCAAAGTCGCCAAGAGTTTTTCTCAGAACTTTCAAGAGTGAGAATCACATTCCTACTATTTAAATGTCTAAGCTACATCTACTTATATAATTGAAAAGTCAAAATTGCCAAGAATTTTCCTCAAAACCTTCAAGAGTGAGAATTACGTTCCTACTTCTGATGAATACATTTCACCTTTGAAGCAGATAGACCTAACTTGATTTCTTCAAATACTTTTAAAAAATTGGACAGACTATAAAACAAAACGAAAGGAAATGCTGTTCTGTGCAAGGTAACCACATGCAGCATTTTTGTATGCTTTCTGTTTTAATAGTGTCACACCTATGTCATGCTAAAATACTTTTTCACCCTTTTTCAGCAATCGCCTTCACTACATCACTTCATCTACTACACAGTAACCTTTGGAAGTATCTGACTGATAACAAAGGACAGCAAATTTGCCCAAATGTTTGTTCCACACCATCCCTTCCATCTTCACTGGAAAGGGATTGAGACGAAGGGCGGGGTTGAGGAAGAAGCTAAATGACATTTATGCGAACCCAGCAATTTGAAGCCTGAATATGCCGATAATTAAACTGCAGGATATTCTTCTTTTATAAGCTGCACTAACATATCAAAATACCACGAGTGGGATCGATACTGTCAATAGTTAGGTATAGGTGTAGGCTATACAACGGAGGAATACTGTCGATAGTTGTCCGATTGCGTATTTACTAAATGAAACAGGGCGAGGTTTCCCCGGGGTTTCTCTTATCCTGAGAAGAGGAATGTCGGATAACATCAAGCTTTATGGACACCTGGCTCATTTGAGTATCATTTCACCCATTTCATTGATTCATCGTCCGATATGATCTACCAGGCTAAAGTACGCCAAACTTTAAACAAATAAACGACCAATATCAAAACGTAGCAGGTCCTCTATGTTCTTTAAGAAAGATGTTCTTTAGTTTATAAATCAGAAAGAGTTGCGAATCAGCGGCGACAATTTCCAAATAATTGCGAATCAGGTGCGACAATCCCATTCCGAAAATATATAAGGGATAGTCTACCTGATTGGTTCAAACTGACACGGACTGTGTGGATAGATCAGTATTGAATGCCGCCCCACGAAGTAAATTGTCAAGGTGATTTCTAATGTAGTGAACGTGATGAAATTACATAGAAGAGTAAATAGATTTTAAATTACAATAGAAACCATATTATCTGCTATACGCATTTTTAAAGTTATTTGGCACTGCTTTCAATAATCATTGCTATTCTCTTATGTAACAAATAAGTGGACATTCTTCAACGCCAATACAAGGTTCATGAGAACCTAACCAATTATGTTTTCTGCTTTATCTCGAGCAAGGTTCCTAAACACTCACAAAGACAGTAGAGCACAAAAGACAAGTCAGCAACTCATTGCACACTTCATAAAGGCCCCATCATACCACAACGCCTACAATAAAGAAGGTTCAAGAAACTAGAGGAATGCATTGATGTACAGGTACTCGTAGAAATTATACAATCTAACATTTAAGTGGTTGACTGAGAAATAACCATTTTAAAACAATTGAAAATATCATGTAATATCTTAAACCGATATACGATATCGATGGAGGTGTTTGCGGGGAATTATGAAGTGATAATACTTGCTCATGAACACGCTAGATTCCTCCTCACTCCTCCAGCGCCACTCTGAGCAAGTCAAGCCGCAGACCAAATCCCTAATAATTTTGCTTTTTTTGCTTTCCGGTATTAGATCCCTCATGTGGCAGGATCTCTTGGACACATGTGCTCAACAACTGATCCGCGTGAACTTCCAAAGTGAGAAACATATTATGTTTAATAGGATAATCGTGTCTCATTTGCATCCATTCCTAGATCAAGCATTTAGAAGAATCAACAGCCAACTTTAATACTGTATATAGAAAAAATGAAATTCAGTTTTACTTTGACGCTCTTTAACTGCTGTGGTCCTTAGCATACCATTCCATATTGAGCGTGAAAGAGCGGTTATTTTCTCAGAGGCCTCTTTTTCAGATTTGAGGTTCTTTTACGTGCCGTAAATCTACAACGCGGCACCAAAGGCTTTACTTCCCTTCCGAAGGAAGCCACATTAAGGATTTTTACGCCCGATAAAATCCATTGCCCTCCGCCGTGTTTGAACCCACGACTTCGGGAACTAGAGGCTAGAATGGTAACCACTACACCACGGAGGACGACTATAGTAAATATGGAGAGGTAATCAACTAAGCTTACTAGAATGAAACTAATGACGTACATAAGTGATATACATTGGTAATGGCTACCATTTTTAAAGGTAGTTAAATGCTCGTCAGTCATGTTTTGAAACTTTGGGTGACATATTACGATATCTACAGACCCAGAAACACACAACACCGTGCTTACTAATTTTATTTTTCATTGATTAAGAACTTAACAAATTGAGTGTTACATTAATTATGGTTTAAGATACAAAAAGGCCCGGCTTAAATATATAAAACACATTCTGTTTAACTCACTGTTTGTGTGAAATTTATAATTGTTTTACCTTAGACGACTCCAAATGATGCAGCCTCATATTCATCATTTTGGTCCAAAGTTTAATAATTAAAATACATAGTGCTTTAATTAATGTATTTATTTTAATATATTTGTGTGAAGGTATCATATTTGTATACTCGTGTTCTGCAAATGATAATTGTGAGGGTTTTTAAGAAAAAACCCTGTAGGCAGATAGGCACATAAATCAATAATTGCGAAATATCTGATAAATTATTATTAATGCCATCATTACCACCCGCGAATTTCACGGATCTGATAGTACCACTGCTGCTATTAAAT
Organism: Deroplatys truncata; assembly: GCA_030765065.1. Taxonomy (NCBI): domain Eukaryota; kingdom Metazoa; phylum Arthropoda; class Insecta; order Mantodea; family Mantidae; genus Deroplatys; species Deroplatys truncata. The sequence continues at coordinate 204,067,263 of CM060981.1, read as the reverse complement.
TCGATGCACAGTATTTTACACAACTGCTTTTTCTTTCGTGGTATAGGTTTTACGGATTGATATTAAGCAGCTCCACTAATAATTTGCGTTTTTGTTGGATAACTTTGCAAGTGAACCACTTTCACTAAAATTCCTTAAATTATGTCTATTAAAGATAATATATTTCACTTCCTGAATGCTTAGTTTACTACGGAAAAAACAAGAGAATTATAACAAGCATAATTGCCTACCTTCTGTGATGGTTCACAGAGTAAGATTTTGAGGGTAGTAATGAAAAATCTGATTGCAGTATCTAAACTGTCATAACGTACGAGTATAAAAAGTAACAAGTACTGCATTACATAGAACACAACAAATTACTTCATTTCATCCTACTTTAAAACCCTATTAGGTATGCGACGAAATTAACAAACTGAATCCGATTTTCTTTAGCTATAGAATATATAGATAGCCTAGATAATAAAATATCGGTAATGGAAGTTTGGGAGGAAGCTAAAACGTTTAAAGCAATAAAGCATCAGGTATTGCCGCTTTACCAGGGGAATTTTGGAAACAAGCTGATGTGCTACACTCATATAACTTTCTCTACTTTTGTACGAACTATTTTTACAAACGCTTATGCTCCATATGCTTCATGTTAATCGAGATATCGAGATGTTAAACTTATTGCTAATTTTCTCTTATCTGTATGGTAGGCTTTAATCGATAATCAAATCTTTTAAGAGCTGGTTGCTATGTGCAGTATTCCATTCCCTTTGCATTACCAGGACAAAAAATAAATAAATAACGAAATCCCATTTGAGAAAAAGATAAGTATTGGAAAATTTAAGGGAATAGCAAGCAATATCTCTAAAATAGTTTACTCAACAAAAAAAATGTATGACATAAATTGTGTATTTTAACGCCACCTACATTTTTTGTGTAGTAAACTTTTCTCTCTTATGGTTTACCAGTTATGCAAAAGTCGTTCACAATGAATACTTTTGGAGACATTCCCAGGAAATTGGAGATATACAATTCAGTTGCCATAAAAATGTCTTAAACTTATGGTATTTTATTCAAAATAGTTGCAGCCATTTTGAGAAAATTAAAATTCTCGAAAATGTTCCATGTGAAGGGTAATCTGGGGTGGGGGATTTTCTTGAAAACCTTCGTGTCGCATCTCTGGAAGATAATGAACCTAAATACCAAGTTTTGGTGTTTATCCAAGTTTTTGGTGTTTTTTGGTGTTTCTGAGTTATGCTGCTCACAGGCACACACACACGGACATGTTTCCAAAAGTGCTTTATATGCATTCAGTGCAGCTCAAAACATGTATTTCCTGTGAAATCTTGGTATCAAATTTTTGGGTGGAATGCAATACTTCCCCTAGTTACTATACGTAGTACAGAAAGTAAAAATGGATAGCGAATAGAGATAGGACTGACATAGTGGTTAAACTGATGAATATTATATTTGAAGCAGGAAAGGTACCACATAACTGGAGGGCAAGTATAATTGTACCCAGTAGTTAACTCCCCTCTATTAACGAAAATCCTGCCGCTAGGTGGCGTTGGTGTCGCGTTAATCCGTCTTAATCTGATGGATTAAGGTGGATTAAAGGGATTAGCGGTAAGTTCGAAAAACTGATTAATGATAATCCGCTTATTAAAGAGGGGACTTTTTAATTTTTTTATATTTTTTATTAAAACAGGATACAGAGACAGAGAGATACAATTGTGGATTAATTTATGGTAAAACAAGTACACACAAGAAGCACTAAATACACATATGGATTATAAACTATTAATACTGTGAAAAAAGCACTAAATACACATATGAATGGATGAATAAAAACACATGCTTATGTCTGAGATGTATTGTCACACATGTTTACGCACTGACGCACGAGGATAACTTTAAAAAATGTGGTGTGCTTGGGCGGTGGTCATTGGACGGTGATATCTTGTTCTTCATCGCTGCTGCTGTCGATGCGAAACAGTGTCGACGACGGAGAGGATGGGTGATGCAGGTGATGAGGATGTATGGGAAGTTGTCGCTGAGATGGTCGGTGGGAGCGGGAATGTGGATGGGTATGAAGAAGTCTCTGTCGAAGCTGATGGCGTGGCAACCTGAAGCGGTGACTTCGTTGCAGAGTGCTGATTTAGTGTTGTTGTTGAGGTAGATGATGCCGGTGGAATCTTGTTGGAAAATGTTGATTTTGTTAGGAACACACACGTGAATAACATCGGCACGATCGATGAATAGTTTGATGGTGACGGCCTTGACGTCGTCGTAGAAGGTGGTGTAAGAGGAGATGATGCGGATATTGGAGGGAAATTCTCCTTTGGTGGAGAGATTGGGATTGAAGAGCAGTTTTAGGGTGAGATTGTTGCCGACGAAAATTGGCTGGTTTCGCAGGCCATTATGCGGAGGTGAAGTGTACGACGTAACGTTTGAATCCGCTTCGGAGTTTCTCTTCGCCTTTGTAGATGATGCAGAAAGGGTTCTTATTTAGGTTTTGGATGAGTTCGGGAGTGGCTTTTCCAAATCTGGAAGGGAGGAAAACCTCGGTATCGTCCTCTAGTTTCGGTTTTGGCTCCGTATACGGTGTCGATGGATTTGACGCTCTGCACACGGTTTGGTACATTTTCACGTAGGGATGTTGGATAATTCTTCAAGCTGGCGAAGGGCGTCAAATTAGGTAGAAGCGGCAGTGTTTAACAAACGGAGCTGGACCGTCGAAATGGATGCGTTGGGTTGGAAGGTTTTCATGCTTGGTGCACCTTCGAATCGGAGCACACACTTCTTTGGCGTCGATGGAAAGCTGATGCCAAACGACGTTTAAGTCGTATGGAGGGTAACGAATGAAGATGGTGTTACCGTTTGGCAGGAGCACTTGACGTTCTTGAGGCAGGAGCACCTCTAGGCGTTTTCAGTTTTAGAAGTACTTTAACAATTCGGCGAAGCTCCCGCAGTCATGAGTTATTTCTGCCGGCGTGTTTGCGGAGAAACTCTTGGATCTGCGGTTAAGTTGAGCGAGATCTTCGTAGAAACCCTGGAAGCACCGCTGGCACAGATGAGTGAGACATTGACGGAGTTGGCAGCTGCACGTGGGATGGAAGCAGAAGGAGCAGTGAACAACCGCACAGGGATCTGCTGACATGACACGACGACAGCTGAGCACGGACTGCGTGTTAAACGTGGAGGAGAATGCTTAGTTGAAGTCTCCATCCGCAGGAAATGTGTGGGAAAGGATGGGAGATAAAAGACCGCATCCGCAGGAAGTGGTGGGGATGTTCATTGGCAGGAACACCGGGCATCCTGAGGAAGCGATAATGGGAAAGGAAGTGAGCAGTGGAGTAATAGGAAAGCGAACATTCGCAGGAAGTGGTGGGGAGATGTGGAAAAAACCAACATCCTGAGGAAGCGATAATGAGCGTGGGAAAGGAAAGCGGATATCCGCAAGGAGATGTTGAACTGTAGGAAAACCCGTATCCGAAGGAAGCGATAGTGGGAGGATTTGAATTGGAAGGAAATAACGGTGGATTGGAGAAAACCCAAGCTCACCACCAAAATTGCTTTTGCGATAGGTGATTCTGCCTCGGTGTTCATCTTCTTCTTGCACGATCGATCTGTTCTCATGGACGCTGAACTTCCACTTGTCGTGTATAAGATCGGGTAGGATATAGGGCGGTACATTGCCCAAATGTACTGTTAAGCATTTACCGAAGCACATGCGGTCTGGTGTATCGTTTCCTGCATATTAGCCACGGAAATGTACTGTTGTTCGAAGAACATGATGTGTAATCCCCTTGTGGCCACAAATTGGAAACATCGATGGGCCGACTGGTGCTCCTCTTCTTCACGATTTGTGCTGCAGGAAGCCCACACATGAGATTTGAAATGGATATCGTTGAAACTGATGTTGAAGAAGACGAAGTGAATTTGGCTCTCGAAGCTGTGAATTTTGATGGACACAGGTTTTCCGTAGTAGGTATGAACGTCGAAACGGAGTGAATAAGGAGCTTTTATTTAGGATACCCCTCTGTTTCGTAATTTTTAAACACCTTGGTTCCCTCGCAGTACACGGAGACGTAGTTTCTGCATCCCATGCTGGAGCTGTTGACGGCTCCGTGGTTGAGAGGCGAATGAGGGTTATGGTTGAGTGATGTTTTGGACGAGGAGCGGAGGAGAGGTTTAAGGAAATGTTCTATTTCCAGGAAGGTTGGAAAATTAGCGCACCGGATATACATGGTGAACTGGGTAAAGTTTGTGGAATCGAAAGGGACGTTGGAAGCATAAAGGAGGTACTTGCGGTTTGCCAAGATTTGATTTTGCACGTCCATTTCTTCTTTTCTCTTGTAACACAAGATAACGGTAATTATTCGTTGCAAGCTATGCAGTGCATCCCATTCTTGCGGGGGAAGCAGATGATGTTGCCTGCAGATCTTCGAAGACGATGTTTAGCTTTCGGAATGCGCAGCTAAAGAGGGCCGAAAGGCGTGCGCAGAACTGTTACTCTTACAGATGTCCCTCGGAGTGGTGAAGGCGGCTATGAACGATAGACTTAGCTTCGGCGAGCTTGTTCCATTCTGTGGAACTGAGGACGGCGGCGTTGCGTTTCCCGCATTTTGCAAGGGTCAACACGAGCTGGTGAGGAGGGGCGGGCGAAAATCCCACGCACACGAACTTGGTTTGTTGTGGATTGAGAAAGTGTATGTCAGAAAGGGGTCCGATGAAAGGAAGTTCCTTGGGCAGTTGATCTTGCGGGTCGGCAGAATGCTCCTCGATGATAGTAAGTTGTCTTTTGGCTGAGGGTGACTGAGCCAGTGTTTATGGACTCAGCGCACTGAAACAAGGGAGAACGTGAAAGAGCATTATAAGATTGATGAAGGAAAGAAAAAACGGAGAGAGAAGGAGTTTGCTTACCTGTGCGGTGTCTGTGCGGGTTCTGTGTTTCACTGCGAATAAGGCCGGCGGCGCGCGCATTGCGCTTTATAGCAGCGGGAGCGAGTTCTGAAAGCACATGAGAGAGAGAATGAGCACCACAGACCATGGAGTGGTAAGAGCTGGTGTTCAAACAGTTTGGTACCTGCAAAGGTTGACACGTTTGTAGAGAGCCGGAGCATTTTCGGAGACATACGTCTTTTATTGGTGTTTGAATGACGGCATCGTTTTGCTTATAATCGCTGACGTGAAATTTGGAAAAGAACGCGTTTTTGGGACAGCCGGGGCAGCAGTGGGTGACGTAATGCCCGCACGTGGTGCTGTCATACCCTTGCAGCCTTCTGGCTTTGTGCGTACAGCGGTTACCGCAGGTGCCGTTGAGAAACTTTATAAAATGAGGCGACAGGCGAGCTAGACCTAGCCGTCGAAATACTCTCCAGGACCGCTCTGTGCGACAAAGATGCAAAACCAGTGCTTGCCTGGCTGGGTGATGGGGTCGGTGTTAGCGACTAAGGCAAACGGAAGTTTACGATGGGTGCTTACTGCGGGTAGTGTATCACAGGGGAAAATGTCTAAAAAGTGAGGGTTCGTTGAGGGGAAGGTGGATAGAAAGCGGTGTATTTCAAGCGAGTTCATGATATGAGAATGGATCTGTTGGCGTCGATTTCGAGGGTACGATGTATTTCCGCCAGCACGAGAAGAAGGACTGGTTCTGCCAACTGTTTTGGAAAACCAACTCTTATAGACACGGAACCGTGGCGCTGACCGGAGATGTAACATTCGTTTCCGCTCATGTCTGCAGTGAGATCGAAAGCTCTGACGGTGCAACCGTAAGCGTAGGATTGTCCACAGATGGAGTGCTCCTCGTCTTTGAAATAAATGCCGAGGCCGTCTTGGAGGGTTTGAAAGCATTGCATGTAGTGCCCCTTATCAAAGTTGGGTTGAAGGGATTGAGAGGGTACGAGTTGAATATTGACGTAGAGTTGAAACGTGTTCATGTTGAAATGTTGGAAATTGAAGGGATTTTGGTGACGTCCCCGGTATAGGCCTTGTCGCAGACCATGGCGACTACCATCTCCTGGGAATTTGGCATGTGAAGACGTTGCTAAAGGTCATTGCGCTGGTCTCTTAGGAAATGCTGAGGGCGTGATAGCTCTCATCCTTGAGATGGTACTTTGCGTTGCTCTTTGATGAGCAAGCTTGATGGTGGTCGAAGGCGTAACAGCTTTTATATGTAGCGTGGCTGATTGAATATCGGTGTAATCTTTGAAGGTGGTCTTTTCGAAAAACAAATGGAATTGGGGGGAGGAAGGGGTGAGCTTGATAGTGACGCTGACGTTGTTGAGCAGCAATGATGCCTGCCTAAACGGAGCATAAGATACGGGCGCCATGAGCTGCACGACCCTGCTGGTAGTGGTGAACCGCTTGCAGAACAGGAACCCGGCGTTGGCGGGAAACGTGTTCATGATTCCCGCCGTGGCTTTTATCCAGAGAGCGAACTGTAGCTTGGAGTTCGTGGCATCTTCCGAATAATTGAGAAGAGTCTCGAGGTACGTTCTATAGGGGTACTCCACCCGTGGCATGGAGACGATGAGCTATTGAACGACACATCCACTTGCTGAAACAGGGAATTTAGCGCATTGTTGACGAAAGTGACGTTATATTCGGTTTTGAGAGCTGCTCCCTCGGCATCGACGAAGAGCTCTAGGATGACGCAAGTCATGTCGAGGTATTGGTCCGCATTTTCGGAATAATAAAAAATGATGGGAGCGTTATTCATGATGGTGTTTTGAAAGTTTAGGGATACGAACTGAGACTCTTCCATGTTCATCTGAACGGGAAGGTCTTTGAAGAGATAGAGTTCGGAACTCATGTGAATGACTGCTTCGGACATTATAAGAACACGTCCTGCACTTTCCCTGCGGCGTTTCAGCATAGACTGCTTTGGCTTGGAGAGTTTCGCACGTTTTATTGCCTTGAGACGTTTGACGCCCGACCCTAACATCGAATCGATTTTTTCGTCTGCCTTTCGTTTGAGACTTGATCCCGCCTCCTTTAGCATGAGCTTGAGTGCTTCCTTAGGAGGTCTTCCTCTGGCGGCCACATCACTTTGAGTGTCTCTTTGACAACCGCCTTAGTGCCGCTCTTAAAGAAGGGTAGAACGGTTCTGAAAAGACCTCCGAATGCAGAAAACAGGCCGCTTCTTCGCTGGTAGCGCTTCCCGCGACAGAGAGCGAAATACCGATGGTCTAGCGCGCCATCGGCTTTTTTTGAGATAATATTGCGTGACCGTGTGCACGTCCATTACTGTTGCTTTGGTCCGAAGGTGAGCACTATAGTGGAAGATAATCCGTCGGCAAATGGCAGGCGCCATAACCGTTCCTTAAATCTATGTTGACGGTTTTGAAGTCTTGTGTGATGAGCCGTACCCAGTTTCGTTGGACATGTACGTGTTGTTGCTATTTTCATACTCCACCGCCACGCTCTCTATGGCTTGCACAAATGTGTCGCCACCACTTGCGTTGCAACGAGGTTAACGTAGATACACATTCCGTAACGGAACTCCATATATGGGTCTACGGGGTATTTGGGTCTTTCTGCAGGATGATGTTGGTGTAGGGTTCGAAGTCCAGCATCTTGGCCATCGTGGGTTTGAGCAGCAAGCTGTGAATGCGATGCGGCGGTTCGGTGCCAGCTGGTGGATCGGGAGTTGCGGCGGTCTACGAAAGGGATGGCTGTGCGTCTTCGGGTGTCGATGGAGCGGTTTGATCTGGTTTAGGCTGCTGTGCAGCAGCGGATGGGGGAAGTGCGCCGGTTGATGGATTGGGAGAGCCCGGCGGCTTTGACGGCTGCTGTGTGGCACCGGGTGTGATCATTGAGGATGATAATTTTGGGGTTCTCGACGGTTTAGGGTTTCCCGGTGCGTCGCTTATCATCGCTTCGCCGGGCACCGTGGTCTTTGCGACGCTGACAACGTTCTCCACGAAACCGTCAAAAGGAATATCGGGACGTTTCTGCGCATGTGTGACTGCAGCGTTCACGCTGACCGTTCTGTTGCGGTCGTTGTATAGAAAAAAAGGTTTCCACGTTCAAATTCTGCTCGATGACGGCGTTCGCCTGGCTGACGAGGTCTTTGGGATCGTGCACGATGCCCGGGGGCATTTGCAAGCCAAATTATAAATGCGTGGGGCGGCGCGTCATCGTGTACTTTGAGACAGTATTTTATATCACAACACTGTGAATGCCAGAGTGATTGTAGTGTAAATTAACATTATTGTATGACAATGTTTGTTAATTATAAGCATTGTTAGGAAATAAGTTTACACGGCCTCACTGAAACTGGCAATAGGAGCGGGTAACAATGAGCGAGGGGGTGAGTTGTTTATGAATTAGAAGAGACAAATAAATGACGTCAGAGTAGCGCGCTTTTTTTTTTAGAAATGGAGGGAATATCTTCCCTAGTTCGTAATTTTGATTGGATATAAAAATAGACGCTAATAATGACGCGCTTTATTAACCAACAGCAGCTCTGTTATGTTTAGGCATATCGGGGTGAGGGAGTATAAATTCTGAAGCCAGAGACAAGTATCGCGCAGTTCAACAGAATCATTCACGGGTTACACGTCGCGCAGTTCAACAGAATCATTCACGGGTTACACGTCGCGCAGTTCTACAGAATCATTCACGAGTTACACGTCGCGCAGTTCAACAGAAGCATTCACGATGTACACCTTACGCAATTCTACAGAATTTCTCGCGTCGTAAAGTTAGTTATAAAATTTGAAATACGCGAATTAATAATGCGCGGCAAATAAGTGATTATAGTTACATTCGAAATATATAACAGTTTCAGTCAGGCGTGTATCAAGAGTAAAAATGTGAACTTAATAAAGTGTGACGGCAATAAAAGTGTAAAAACCAATTCTTTTATCAGTGTTATCTTTTAGTAACAACTCCTTTCCGTTTACACAACCTGTTCAAGAGAATTGCTCGACTGAGTAATAATAGCTAGCCGGAGGACAAAGAACCCAAAATACAAAATAGTAAAACAATAACAGGCGCTCAGCAAATAAGATAATAACACGAACGATACCGTGACAACAACCGATGAGCTGTGCGTCGCCTTGAGAAGCGTTGTAGAATTTCACCGGGTACCTCATCTTTTACAGGGCCACTTCCCACTATCCCTGCAGCGCGATTCTCTCTGACAATATGTTGGAAAATTTGGAAGTGGTGTCGTCGGTAAAGTAATGCATGGAAATGTTGCTCACGAGCGTGAGCGAGAAGGTTTCGGTCTTGATCATATCGAAGCGATGGTTGAAGCCTGAACCCACGAGTTAAATTAAGAAGCATAGCCCTTACACTTGTGATGGTTGTAAATTTTATGTATTAATTTTTTACATTTACTTACGGTATTCCGAGTTCCCTGTTTCTTCTCTTTGGCTTTTAAGTTATGTCCCGCTTGCCTGCTATCTCTTTGGATTGGGGCCTGGGTTTGGGATTCCTGCCTGGCGCTGCCCGCCGGCCTAGTGACTGACCTCATTTTGGGTCGGTAGCGTGCCACGTTGCTTGGTGAGCGAGGCTTTGGGTGCGGCAGTGACTGTGTGGCAATCGCCAGTGTGAGAAGCACTGGTTGGCCTGGTTTTTTAAGACTTCTTAAGTTATTGTATTTGAGAGCTTTCTAAAGGAATTCTATATCCACTACTGTCCAAGGTAGGATTCTGTGATTCAGCTCACTTAGTGCATAAGTTGATTATGGTGGAAAGCAATTACGGCCATTTCGTAAGCCAACAATTATCGAAGCGATCGTAAGTGACTGGAGTTAAAAGATTTTTTTAGATCATTTTTCAGTGTATTAAGTGTTGTGTATTTTTCTTACTCATTCAAGTAAATGGAACTGTGAGGGTTTCTTTAAAATGCTGTGTTTTATTTTCCCCACTATTACGATATTGTATTGCTAGAATGCTTTTCTTCGTTCCTATTTGGCCCTTTGCCATTCCGGTTGAAGGTCAATTACAAGGCAAAGTCAAATTTAAGAGTGCCTGTGTCACCTATTTTGGGTTGTTAAATTGTTCAATATTAGAATTGTGTATATGCTTTTAATATTTTAAATATATTAGCAGCGAGTAGGTGAATGAAGATTTAATTTCAGCTGCCGCCTTTGACTCGATTATTATCACAATATACCTACTTTGCTTATTGTATTTTTTTACTGTTGTTAATATTGGGTTTTGTAATAGTTGTGTAAAAGAACTTTATTTTGATCTTATATCTTTTCCTATTTGAAAGGCCTTAGTAAGTTTCACCTTAAAGGCGGAGTAATTTTGTATTGCTTTCTCCTCTGGATGCAAGATTTATTTGCTTTGTATGAATTTTCAGGCCTTTATACTAAGATTCTAGCATCACCACTAATTTTTAAGATTTCAGGTTTTACGAGTAATGCACATATGCACTGTATAGGACATATCCAGACTGATTTTACCTTTTGTATTTGTTACCTTTAATGACAGTTTGAATCTAACTTGTATCACCTTTAAAGTTCTCACGATTTACTACCATCGTTTTAGTGCATATGTGCTGTTGCTTAACTTCTGTGTTTATAAAGTGTTTCCATTTACCTTTTATTCTGGAGTGAAGGATAAAATTTTTCCTTTCTGGGAAAAGTAATTCAGCTTTGTTTTAGGCTTTCTCTTACTGGTTTCTATTTTGGAATTTAAAAGCTGTCCAGCAATTATATTTGCTGCTAATCGGATAGCGAGAGTTCCTGGACGAAGTATAGATTAATTGGTGGATTTATAATTACTTTAATATGTTTACGTCAAGTAGACATAAAAGCATTAATTGCTTATTCATCGTTTTGCAAATATTGCTGTATCATTTTAGACATATAGGAGGTATTTTAATGTTAGACTTCATTGGGATTTAACTTTAAAAGCAAGTTTTAATTCTAATTAAATTTCTATTATTTTCGGGTTACATTCATTTTGCCTTTCTTTGGTATATATTAAAATTCGTAAATTGTCTTAGTATAACTAGGATATTGTTATTTTTAGTTCTCTTGTTAGTTTTATATATTTTTTTTTTGTAACTTTCAATTTTTTTAAAAGCCATTGGGATAGTTATCTTCCTGATGATTAAATTTGCTATTACTTTAAATCTGCTTTCATATTTTTCAAGCTATTACTTACTGACAAAGTTTCAATTACTATGTTTGCCTACCTATTTTGGTTTAAAGCTAAATGGATTTAAATTTTGCTATTACTTTAGTCAAAGGTTTAATTAATCAGAGGCTTCTAATTATACCTCTGATTATTGATTAATGCTTTATAGAGTCTGTTGTGTTTACTTTGGTTGTACTTCATTTTTAATTGTTTTTCAGCTCTTTGATTATTTTATTGTGAATACATTTGTGAATCTATGTCTAGGATAGGGTTGTTCATTCATGCTTAGAAAATAAAGCTTTTCGATTCGGGTTTTCCGTTTGTTTTTACTAAGAAAGAAGTTGGGTTTGCGACCAGGGTTTTCTTGTGCACATACCATAGATTTTGCATCTGATTCTTTGTTTTGTTTGACATCCCCTGTGGCATTCGTTAAGGCCTTCCATATCGTCTTGCTGTCGTCTTCAGGTTGCAGACGCTTATCTTAAACGGCTGCTTGGTTTCGGTGGCTCCATCACGTAATTTTGCCTGGTGAAGCCATCGATTCTCATTGCACACTTAACCAAAAGTTGTTTGTTCCGCCCGCGCCCCTTGATTTGTAGGACGCGATCTATTTTGAACGTTTGAGGAAGCGGAAGCTCGACCTTTTGCAACTCTTGGGTGTAAAAGTTGCCGTCTATGTCCTCTGCGGTCAAATCCTTGAACTTATATATCATCGGTTGACGCCGCACGATCCTATCCATCACGAAGGTTTCGTCTGTCCTGTGCTGCTCATATCCCTTATCGAATTTAATTTTTCCTTAGATATGCTCACCTGATCTCCGACGGAGTATTTGGGCGGCGCTTTGCCTGTCGTCGTACAGATTGTGGTACACTTGCACGATGTTATTTTCGTTGACGTCCTTGGGTGCAATTTTGATGGACCTGTGATACAAATTTGTACGACTGCAGCAGTGCCGGAAGTACCTCCACGTATCTTTAGGGGTTCATGTGCGTGAAATATTTTCACATCTTCGTCTTCAGAGTGCGGTTGAAGCGTTCGACGATGCTGGTTTTGACATTATTTTTGGTGATGTAATGAAGCACGCTCTGTTTGTTGAGAAAGTCTCGAAAGGATTTTTTTGGTAAACTCCGTTCCCTTGTAGGTCTGCAGAACCCACGGAACGCACTCTGAGAATATAGAGCGAAACCTTGTGCCAACTCGGACCCCAATTTCGATTTTAGAGGAACGGCCCAAGCATACTTGGAGAAGACGTCGTTGACGGTGAGAATGTACACCCAGGGTTGGTTGTGCTCATTGATGCTCTTCATGACACTTAGATCCGCCTTCCAAAGATCGTTCATATTGGTCACGTGGTAGTATCGAGTTGGAAATCGCTTCCGAACCTGTTTGTGCAACGTGTAACTGTCCTGGGCTCGAAGAAACGATTCTATGGTTGCCTTTGAATTTTTCCGTGGCCTTTCGGAGCGCGCTGACCGAGCCGAACCCGGCAGGGTGTTTCGGTTTTGCACAATAACGTCTTATCGTCTTCCATTCCTTCATCACTTACTTGTAAAATGGTTGCCACTTTCGCATGCGAAGGTTATAGCTGGGCCTGCTCGGTTTCTTCTTGGGCGAGGATGCAGGAGGTCTTTCCTTCTTCTTCTTCTCGGGCGAAAAAGGGTTGGATTTCACGTATCTAGACGGCTTCTTTGCGCGTACCACTTTGAGAAGGTGAACGTCGTCCTCGTCGTCGCTTTCAATATCGCGAAAGTAGGGCCGTCTCACTCGCGTCACAAGATCGAAATAGTTTCCCAAGTTATATTTCATTAACCGCCACTTTTGTTCGGCAGGTATTTGTTTTTTTGCGCTCAAGGTCCTCCATTTTTTTAGCCAGGCTAGCTATGGTTTTGTCGAGGAAGTGAAGCTGTTCTACGACTTTTGGGCTGCGGAGCCACGACGTTCTGCCTGCCGAGTTTCATCCCATACGTTTCGACACGAACGTGCCACCCAGAGAAGCCAGTAGACGAAACGCCGGTAAACATCGTCCTTTCCGAATCAAAATTTGCTTGTTTTTCTTCAACGGTAACTTCTTGTCAATTTACTTTCCCAAAGCCGATTTATGCCCTTTTAAGCGATTCATACACCTGGCGGGCAGTTGCACATTACCTCTGCATACGTTGAGCATGTATTCGCAAATGGATTTGATCAGATCTCCGTTGGCGTTTCTGAACACCTTCTTGCGCATGGCAGGTTTTGCCTTGGCCAAGACGGTGAGATTTCCGTGCTGCCTCGCTATGCCGGGCTGCTGAGTTTGGCCACGCTCGTCCTAACCCGAACCATGTTTGCGCGGTAATGACGCCAGAGACACGCTTTATTTAAAAACAAAACCCCGCTAATCGACGTTCATTGGAGACGAAATACGAAAGCGTCTCTCCCGGCAGCACGGCCGTTCGATACCTGTAGCGGTCGGGCGTGTATTGCGTGCAGTAGTGCACCACACACCCGTGCGGCTGGTTGGTGGCGTTTTCGAAGCCTTGCAGCAGAAACTTCGAGTTCCCCGGTTCGATCTGTTGGCACCGCCTCTGTACTTGCATCTTATCCGTGTTGTTCTTGAACGCCACGATGTAGTTTGCGTTCAGAGATATCGTTCTATACTTCTGTCCCTGCGGGAACATGTTCTGAAGAATGTACACGGTTGCGAAACGCTTGTGGTGCGAGTCTTTGGTGAAAAAATTGGACACGTTCGAACCCCCGCCCTCGAACATGAGGTCGTCGAGGACCACGAGGTCGTTCTCAATTTTTAGAACTTTAATCGCGGCGGCCATGTGCCCTCCTCCTTTCCCGACCAGCTCATCCCACTTGCTACTCTCACCGTCATTCTCAGTCTCGTTCTTAAATTCTCCGGAGCTACCATGGATCCTAACACGACGACCATCGTCAGCACGGAGGTTTATTCTACATCACCTACTACTGGACGTGTGTACAGAGAGTTGGTATTACATCAATTTTTCAACCAGCCGCAGAACACAGAGCATTCTCTGATCGACAACTCACAGCAGCAACAGCATCAACACTGCGCTCCTGCCACCGACGTCCACAACTGTCCGCACAATGCCGTGCTTCCTCTCTTCAAACTCCACCATCTTCAGCCGCTTAATCCGTCTACACCGTTGTTGCCGGCTCTGCCAAACTTTAACGTCACCTTTGACCATTTTCGGCAGGCACCGCCTCAAGCTCTTCAACCATCGCCAACCCACGCCAACCAGTGGTCTTTGGTTTCTTCGTCTCTGCAGATGCAGGGTGACCAAAAGTGCCGACGGCGACATTTTCTCTGCGGGGGCCATCATTACCACTGCTGCAGGCATTCCTCCTCCACCACCTCCGCTACCAGCTCATCCCACTTCTTCCTATTCCCCTGGTTCATAGTTGCCGTCATCTCCCACCCTTATTTCTTCCATTTCACCCCTCATCGTTGTCTGTTTTTATTCTTTCCCAACTCGAACTCACCATCCTCCTCCAGCGACCCCCAGTTCTCGGCGGTTCTGTAGTTCACCTCCACGCCGCTAGCTTCCCCAACCTCACATTTACCAGCATTTAACCCGTGTCCCTCAGCCGTATCGAGGTGCAACGTCTTTCTACTTCTCCTCCACGTCTGCACAACTCCTACTCCGATGACGAAATAATCCCTCTCTCTCGTTCTCTCCATTCTCCTCCCTTTAATATTTTCACGCCAATTACTCCTCAAAAATTAATTTCCCCACCCCACACATCTTCAACTCTCCTACTCATGTTCTTCTTCCGCAGTACATCCCCAGCACCGACCCAGGTCAGTCGCTGTTGCAAGTGCTCTCGTGCACGCCTACCGTGTTTCGACCTAGAAAGGGGGCCCGCAGAAGTCTTTTTCCTGCTGCTCCTCCGCCTTCAGAGTTCGTTCTGCAGCACAGGACCGGGTGGCATTCCACCGTCGGGTGGCGTTCCACCGTCGGCAGTTTCCACTCCGGTGACGACCAGGAAATCGAGTTTGTTACCGACAACCACGAGAATATGTCTGACCTAGCACTACCGTTCTTAGTGTCAATCACTGTAGCGGTACGTCGACGACTGGCTCGCCGGTTGCAACCCTTCACGTCGCGCAATCCGGCAGACTCCACCACTCAGGGTAACGAAACCACGCATGTCGTCTTAAGGCTGTAGTTTTCATTGCGTGTGCTTTTTGCAGTGTTTGTTATGCGTGTGTAATACATAATTTTTTAAGGTTCTTTTTTCACAAGTATTACAAAAAACATTTCAAAAGTGTTGTATTTCGCAAAACAAACATTGCAACTAAATCATTCAGTGTGCAAGTGCTAACCAAATCACAATAGTTTTTTTAATTGTATCTCGCAAAACAAACATTGCAAGTAAAAAACATTCCATGTGGAAGTGTTAACCAAAGCACAACAGCTTTTTTAATTGTATCTCGCAAAACAAACATTGCAACTAAAACATTCCATGTGCAAGTGCTAACCAAAACACAACAGCATTATGTAACCATTGTCATTACATGGTCTCATTCAGCAATTATGCATTGGTGCCCTCTATTTAACAGCGCAACAAATACACTTGTAAAAAATTATTTTAACGCGTTCCCCCTATACGTGTAACGATATTTTGGTAAATTTAATTTCACACCGTGGAGAATATCTGCACGATTTTAATTTCTTAGCTCGCCGCGATATTATTTTTAATCCGCGGTGCCTCTTTTGTCAGGCTTATAAAGTTTGTCAAATTCAGAATATTCCTAACCCGTATGCCCATTTACATACATTTCTTTGTAAGTGCCAAACTAACAAAGAGACTCATTTCTTGCGCTAGGTTCTTTCATACTATACGCAATGTTTTGCTGTAACAAATCCGGTTTCTGCACTTCATGCATTGCTAAGCAGTGTCAAGCACGTCGTGCTTGCTTTGTGTTTGGTAACTCAATAATTTTTAAACATTTGTTTACAACAACAGTTTTTCCTGCTCTCGTTGTGGAGGGTATATCGCCTAAAGGTATTTTGTGTTCTCATTTGTTAAATGCCCTATTGATATTTTCGTTTTGCACATGTTTGTTTCTCCTTTTTTATTCAGTTTCTAATTATAATGCTTATCTAATTTAAAACCTTTGTGTTCTTCATTTACCCCTTTTTTCTCACATTTTCTTAGAAGTCGCCTAAAAATAATATATTAACACAAAATCAATTTTCTTTTAAAAAAATCAGAAAAATCTATACCCTTTATACATTTTGTGTATGTGTATTCTCATTTCACCTTATTCATAATTAACCTAAATGGGAGTCCTTTACCTCTCCTCATATTTTCTTATCTATCTCAAAATATACTCCTACTATCCTTCTTCAATAAGTATAAAAGTAAAAAAAATTGTTCTTAGTTAATGTTTTCATTTTCAATCACATCTTGTCACATTTTCCAAATCACCCGTCTCGTCATTCAACTCCAACCCACACCTCCCAAATCTAACGCAATTCCCACTATCCTCAACGCTATAGCAATAATTCTCGTTAATTATTTCTTTTCTAGCTCATCGTTTCCTTTTATACCTCTCTTCCACCCACATATACCATCTATTCTCACCAGACATTATTCCAGCAATCATAACACATTTTATTTCCTCCAATCCACACCATCTATTCCCTTCCTCCACCAATCACATGTCGTCTTATTTTCAACAATCACTACACGCCACATCACTTCCTGTTATAGTTACTTTTTATCCCTCAACCGCCATATTTTCATTCTTTCAGACTCCGACCTCCGCACGCACACCTCGCTAAACCCCGTTCCTCTTAATCAGCCACACTCATTTCCTGTTCATTTTCATATCTCTTTACCCAATCCTTTCAATATCTTCCTCCTTTCCCCTCATCCTCTTTTATCCATTAACTTCTCAATCACGTGCCAATACATCCATCCTCACTTCTTTATCTCATATTCCCTCTTTAAGCAAGCGGATTATCCTTAAAACTCACCGCTAATGGCAGTTTTTCGAACTTAGCGCTAACCCATTAATCCACATTAATCCATCGGGTTAAGGCAGATTATGACGGATTAACGTAACACCAACGCCACCTAGCGGCAGGATTATCGTTAATCCACTTGCATAAAGAGGGGACTTAACTACTGTGCCAATTTATAAAGGGAAAGGAAGTGTCAAAGATCCAATTAATTATAAGCGTATTAGTTTGCTGTCAGTCTTATAAAATACCTATTCAGGAGTTTTAGCAACTATATTGCAGAAATGGGCAGAGGAAGAAAATAAAGTATCATATTTCAGAGGGGATTCAGAAAAATGGGAGAACAGTGGACAATATTTTCATTATAAAATCAATTATGGATAAATACTTAAGTATTAAAAGAGGTAGGGTATACATGGCATTTATTGACTTAGAGAAGGCATTGAATACTATTGATAGAGAGGCACTATGGAGTAAACTAATACTAAGGGACTTAGCTTAAAATTCATTAGAGCAATTCAGAATATATATATGAATAATAAGTTTTATATTAGGCTGAATGGTGATGAAATTATGGGGAAAATTGACAGTAATATGGGGTTAAGACAAGGTTGCAAACTTAGCCCTATACTATTTAACTTATTTATTGACGATATCTTGGAAGAGTTGAATACGGATAACTTATATTTACCCACAATAAATAATAGAGGAATTCCAGGATTACTTTTTTCAGATGATTTAGTGGGAGGTTCTATTTCAGTAGGATGTCTAACAAAAGCGTTACATATCATTATCATATCATTTTGTAGGAAATAACGTTTAAGAATAAATTTTAAAAAGTCAAGGATAATGGTATTTAAAAAGTGCCATAAATTGAAGGAGCAAAAGTGGTATGCGGAAGGGGAAGAGTTGCAAATAGTAAACAAGGTTGATTATTTGGGAGTAAGAATAAGTGGTAATGGGAGATGGAAAGATCACAAGATAAGTGCATTAGCTAAGTGAAGATTAGCAATGGTTGCTATAAGAATATGCTTAAAGAAAATACCAGATATGCAAACTAAACGGTTGGAAAGGTAGTTGAAGCAAAAATGGTCTATGGATCAAAGATTTGGGGAAGTGACAAAGGATGGGAGATGATTCATAAAGTACATAGATCGTTTTTGTAAATGGGTGTTAGCTTTATCTATTTCATCACCTAATGGAGCGGCAATGTTGGAGTTGGGAAGAGTAGGTAGCAAGGGCATTAATAGAAGAAAGGATACTTAAATATTGGCATAGATTGAAATCATTGGACGAGCATAATATATTGAGGCAATGTTTAATAATCGAAAAAAATCCAGTGATGGGATGTACTGTCTCAGGAAATAAGGAGAATTCTATAGGAAATAGGAATGGGTAACTTATGGAATGACAGAGAGGGATTGGTTAAAGGTATCTGGAAAGAAATGAGGAACAGAGTGGAAGATATAGAGAAACAAGAATTATTTCAAAGTCTGGAAGGAAAGAAAGGTTTGGAACTATATAGATAATTAAAGGTGAACTGAGGAAGGAAGGAAGGAAGGAAGAAGTACGTGGACATACGTAATAGGTTGGTGAGAGAAGGGTGGGCCTGCTCTAGATTAAGTGCACATAGGCAAAGGGGAGATAGGAAGGGAGCGAATTTGAATAGGTGTCCTCTTGTGGAGAGGCAGATAATGATTTGCATTATATAATTGAATGTGGAGAAACTAAGTTGTGGAGAGATCGGGTTTTACCTAAAGAATGAGAGAATGTTAACAAAGAAGTATTAAAATTTAGGATAATAAAGTACAAAAGGAGAGGGATATCAAAAGAATAGGAGAACATATGGGGAGAGTAAGAGAAAAATGGTTTAGAAAAATAAAACAATATGAATTTGTTATGACCCATCATGCATAAATAACCATGGTATTAAAATGCATGATGGAATAAAGAATAAACAGCAACTCAAAGTAATGCATTAAAATTTGTAATATTTTTGTATAGCATTATGGAAATAAATACATGCATATTTAACCATAACTTAAAAAAGCTTACCGTATATAGGATACATGTGTTTTGGTTTGAAGAGAATAAACATATATTTTGCGTACCTCATTAAGCACTACAGCGATTAACATGATTCAATAACCATTTTAGGGCTAAAGTTTACAGGGAGGAAAGGACGACACCTACATGGTGATTCTAATTGATATACTGAATGAAATACTGCAGAAACAATTTTTATCTGAGTGTTATGTTTTCCAAAAAGTTAGTTCTAACGAAATTTCACCACCTAAATACTTTTTTCTGCATTTGAGTATCCAAGTGTGCTTAAGTGTGCAGATAGTTTTAAAGAAACTGAACATATGTATTTCTGCAGATATTACTGCTAAAACCATTTTGCATACTTTATTTATTAGCTTTCCATACGCTTCTCCTGTAGATCGCTTAAAATATTGCAACTTCGTTCAGTTTTCCCTGCCACTTTACTAAGTTCTCATTATCACTTCACTAATGTGATGTAGTTCAATTTTCATTGTCACTTCATTTTCACGTTGCGACGTAGCGGTGTATTGATATATGCGCGAAGCAGCCTCTTTTTCCTTCCGGTTCACTCGTTTGGGAGCCGAAGACATGATCTGTATAATCTCTCGCAGTAGCAACGCTCACTGTACGTCACCGCCTCACAAAGAGACACACTGAAAAACCAAGCAGTTTGAGTTGAATCAAGATCAACTCCCTACCTCACCTACTAACTGGCTCTCACGCTTGCTTATAATATAGCCGCTGGAGTTTTCGAAAAGATTCTGGAATGTTCGGGAGAGGGGGAGAAAGAAGGTTCCAGAAAAATCCCTCTCGATACCGCTTCTGGCATTTATGCTGGGTGAGAGCGCTACCCCATCGGCTTAACTCTTCATCCGGACAGTCGGTCGGCTCCTTCTATGCCATATCTGAGGCCCATAGCTACGTTTGAATGTGCTGGAGTTGTTATGAGCAGTTACACTGAAAAAGTGCGTATGGCGAATCGCCACCTGATGGAACCTCTTAAGGCACACACCAGGTCTAGTTAAAAAGATTTTTATTTATTGCAAATGAAATACTGTAGATGCAGTTAAGTTTGCTGGTGGAATCTCTGGAGTTTCTTGAACAGTATCCTTAATATTTCAACGAAGGCACGGAAAACTATCCCCTGCATTAACACCGGACCGCAGAGTTCACCTACCACTGTCGAAGTAGGATTACTTCTATAGTCGATGGATTAAGATCTGGAGCAGAGTATCATATCACAGGATAATTGGAGTTTCTCATCAACCTAACAAATCTCAAAACACAATTATAGGAATTTTGAACCGCTGTCCTAAAATGACTTTTTTTGCAACATCGCTTCGCAGAATTTTTCAATCCGACACTTCTGTCGCCATGAGCATGTTTTAAGTATCGTGTTGTTTTCAGGATATTCAATTAGAGATGAATGCGAATATTAAAACATAAAACGTGTTTTTAAGAAGGATATTCCAAACATGTAATTTTGTTTTAATATCCAAGTTTTATATTTACTGCAAAGTGTTGCTAAGCATTTGTTACTTTGCGTTACGCGTGTTTTGCGTAATATGTCTCTCAACTTGATCACGTAATATATATATACACTCCGCGTATTCCACCTGCTCCTTCCTTTTCTGCAAACGAGATACTTCGATGTTCCTTTAGCGTTCATTCGAAAATGTTGTCTATTTCCACAGCTCATGTCAGGATTCGGCGTATACCTCAGTGATGCAGATTTATGCCACAGTGACAATCATATGTTTTGAGAGAAATAACTACAAATGCAACAAATGTTAGATTTCCTTCCGCTTAGCAGTTTAAAATGAACATCTATATCCTAAACATTCAGTATAGATTAAAGTATAATTTCAGTGAAGATCAATATATATCTTAGAGGGAAACAGTTAAAAATCACCCCAAAGCCGTAATGCTTACCAAATTCTTTTTTTGTTAGGGTTATCAAGAAATAGGAATTGAGTCGCGGTGAGGAATAATCAACTTTATATTCTAATAGCATAATACAATGATTTCCACATGCTACGAATTTCATCAAGCCGCTTATTGGATCTGATCATCCATTAAATGGAAAAGGAGATAATGATGCCGGTAGCAAATCATTAAAGTATCTGTATTCACGTTTTAGTGTTATATGTCTATATCATAAAAAACAACATATATTTTAATAACGCTGAATTAACTGGAATAAAACATACCCCTCTTCGTTCCCGTAACTTTACAAATATGCCAAAGTCATTAACTCATACATATCTCGATCGTTAGAAGTGCATCGTATCTAAGAATATTAATTGAATGTTTGATTACGTAGGCGGTTAACTAATAAATTTCGCTAATAAAGCCATTTAAATACAAATAATTTCAAATAATTATAATTTATTTGTTGCTACGTTACTGCCAGGATCATTTGTGTTTTATTTTCATTTTGAAATCACGGTTTCAACCAACCGTTATATATTAAAAATTCCGCATTTATGCACCAAATCCGAAATAACCGACTGACTATGGATAGAACGTTGGTGGTGCATCTTTAACGCAGCTTTTTTTACAAACTGTACATACAAAATGAATACACATCCCTCGTGGCATGGATTTTACGTTTAGCTGGGGTCCCCTCTGTTAGCTTCCCATTTTCGCACTCATATTATCTGCCATCAGCATCCGCTTCGGTTAGCGCAAGTCAACAAGATCAAACGGACCAGTTGGCAAGCGTTGCAAACCAACCCTCCAAAATACCAAATGTTTTAAGCTTTCCTTATGGTAATTAGTTTGCTATTATTGAAAGTCATGTTGTTTTCTGTATCAAAGTGTTGTTTATTGAATACTGTATAAGCATACAGAAACAGATTAAAAGCGTTTTGAAATATTTTAGATTCATATGACAATAAAATCGCTACAATTGCATAAAGACAAAGACTCACTTATTTTGAGTCACTTAACCGGTTTGCTTCTTGAGTGGGGAATTTTTGTGCAGCATTAAAAATAAATTACAGTGAAATTGCTATGGATTTTGGAATTCCTTCCTCAGCTAACAATGCTGCTTGTGATGAGAGCCATACTTATACTCTCTTGAGATTTTGGTGTTCATCATGAAAGGCTTGCCACCAAGAAGAGATGCGTATATTTTGTTACCCGTCCATGTTGAAGGTGGGTGCTCAGTGAACTGTTGAGGTCCACTGGGATTTAACTATTAGCATTTTATATTTTTATAGTTTCGTTTCTATAACCCATAATCTATTTCTGTCCCTTGCTGTGATTGCCTGTGATTATGAATGTTTAAACTCCAGCTTAGTTTCTCCTCTAACTTTATTTTTAACGTGCTTTTTACTGTTCCACGTATGTTTAAACGCTTTATGTTCAATTGTATGTATTTCCTTTAAATGTTATAGTCATGATATAATATAATTCACTACAACACTATTAGTGTATATTAAACATTAGATTTTATTATTTTATAAAATTATTTAATTGCCCAGAAAAACTGAGGAAAACCCCCAAAGGCAATTTATTAAATTCCATTTATTCATACATGTACATTATTAGCTGTAAACACTTTACTGATTTAACAGTGCTTTCTGTATCGGTGTATAAAATTATGACTTGGTTGTCTACATACATAAATTATTATAGAATTATTTCTCCAGCGATACATCATGTATTTAAGCAGTAGTCAATTGTTTCCATAAACAGAATGCATTTTTGTGTATTAATCAGTTTGAGTGATTCAGCAGCCTTGTTTAACACGCATACCGTAGATAATTTCGTTGTAACTTTTGTAATTACATGTTATTCGCGTGAATTGTTTTATGTAGTGTGCACATTCCTTTTCGTGCCGCCGCGTATTTGGAAGAGTAGATGCGCGATCTCTATTAAGTGAGAGGAGAAAAATAAATAGTATGCACAATATTATATAATAATGCATTGTAATAGTTCAAAGCTAAAATATGCGATATTTTTAAGATTTTAGTGGTATCAAAACAAGAAAAAACAGTAAAATAATATGTCCTAAAATTTAGAATTTTTACTCAATTCGTGCTTTGTAATCCATGTATTTACGACAGCATGTGTTTTAAATACCGAAAAAGGGGTCGAATTTGAGAGTTTCTAGCATGCACGAAAAAAAGAGCATCAATATGAATAGGCCTAAATTAATGCTATACTTTTGACCAAAATCGAACTTAAGTTTATTGTAGTAATTTTCGATGGTAAATTGTCTGATGAGCTCAAATAAGAAGTATATATATATATATATATATATATATATATATATGTGTGTGTGTGTGTATTCACTTTAAGTTTAAAGGATTTGTAAACAAAACCACGTGACAAGAGAGCACCTCATTGGCTGATGGGCAAACTACAACTTTTCCCGCTTAGCATGTCGTCTCTTCTCTACATAAAACAGTTCGGTTCAGATTGTAACAATGTGTGGATATTCTCGTGCCCATTATTGTAACAGCTCTATTTATGAGACAAAGTGTGTTTGTACAGATTAACCTATAACTAAATGAATCGTTAGAGCAGATGGTTTAAGAGGCTGTGCGCAGGCGCTGCAGTTCATTTCCGGTTTCCGGATAAGCCGTCAGTGTGCTTTTGCAACGTGTTGTGAAGATGAGTGTCATGGCTGAGAATCCTCTGCCATTGTCGAAAACATAAACGCGGGAAATGGAAAGAAGACATTTGCGTTAAAGCTTTTAACAAAGTCTATGAAACGTACCCACCTTTAATCGACAATGAATATTATGGGCCATTATTTAGCATTAATTAACCTTATTGTTAGTGACGCAGAATTGTTGCTCGGATTGCTTGGGTCGCGTTTATTTTGTGTGGTTTTCTAACCTATAGTGCTAATCATTTTCTTAACTTATAAAAGATTAAAGTAAAAGTGTTATACTGATATTAGTCATTAAGTGAATGATTTCTAAACCTGAAGTTAAGAACAGTTTAAACCAGTACCTTCAATCACAGATGCAAACTGTTCAGGCACAACTTTTATTTGTCTATTCTTAGTATAGTGTTTTAGAAGTTTAGGATGTAAGGCAAAATATAGGAATAAGACATATAGTGTTTAAAAGCTAATGATCCCGAGCTGCGCAATACACTGTATTCGAATTCTGTCTGAAACAATTTCCTCTCAAGGGTACTTAGTTCCCGTCATCCTCCACGTGGTGCTGCCATGTGCTCGGCGGAGTGATACATTTAAGTTTCGTTTACTTCTCCTTTTAACTTATAGTGAAAAAGGTATAGTTGGATTCGCTTTGTGACGAAGGTTTGGGCAGTCCTTGTCCCGTTAACCGCAAAAATGTTAACCCCGTTAGCTGTGAAGATAAAGTAAAATGTATGTAAAAAAATCTATTAGGTATCAGTAAATATGGAGATGAAATAGTAATTTTGGAATAATAAATGTTTGGTTTTAAAGCGCACCTAAGCTTTAGTAGTTATATACATTTAATACCTGCACAGCCTTAGTAAGGCACGCTTAGTTATGTACTCCATGGACCTTAAGGACAAGTATGTTAAGGTTTACGCCGTAATTGAGTTCCAGGTTCAATCATTTGGGCAACACTGAGCAGAGTGCTATTCAGAACCGTTATCAGTGGCGGTGAAGAAGTGGTTCGAGATTACAATGCTGCTTATATCCTAGTCGATAGTCACCCGAAATTATCGCAGTGTTGCTAACACTGGGAAACAAATCTCTTTCTTTACGCGCTCTCTTCCGGGAGAAAAAGGGAGAATATCACTACATTCTCTGTACACGAGTTCCGCTCTTTGTTGAAGTTGGAGATAAGATATGAGTTAAACTTTCTGTTGCTTTGTCGAATCACATTTTGGAGGCGGGAATGGTTTGTTGGCGGGAGGTTGTTGTACTTACATATGCAAAACTGCCGTGCTCTATAACTTAATTGTCGTTCGAGTCAAAGTTTAGCTTTAGAATCTGTGCTAAGTGCACTCTGTTTATAATTATGGCATGGAAACTGAAATTTAATATAAAGTAAAGCATCCCACATCTATTTTTTGCCTGTAATACACTCACTGGTGCAGATTTCCGCCAGTTTTTTTCCTGTCTCTCTTCCGCTGTTGAGGAGGTAAAAAGGGCTGAACTATTCCCTGTGTGTGTTATACTCTTGTCTAATCTTTCCTGCTATACATTCCTGATACTTTTCTGCTCTGGTAGGTTCATTCACAGTCTAATCCATCATTTTACATAAAAAACGTAATAAATAATTTTGTGACTTCCATTACGGACACTTATTATTAAACTGCGTAGCGAGATATTACTAGTATCGGTTATTAAATTATAATAAAGCATATAAATAAATTACAGATTATAATTACTTTATAAATGAGAAAATACCATAGACTTTTGTAAAAATAAACATTATAAATGGAGACGAAAATGTAAGAGTTTTAGGAAGGATTTCGCAATTCGTTGAACGAATATTAACTCAGATTGTGTTCTACTGATCGGTAAAGAAATTAAGTGGGAGATAGGTAAGGAAATAATTTGAAATACAAAATGTAAACATTGCAAAGAACAGAAGAACATTAAATTAAAATATATAAATATATGAGAAAATATAAACAGACTTTTACACCGAAAAGAAAATCGTAATAAAACATGATGGCTTCATTATTTTACTTAATAAAGAACTATTTGTAGTATGATGCGGTTATGAGCCACAACTCTACATCAGTCCGCTCTGAGCTCCCGAGAGCTTCAATAAGACTACAACCGAAGAGGATGCTGCAAATACATCCGAAACGTCTGGAAGTTTATCCCACAAGTCCTGAAGCCGCACCACATTACATTGACGACAGTCAGGAAAGCCTTCGCACTTTAATGAACACCTTTCTTGTTATATATCGGTCGTGTATTTCTCTATTTTTCGTGCCTTTTAAATGCAATATAAGCATGGGAACAAAAATACACCAATCGATAGCATTCCAACACAGAGCTGTTTAAAACAATATAAAACAATTATTTAGAAAGAGGTTGTTACTTAATGAGATTCGCCTACATAGTCTGTGTCCTCATGATTTTCTGTTAACATTAACACGACATAAAAGCTTGCCCATGTTTTACTTCCTTACCCTATTTCAAAATGCAGATATTTTATGAAGTATTTCATAAAACATCCCTGAGATTTTTGTACAGTATAGTTTGCCGTCACCTTTTGAAAAAAAAAAAAAAAAAAAAAAGATTAGCTTAAATGAGGCTCGTAAAAGGACCTCCCTCTAAGGGGTGGTCTTTTGCTGCGGTTTCGCTTTTGGGTAGACAGGCAACTTTACCTTGTTCTCAAGAGCCCGAGTGTAGTCTACTTGGGTTAAGTTAACATGCTCTTATCATGATATAACAACGAATATTCATTTAGAGTGTAAGGTACGTTATAGAGGTACTTGTTATCAAGTTTTGACACGATAACTAGATGCCGACTATGCGTGCCTGCTCATTGGTATATGTGACCTAACACGGCCCACTCTCTCATTCACAATATGAGTTGAATACAATTATGTAGTACATAACAGTTTTGAAATACAATGCTGTAGTACATAACAGTTTTATGTATTTGTCTAGCAGTTTCTAAGGCTTAAGCACTGATGAAATGCAAAATAATAATTGTATGTGCCGTTTCCACAGAAAAATGTCTGAACTTTACGTTTCTAAGCAAAGAAAATCCGTGGTTAAATACTACAAGTACTGATATAACATTGTTTTATCATCCATTAAAAGATGCAGCTTTATGTAGAAAATGAAGTAAGATTTAAACAATACCAATGACGTCTCTCTTTCCTTATATGATACGCTTCGAAATTTAAAGAAAAATTTTAAAATGAAATACCTGTGGGATGTGAGCGGATGTCTTCTGTAATGGCTTTTAATCACAATAATAGTGTCACTACCGTTGCACTTAAAGTCAGCAAGCCAACTACGTTGGCTGCTATAAACAGCTAACAGCTCACTCTCTACAACTATGCTAAGGTTAAATTCATTACCAACATGCCCTGCAATGGTTCCAAAAGAAGTACCAATTGATCCTTTGGTTCAAGAATCTAGCCTTTCGACACAGTCTGTTCTATTCATCTTGTTCCTTTTCGCAGGAGCAATGCCACTGAAATTCTTTAGTGAAGCAGGGGGTAAAGAAATGGTTACCAATTGTGACTTTTTGGCAGATTTCTAACTTGGTTCAGGATGGAATACCTTCTTATTTTTCTTTCTTGTTTACCCTCCCCGTTAGGAGGACTTACAACCCCCAGATTTACAAGTGGATGCCTGAGTCACACGCCTGTTGGGCAACAGACGGACTAATTGGGTCATTGACGATGAAATGGATGAAAGGAAAGGTAATAGTGGAGCAATTGGTGAAATGAATGGCGGAGGAAACCGGATAACCCGGAGCAAAGCCGCCCAGACGCCACTGTGTACATTACAAATCCCACATATAGTTTCCTGGGTGAGAGACGAGCGGCCTAACCACTCGGCCACGGCGCCGCCCTGGATCGAGTATCTTTCTTCGTAAATAGCTGCAAAGTAAACTCGTCCTATATAGGATCTAGTACACTACCAGTACACTAGTACAACCTAGCACAACCTAGTTTTGCTACACAGAAAACCCCTGTGCAGGCTCAAATTTGAAAATGTAATACTGTCAGTGAACCGGCGTCAGTGGCGGCTAGTGACCTGCCAGTGGGTGTGCCGTTTGTTACATGCTCTCTTTCTGACACACACACTAAATACACACAATCAATGCAAAAAAGAAAAGTTGACTCACCAAAAAGCTCTTACAGCTTCCAGTCTATTTCCTGTTTCACATCAGCTTACAGGAGATGGCGATGCATGAAGTCCATTCGGCGCTCTTCTTTGTTAGCCAACTTGTCTAATACTCTCTCATTGAAGTCTGAAATATCCTTTACAAGGCTTTTCTCTATTGACAACATGGCTAGAGC
The DNA here is from genome assembly GCA_030765065.1 of Deroplatys truncata. NCBI lineage: Eukaryota > Metazoa > Arthropoda > Insecta > Mantodea > Mantidae > Deroplatys > Deroplatys truncata. Next base: position 204,039,193 of record CM060981.1, on the reverse strand, counting down.
AGCCAGGCGTTCTTCTGACATCGTGACCGAAGGAACATTTTTTATGCGCTTTAAACTTGAAAAACGCCTTTCAGCTTCACTAGTTGACATTGGCACTGTCACAAGTATTTTCAGTATTTAGAAACTTCACTGAACGTTTTCTCTAGATTATTTTCCACAATAAACCCTAAAAGATGTAGATCACCCAATACATGTCTGAATTCTCTGCGCATGTACATCAATTGCAACTCCGTTCGTAATCCGGTCGTGTCTATGAATGGATATGCTTCAGTTAAGGTATGCATATATCTCTCCGATACGTTTTGTTGTATTTGTCAAATATTTCGGAAATGAAGAGATTTGACGCGACAAGATGATTGTAAAATAAATACCCCTCTTTTGCTTGTATCAGAATCACGTCACACACCTCGTTCGCTGCAGCTTTTCTTGACAAATGGTCAACCTTACTCGTTTTACAGCCTCTGTCGAATAACATGGGTTCTCAGCTATATCATCAGTCTTTCGTGTAACATCCTTTATTGCACTTTCAAATTTTCCAATGACAGATTTTGCAAATAATGCATCAACGGATCGTCTTTGGAACTGATTAGATAGCATATCCACATGTGGCATTATAATGAAGAATATTTCTAACCAGAACAAGAAGTTTGGCTGTATCAGTTTAAGGCACAGTCCTCTAACCTGAACTATTGTGTTGCTTTGTTTACTGCTCCTCTCTCCGTTCTCTAAACATTCGGTAATGAGTTCCTTATGCTCGAAAACTGTTTGCACAAATCGGGATTTGACATTTCATCCTATTGTTGAAACTCCAGGTAGCCCCCTACCTATAATCTCATCCAAAACACGAACTCGTTCCGAGAATTAGAGAAACATGCAAGAATTTCATTTAAGTCCGCGAAAAATATTCCAACTTCCGTATTTTGACTTGCTGCTTGTGCCATAATTAAATTCAATTTGTGTGCATAGCAATGGATGTAGTGAGCGAAAGGGCAATCTTTCTTCACCAATGCTTGTACACCAGCATGCTGTCTACTCATGACATTTGCGCCGTCGTAACTCTGAGACACGACTTTGTTTTTTTCAGTTTCAGATACCACCATTGAGAGCGCGTTTTTATACATAGGGAGAGAGGATTCGCATCTTGGCCATCTGGATTTAAAATGTACAGAATCTTTCCACTGGCTTGCATTGGTAGCAGGTAACGAAACACAACCACAATTTGAAAAATAGATGAAATATCAGATGTTTTGTTGGCAATTACAGCGGTATAGCCTGCTTTAGAAATTTCTCTCTTAATTTCTTCTTGGCATACGTCAAACATACATAGCAACAGATCATTCTGTATTTCTTTCGACGTTCCTCGAAAAACGCTGGCCTGCTTGAGATGATCTTTCACCGCGGGATCTAATTTTGCGGTGAAGTTTATCAGTCCAGGAAACACTCCAGGGTTCAACGAACTTTGACTTTCGTTGTGTCCCCTGAGAGCTAACTCGAACGCTCCTGAGAATTTTATACAATTAATTATCTGCGACAAGACATATCTGTTGTTAGTAACTTCCTCGTTTTGTTTTTCCACATTACGCCTAAAAGCACTGTCTAACTGCTGAGATATATTATATTTTCCCAGAACATTTAGTTTTAATTCGCAATTCATATAGGCAATTGAGCTCTCATGTTTTGCCATTTTTTATTTTAAATTACCAATATCACCACGACCATTATTTGTCCAGGTGCCGTTTCTCTCACTCACAAATAATAAACACGGAAAACAGAAGAGCCAGTTAGTTGCTTCACGAGAACATATCCACAAACAACTTATATGCACACTTTCGTTAAAATTTCTTTGTAACGGTCTTCCCTTTACAATTAGTCACTTGAACTAAATCGATTGTTGGCAGCGGTCTGCCTTCTTTTTTAATTTGCAGCTTTTCTTTCAAGGAAAATATTCAAATCTACTGCTATGGGCAGACTCAAATTCATATCATTTGCCACCAGAAACACAAACATAACAAATAAAAGTGTAAACACCGTAAGAAAATAACTAACCCATACTGAAGTATTGACCTTAGTATATTATGCAGAATAATTATATGCATTTATAATGGTGTAATCAAAATAGTTGTAATGTGTTTGCAGCATTAACATAACTCTCGCGTTAATACAGAAAATGACTAGATTGTACTTAGAAAGGTAAGCGTGTTGCAGGTTGATCGCAACTTCTGCTAGACGGCAGCGAGGGAAATGGTCGTAGCAAGAAAAGCGGAGAAGGAAATGAAGTTGGACTTGTACGGGAACGCAATGCGCTTGCGCCCTAACACTCGCATCTCTTGGGCTTGTCCATTACACTGCTTTAACTCCCCGAACTTCTAAATACAAGCGTTGCCCCGCTCCCCGCGACCTCTCGCCAAAAAGCTTCCTTCGCCAGTCGCAAAATCTCGTTTGTGCGTCTCTACAGCTCGTTGACCAAATGCACTGGCGCTTGGCAAAGAAGGCGCGGAGAGTTTAAATAAGCTCTTCATACAGAAGAAAGTTTGACATTTGCCCTTCTTGTATACATACCTATAGAGACAAATGCATATTCACATACAGGGAAAAATTAGTAGGTGTGCGTTTGCGAGTATGCGATCACCCAAGAACCGCCACTGGCCGACGTAGAGATGGAGCATACATTATCATTGTTATGGGAAGTAGCAGTTAAACATCCGTTGAAAATAACTTACTTGAAAGTTCATTTGGAAAATACGTTTGAAGCGGATACGAGTTGGCAACGGCATGAACGTTTCACTATTCCCCCCAGTATGCAGTAACCTGGTGTTGCGGAGGGTTTGAGTTGAAGTGTCTATTTCAGTTTTAAAAACAGCAGTAAAATATGTAAAATAGGCATGTAATTATTTAATAAACCATTCAGTAATGCAGTTAACTCGTTTACACACATACAGTCAAAATTGACTCGCATTGTTTCTGTCAATGTCTTGGGAAGAATTATGATTTACTTTTGTAATTAAAAGGTGTCCCTTTCCAACTGAAACTACAGATTGTAGTTTCAGTTAACAGTATAAGAATGCAGTATAGGTTTGTAACAAAATGTGCGATGTTTGCTATAGTAGTTTTATTTTTTCAGTGGTTAGTGCTCTTAATTCTTAAAGCAGTGTGCAAAAATTATAATTACACTTTAAAAGGAAATTTTATTATTTTGATTACTTCTATTTGGTAATTTATATGGATATATACCTATATATTCACATACATAATACCAACGGGATCTGGACTGACTACTCAGTCCGCACCCTCGGACCCTAAGATACAAACTCGTAGGGCTTTTTCCATTAGGACAGCATCCATCTTATACTCTGCCCCCCTGTGTGGCCGAGATTGGAGCAGGACACCACCCTACCCTAGTCTCCTGCCACACAGGGGCGGAAGTGGATACGCCACTTACGCGTGTCAGTCCAATATCAGGGAGACTACCGAACAACCTCGGCCGGGCCGACAGCAATCTGGCTGCTACCTACCAGCTCCCATTCCAGGCGTACCCAATCTCCCATGGGTATCCGGAACCACTGCCCCGCCGAGTCCAACCCAATCGAAAAAACTCATCGGGAGGGGCTCGGATGTTCGGCGCGGCGTACTTCTAGTAACGTCAGAAGTACTACGAGTGCTCAGGGTCCGCAGCGCCCGCACCACGGCAGCTAAAGGGGTCGGACCCCTCCTTATGGGGATATGCACATACCATATATTACTTTCTCTACGTACCTAGTAGGCAGAGATATCTTGCATATGAGATTTCACTAGAAATACATGTTTTCAAGCCACCTGAATTCCAAAAAAGATTTTTATACAAAGATCCTGTTTGGTCTGTGTGAATAGCATAACTCAAAAGCGAAATGTATATAAATACCAAACTTGGTATTTAAGTTCAATACCTCCCTGAGATACGACACAAGGATGTTTAAGACAACCCCAACAAACTACCTTTTGCATGAAAAATTGTGCTATTGTTTGTGATACCACTTATATGCAGGTAAAACCTATATCTTAAATTTTCTGAGAACATCCTTTGAAGTCCTCTTCATTTGAAAAGAATTTTTGTATAACTTTTTTATAATTGGTAAAACATTTGAAACACAATTTAGTTCAATTAACCTTTTTTGTGGCATCAACCATTTCCGAGATATCCCTTGTTATTTTTTTATTTTTTCAATAATTTAATCTTTTTTGAAGTGGGCATCATTCAGTTATATCTCGTAATATCATGGAAAGAGTATGGCATTTCAAGGTGACAGAGCAACCCGCTTTTAAACACATGACCATCGCTTCCTGAATCCACCTTATACCTACAAATAAATGTGTCATGAAACTATTTCTGCAAACGTCTATCTCGTATAACACGTAGTAGATGGAAAAATAAGTATTTATAAGAAATAGAATAGTTTGTGGAAGCTACATAAAAATAAGGACAGTAAGTATAGAAAGTCATATGAATGTAACGCATCAGATTTTCTCATTTACCTTTTTCCAAAAAAAGAGCTAAAAACTTAACACTATATGCACCCATTTTAATTGTTAATATTTTGTAATGAAACAAAAATTATGATGCGTTGCACTCACATGACTTTCTCTACTCTTGTACAAACTATTTTTACAAACGTTTATTCTCCAACAACTTCATGTTAATCAATATAAACATTCGCACAACACGTACAGGACACACACACGGACCCTTTTCTAGAACGTATTTTTTTATTCAGGGGGCCTCAAAACTGTATTTTCGGTGTGGAATCTCGGTATCGAATTTCTAGGTGGAATGCAATACTTCCCCTACTTACTATACATAGTAGGGAAAGTAAAAAAAAAAGCCCGTTGTCCATCACGAGCTGTTACCTTTCAGTGAGCCACCACATTCTGTTAACATTATTCAGTGTGCGTCTCTCATGTACAGTTATTAGGCTAGCAGCAGCTACGAAACGTGATGCTGAGCAAAACTTTTCACCGTACCACAGCTTCTTAATGTAGGTTATTGTTCATATGAGTGAAGATGCGTGTGCATGAGAAGAAGATCTGCAAACGTTTCCTTTTGTCTCATTATTTCCTTTTTAATCTTGAATTTAATGTTGATGTGAAGATGGAATCGGATATTCTATTATCCTACTTTTTATCAGTTTAGTTTTCAACAAAGCACGCATTATCCTAAAAGACGATAAACTAAACAATGACGATGATGAGCCTGGGGTTCAAAGGGCTGAGGGTTAGTCAGTATTTGTCTTTTCAGTATAAGGCACTGACCGATAAGGCACCAACCAGAACGCTTAATCGGCTTCATCATGATGAATACACCTCATCCGTAGTACGAAATATAGCACTTTTATGCAACTCGTAATGATATAACTTTTCAAATAGCTGGGAATACGAGTCGTTATGCGAGGAGATCTGCGAAAAATCACCGAGCACTGTGTATGTGGAGTTATTCCTATTATTGCAAAACCAATGACAGGTTAGCCTTGATCCATCCTTGTATTTCGTAATGAATTAGTGTTACTAGCTAAATTACGACAGAAAAACCACCATATTGGTGCACCACAATAGCCATACATTTAAATAGTGATGCGCGTTAACGCATTATGCTGTGGTATGCATTTCGCGTATGAAACACCTTCATTTGATTGACAATTAATTACTTTAATAGCAGTGGAGTGCTTTTTTGTTGCTCTTAACGTCTGGTGCGAAGATTGATTGCTCCACCTCTATGGAAGATGGATTGCAGAGGCTCTGATCCACTCATATAGCTCCAAATTCTAATTACATTAAGAGCAGCGTTGCGTCCTTAATTCATTTTTCCGATATAATGTGCAAACTAAAACGATGTCGGAGTATCGGGGTTACAGGCAATTCATCCTTGATGGAGCAGCCGGAAACTTACGTAGTGATTACAAAGCACTTGTAGCTTGGTTTGTATAGTACCACTTAAAGCTCGATGATAATTCAAAACACAGTCTGCCAGAATTATAGCGCAGTTGGTAAAATACCAATCAGTATTTAAATAATATTTTACTAATGCTACTCATTTCACTGATATATACTCACAAATACTGACATATTTTATCTCGAAAAGGTTACTAATAATTATTTCACTATTCAAATTTTACCGCTAGTGCCACAGATTTGATCATTGGAAACATACGAATTTTCTGACTTTTTAAGCAACACACACATGAATTATTATAATTCTTGAACAGCTATTACAAAGAATTTCATTCGGAATAGTGCTTGTAAATAGCATCTCTTGTTGCTGCTGAAATTCCGCTCATCACTCATAATGGTATCAATTTTTACTTTCTCTACTACATGTAGTAAGCAGGGGAAATTTCGATACCGAGATTTCAGCGGAAAATGCATTTTTGAGGCTCCCTGAATAAAAAAAGCACTTTTAGAGAAAGGTCCGGGTGTGTGTGTTTGAGAACAGCATAACTCATAAAGGAAAAGTCGGATAAATACCAAACTTGGTATTTAGGTCCAGTATCTTTCAAGGATGCGACACGAAGATTTTAAAGAAAATTTCCCCGCCCAGATTACCATTTACATGGAAAATATTTCGAAAATTTTGATTTTCTAAAAAATGGCTCTAACGATTTTCATTAAAATATCATATATTTAAGATATGTTCATGACAAATAAAATGTATATCTTAAATTTTCTGGGAATGTCCGCAATAGTCCTCTTCTTTGAATGGCGTTTGCATAACTGGTAAACCGTAAGAGATACACAACTTTTCTATACAAAAAATGTAGAGCACGTTAAAACACATAATTTATGTCCTATAAATTTTTTGTGGAGTGAAATATTCCCAAGGTATTCCTTGTTATTTGTCTGAATTTTTAACACATACTTTCACTCAAATGGGAATTCGCTATTGGTTTTTTTATGTCCTGGACATGCAAAGAGAATGGAATGCTCCACATAGCAACCAGCTCTTAAAGGATTTGACTTTGGCTTAAAGCCTACCATATTCCCTTTGTTTCTGTTTGTTTCTACAATGTTTACCTCTATTAACATGAAGTAGATAGAGAATAAGCGTTTGTAAAGATAGTTTGAACAAGAGTAGGGAACGTCATGTGAGTGTAACATGTGATTTAGTTGTTTTTTGTGGCACCAGCCATTTTCGAATTATATGTTGCTATTGTTTTAGATTTTTCAATACTTGTAAATTTGTTAAAGAGATGTTGCTATTCAGTTGTTTCTGGTGATGTCATGGATAGAACATCGTTAACATGGAATTTCAAGGCCTCCATTTAGAGACTCGCATTTAAACATGTGACTATTAATTCGGTTTCCTTTTTCCTATATGTGCCTACAAGGAAAAGTGTAATGAAACTATTTCTGCAAACGCTTGTATGGATTAACATTAAGTGTATAGAAAAATAAGCTTTCATAAGAACAGTTTGTAGAAGATATAAGATAGTGACTAGAGAAAGTCACGTAAATGTAACACATCAGATTTCTTTTTATGCCCTGGTCACTTAAAGAGAATGGAATGCTTCACATAGCGATCAGCTTTTAAAAGATTTGACTATCGCTTAAAGCCTACCATATTCCCCTTGTAGCTACAAGATTATTAGCAATAAGTTTCTGCAAATGTTGATTTGATTAATATGAAGTAGATGGTGAATAACCGTTTGAAAAAATAGAGAAAGTCATGTGAGTGCAACAGGTCAGATATATAAATATATTTATTTATTTATTTATTTATTTATTCACTGTTTCATTTTTATAGGTCCAACTTCTATGGTCATATGGAGAACTTTGACTGAAACAACTGGTCGACTTTAAGTTCTTAAACGTTGGTTTTTAATAATTGTTAACATCAAACACATTCACATAGAGCCGTAGCTCTACCATTATATGTTCCAGCATAGCTAATGCAATGCTATTATAAAAGCAATAGCGTCTTTCTCAAGGTTAGAGAATTCAAAACTCTTTAACAATTTAAATGAACATTTTCAGTTAATTAATGAGATTTAATAAGTAATGGTTATTGCTGTTAAGAATAAATCTGGAATACCATAAGTAGTCAGTGATGCCATTATTGCTGGGGTGCTTCATACAAGTAATGCACACTCAGAACCTCCACCGAAACTAATGAATAAGAAATTGCAAATACTCAGGATATCTATAGAACGCTGTCCAAGGTGTAGCAGAAATAATAGAATGTGTTCAATTAAAGAAAACCATATCCCAATGCTTTTCCAACACATTGACGCTTTCTTATCAAACTTAAGGAGGCCAAGCTGTGAAATTTAAAAATCTGCAAATGGTAGCAGAGGGTTTGCACTGCCTTTGTGGCGTGCTGTGAATCGTTGCTGGAGTATAGAAATGCTTGTGTGTTTCCAGAAAGATCTTACGTGCTGAGCCCTTTATATTATTCTGAGTAGTGACACGCACTAGCAACAAAATATCAAAGTAGCATTTCAAAATCCAAGGAAGGAAAGGATTAACATTTATGCAAATAAAAAGCTGAATTAATTTGCAGCTGAACAACAATCAAATACCAATATATTCTGAATTTTCACTGAAATTACAAGCAGCTAACAAACACGTAAATCAAATCTGTCCTTGTTTCTTTGTCTTTCTTGCACAATTTGGGTTTACATAGATTATACACAAAGTCTTCCAATAGCCACTCGCCCTAAACCGTTCGCACTTTAAAAGTACGCCACACAACTTGTATAATAAATTTAGAAGATTGCTTACTAAGGTAAAAGAGATAAATTTTGAATTAGGCCGAAAACGCGTGTGGACGTGCAGCTCCTCGAAGCACCGATCTGTACTGGCTTCTCCCGTGGCGATAAAGGTCTCAACTGTCTCCTTTTCGTCGGCCGTAACCAGCCGAAGTCTGCGGAGGACGCCAGGTGACCAGCTTCGTCATCCTACGAAGCACGCCGGCCCTCGTAGCCGTGGTCGCTTGAGTGTATACATCCGGTGCTCCGCCAAGCTGAGAGTCGCGGGTTCGGGTCTTGGCGAGCTATCTGGTTGCCTTCTGGCGTGGTTGTTTGAAGTAGTTACAGAGCTCAACCTGTAGTCAGTGCGGGTTGCAGGCGATCTTGCCGTAAAGCAGAGCATGAAGGCAAAATGTAGCTTTATCGCCTCCCGCTATAGAAACATAGGAGGGGAGCCCAATATGGCTCGATACACAAAAAAGTAGAGCTCATTAAAACACACAATTTATGTTCAATAATTTTTTTGTGGAATGAACCATTTTCGAGTTATTTTTGTTATTTGTTTGAATTTTCCAATACTTACACTATTTCTCAAATGGAAATTAATTATTTGTTTTTTTTTTACGTACTGGACATGCAAAGGGAATGGAGTGCTACACATAGCAACCAGCTAGCAAAAAATTTGACTATCGCTTAAAACCTCCCATATTCCCCTTGCACCTATACGAAAATTAGCAATAAGATAATTTCTGCAAATGTTTATCTCGATTAACGTGAAGTAGATGGAAAATAAGCGTTTGTAAAAATAGTTTGTACAGGAGTAGGGAAAGTCATGTGAGTGTGACACATCAGATACTTTTCTCTCACATCCTTCGTTTATCTAGTTTATATGATAAACACGAGCTGTAATAATAATAATAACAATAATAATAACAGTACTAGTAATCCCATAGTATTAGGTTTATAATTTTACTCATTCCAACAATAATATCTTAAATGTGTGCCATGTCTCTGCATGTAAAATAATGTTTATAACAACCTGCGAGTTTCAAACAGTCAATCATTATCGTTAATACAGGCAACACACTTGTCCTTTTAAATCAATGCTCTTTCATCAATGAAAAATCCGATGTTTCATATTATAACATGCGCTTTTTACCCACTATCCTTTATAGCTTCTACAGTATCTTACGCAAGCTTATTTTTCTATCTGATTCATGCTTATTGAGGTAAACGTTTCCAGATATATAGTTGTATTACATATTTATTTGTAGGTGCAAGATAGATAGAGGAAACCTAACCAATAATCAGATGTTTAAAAGCGGCTCCCTATGTCCTCAAAACTACATGCTCTTTCCGTGACACCGCGAGTAACAATTGAAGCGCGACAGGACTTTAAAACGTTTACCAAGTATTGAACAATTGGAACTAATATTAAGGAATATCTCGGAAATGGCTGTTACCGCAAAAAAGTTATTTAAAATAAATTCCTTGTTTTAAAGAGATCTACATATTTTGTGCACCAAAGTCCTTTCAAATGAAGTGGAATTCACAGGCTATTTCCAGAAAATTTAAGATAGATTTAAGTGCCATATAAATCTTAAATATATGGTTTTTAATACAAACTGTTGTTCTCTGTAAAGGGTAGTTTGGTTTGTGGGAATTTGTTTAAATCTGCGTGTCCTATTGTTGGAAGATACTGAATTTAAATATTAAATTTGTTGTTTAGCCAAGTTTTATTTTATGAGTTATGTTGTTCACAGTTCACAAACAAATATATACACTGGCATTTTTTTAAAAGTAATTTGTTGTATTCTGGAGACCTAAAATCCTGTATTCGCGATAAAATTTCGTTATAGAATTTTTGGGTGAAATGCAATACTTCCTCTCTATTTACTATAGGTTAGTAGTTGAGAAAGTAAAAATACAGAATAAATTCTTACCTTTATGAAATATTTAAGAGAAACAAAGTGTATGTATGAAAATGCACGAGAATGTAATGATTATTTTTGCCTCAGTGTAGAAAAGCAAAATACTGAAGTTTACGCACTAAGCTTTCATTTCTCCTAAGCTTCAATAAAATGTCGCTAACGTTCACATTGCCTTTGGTACCTTATTATTAAGGTAATCTATACTTAGTTCCTTACTTAAACATATTGCAAGTAGCTAATGTTTCTCTGGAAACTTTAATAATGATATGTGATGCAAAAATATGTTTTATGCTGGCATCACATCACATATCAATAGCAGATTTGAAAAAATTAGAACTGAGTATATGGCGAACAGTAGTAACCACGGACTATATCTATGTTTTAATTAATATTGCTGGTAAATAGTGGAGTCTGATTCAGTGAACATTTAACATTCAGCGAGCTTTGGTATTTCGCAATTCTTCATTTTTAGTTATCGTTGGCAACGTTATATATATTATATGCATACATACATTGTAAGGAGAGAAAACTTGTGCGCGTGCGCGTATGTGTCAGAGACAGAGAGAGAAAGAGAGCGAGAGTGAGAAAGAAGGGTTTTATCGGAAACCAATTTTGAAAATTCTTTCACATGGAAAAGCACTGTTCTTCACGACGAACATAGACCATCCTAAATAGTTAAAAGACCAAAAAGAATTTATAAAGCCTGCATGCTATAGAATTCTAAAACTTTGGAATCTAAAGAACATGCTTTAACTTTTCGCTGAGAATGCCAAGGAGCAGAAAATATGTTTTTTTTCCTTTCTTTCTTTTCCGTTGAAAACGCCATAGAATAGAAAATGGATGTTGGTACTTCACAGAAAGTGCGTGTAAAAACTGCATATATTTCATTTAAAGCAATATACGTAGTTGGTCACCTGGTTTATGACTTATTAGCTTTAATTTCTTATTTTCATGCAAAAGTTAGCAACGTGCTTGCGAGATATAAATGGAAGCTTAATAGGAAAGGGACAAATATGGTCTGCCGCAAGAAGCAAGCCATAGCTTTACGTGTGAGAGATTCAAGTAAATTGTTCATTTAATCATAGAGCAAGTGCTCTGAGGTCTGTAAGCTAATGTATAGCACATATAGCCTCGCTCTATCAGTCTGTTTATCTGTAGGCGTGAAATAACTTGCCAACCACTTCTAATACGGAGTTAATATATTTTACCAGGTGGCTCACACAAGCCGTCCAAACAACAAGCGGATGCAAAGGTTTGCTAAGCAGAATTGTAAAGGGGATTCCATACCGACAGAGAGGAGATCTTGCTAAATAAAAGACCAAGGCTTGAAAAGAAACATAATAAATGCCATAACTGATCAGTCGGTGGAGCACCTTCCTGGTGTGCAAGTAATTTTGGGTCGATTTGCGGTTGGACTCCATAAAATTATTATTATTTTATTTTGTTTTTAAAGACGAACGTCTTACGATACGCCCATTGTCTGGTGTTTGAATGTGTGCGTTATCGGTTATTAAGTAACAATTTGCCTACTCAAAAAGAATTCAGGATAGCCGCTGCGCAGAAGCCGTTCTTATTAAATGGGCGATTTGGTTATTAAATAAGCGATAACACCCAAGTCGGTTCACTTAAACCTTGGGTATAGCGTGAAACGTTCTTGTTTAAAAAGAACTTTCCCAAGCTCAACCGGGAATAAAACCCTGGATCCTTGTACAGCAATCAGATGCTGTACTACTGAGCTGGACCAGTCATAGTGGTGAGTGTCTTTGTTTTCAAGCATTGTTCTTCCGTTTAGCGAGGTCTCCTCTCTGAATCCCCTTTACATTTATGCTGTAAAGTAAGCTTCAGCAGTTTTATTTAAATTGCAGTTTTTATTTTAACTTTATTTTCATGCTTTGGATTTGATTAAAATGTTTAAGATGCATTGGCACAGCTTAGAAATACCATATCTTCTGGACACCCCTTAAGATGTTTTCGCGAATTAAAACATTACTAAAGCTAGCGTTAAAAAGCTTGAAGAATCTGATGTGTTTACTATCACGCTTTTGGGTATGCTTGAAAAACATAAATTACATGCTGCTGTCTATAATGAAGCGGCACTACAAAGATTTAAATAACGACGAGAGAACAAATGAAGGTGACAAAAAAGATATGTTAGTACAGGTTAACTAACGAATGTTCATGGATGTAATTTGTTTTGAAATCTACTAAGTTTAAAATTAGTTTATGTGGGGAGCTGTTGTTTACTAAGAGTTCCGATATATACCAGAATACAGGACAAAAAATCTGATGTGATATATTCACATGACTTTCTCTACCCTCTATCGCCTATTAGCTGGTATAAAAGCTATTCTTACTAAAGATTAGTTTTCTATTTACTAGTTTTAATCCAAATAAGCATTTGTAGAAATAGATACATTACACATCTCGTTATAGATACAAAGAGAACAGCAATATTCAAATGTTTTTGAAGTGAAAGCTATATGGTGACTTTAAAATTCCAGTTTCCATGCAATCTTGAGAAACAGCTGAATGTTGACAGGAATTACAGAGAATGACAGGAAATGAACAATTCGAACCAATAATAATGGGTATTTCAGAAATAATTTATGCTAAAAAAAAGTATTTGAAATAAATTGTGTGTTTTAAAGAGACATGCATACATACATACATACATACATACATACATACATATATACATACATACTTTTTGTGTGTAGTACGTTTACGCCTGTGCTTAACATTTACCGGTTATACAAGATCATACTAAATTCCTTCTAAATGAAGGGGACTTCACAGAATATTCACAGAAAATGTAAACTATACATTTTATTTTTCATGTAAATATCTTTAATATATGGTATTTTAATAAAAAATCGTCAGGGCCACTTTTTATAAAATCAATTATCGAAAAAGGATAGTTCCATGTAAAGGATAGTTTGAAATGGAAATATTCGCGCCCTATTTAGGTAGATACTGAATTTTAATACCAAGTTTTTAGATATTAGGCGCTGATAAATAAATACTTATGTCGGCGTGCTTAGATTTAAAATCTGCGACTATATCATTTTGTTGATTAACTTTATCATTTTTCTTCTCTCCGCATATTATATTGCACCCCCAGCTTAGTGCATGCAGCCAACGATCATCGATCACATAGTCTCCGGTGGAAAGCAGAGATTTTTAGTTCAGTTTCGGTGTTATGAAGAAGCGAGCTGAAATAAACTGAAGTAAAACGCCTGAAGGAAGGAAATTGGGCACTAATAAGTGTAGTTGTATAATGAGTATCCAGTAACAGGCTTAAAATAAGTTTTCTTAATAAATACTTTATTACATATTAATTACATGGGTTACTTTTTCTTACATTCGGCTGAGCTAAAGAAATCCCAAATTTTGTCTTTGCTGCTATGATTCGAGTAAAAGGCGTAATTTATTCTCGTACACATTTTCAATTGATTAACTTATAATTCCAACCATTGTAAAATATTTAAATGTATAACAAAAATAGAATTAATAATGTGTAATGAAAAATGACTCATCTATAGCTTAATCCCTAAGTTGTATGTATACTTAAGAGCCTCTAAACCACATCACCATTATCACTGCCATGCATACTACCCCTGTTTTAAATTTATCATCCTAATCCTTTAATTTCCCTAAAAAGTCCAAACTTTAATAATTTCTCTCAGCCTTGTGTCTAACAACATTTTAAATTGTTTTAGTTGGTCTCATTTTTCATTTCAGGCACTAAAATTATTCACATTTATACCATTATACAGTGTCAGACAATGGGAAGTATCATACAGTTTCGCATACATACTGTCTGCTAAACATTTCCTATAAGAAATAAAGTCCGTGTATGCATCCACGCAAGATTACTTCCTCCAGAATATTCACATTTGTAAGAACATTCCTCGCGTTCCCAATTTTAAGATGATTACTAAAATATATCGTTTTACTCATATTAGTTTTTCTTAGTGTATGTCCCTCTTGCTTTTTTTAATTCTCCATTGGTTTTATTATTATTGTGTTTTCTCTGGTTTACTTTACCGCTTATTACCGCAATTATTGTTACACATATACAAAACACAGGCACAAACACCCATGACCATGGTTGGACTCAAATCCGCGATCCTCAGCTTGGCGGAGCGCCGAAGCTATACGCTCCAGCGATTACGGCTACAAGGGCCGGCATCTTTAAAATGTGAGTTCCTGTTTCAGCAATAAAAATATTGTGTATACATGAAAGTTTACAAGTCACAAAAATGCATACAGCTGATACCAATCGCGCTCAGTAACACTGAAATTACAATCGAGGCATTTATCACAAAAGTCTGTCTTCTATAGTTAAACGCATGCGTCATCCGAATGTAGACACAATTATAATCCTTTTTCATAGTGAATGAAAAGGCACCAAGTAATTAATATTTACGATATCCCATAATGCAGAAGCATATCCCTATATAAATAAACCAATGTTAAAAATTATAATGTTTTTCATACGTTTTCGAAATATTCACTTTGTTTTCACAACAATTCGTTACATTTAGGTACATTGTAAGCATTTCAAAATCTTTCGTTTACCTAATAGTAATATGTAGGGGAAAGCGAAGTTAAAAAAAAGCAATTGTTGTTGGAAATCCTACACGAAATTGTTTGAGACTTCTTCTGAGGTCTGATTGTTAGCATGCCAACCAAACCCTGAGGTTTCGAGTACAAAATATAAGCCCAATGATTTGCATAATAGTAAATGTGTGACCATTATTGCCAGTGAACAATATCTGTTCCGGAGGTAAAAGCCGCCGATGTGTATTGTGGGTAGCATATAAATGTAACCACAAAAAAACGATCCTCTAATGAAGCCTGAGCTTGAATATGGAAATTATTAATAACTTAATTAGAAATTATATTTAAGTTCAATCAACCTTAGCAGTTGCTATAACACAGCGTTTTACCATAACATACCGAAGAATGGATGCCTATTGCTACAAAGCGCAGGAGTATATCCCAGGCATATAATTTGGGAGGCAGACTCTCAACTGACCAAATCTCGTTCTCATTTATTTCTCTCCCCATGACAATAAAATTCGAAGTCAGGTATTAAGACATGAATAATACATTAGCTCCGTTTTACTTAAAATGCATAGAATGTTAAAGCAGCTGGTTCGATATAAAATACCACAATGAACTCCACTAAAAGAATAGGTCAAATCGAATTGGAAAGTTAAAGATTATAAATTCAAATTCTAAGATGACTGAAAATGAAAATAGCCAAAATATCGTTATTACACCTTTACTTTCATTGTGAACTGAAATTTCCTACTGAAAGTATTAAAATAATGTCAATAATTTTATTTTATTTTCTCTTATTATCAATAGTGGCGCTGCAAAACATTTGATTTCTCTTAATTTATTTTACAAATTACCTATTATATGTTAAAATTCCGCTGGTTTTCTATTAAATGTTCTTTGTGAAGCTGTTTAATATTACGTATTAAGTACAACCCTCAATGATGTAAAAGTAAAATTGTTCCAAATTTCTTCATTTAATGAATACCAAAAATTCAGTGTAATGATATAAGGCTTTTTTGGGGGAAAATAAACTGCTTCTGTTTCTCTTCAGCATATCAGTAAATTTGGCTGTTCAAAATTCAGGGATGATTATGGCGCTTCCTTGGGTTCCCCTAGTTTGATTCTCAATGTGGTATACCTATATAATCGGTTGCATTCCCCGGAACTTCAATATTATTGATTATTCCGTATGGTCCATCCATCTAGTCATTTCTAATTCATCTATATTTTATATTATAAGGAAAGAAGATTTGTGCGTGTGTGTGTGTGTGTGTGTGTGTGTGTGAGGTAGTCTTACAAGCTACTCAACTGCTTTGATAATTATTTCACCACTGAAAAGACCAATTCTTTCTGTCGGACATGCTCTATAAAACACGTAATTTCATTTAATTATTAAAGGTTTAAAAAATATTTACAAAGCCCTTGTACTTGAAAGGAACAATTGGAGTCATAAAAGAACTGCTTACATGAAAGCTCTTGACTTTTAGTTGAGAATGCTATGGAATAGAAAATATTTGTGTAAAATAAGACAAATGATGGATATTTCATCCCAAGCAGTAGGTAGGTAGGTAGGTAGGTAGGTAGGTAGGCAGGCAGGCAGGCAGGGAGGTAGGCAGGTAGGTAGGCAGCAGGCAGGCGGGTAGGCGGGTAGGTGGGTGGGTAGGTAGGTAGGTAGCTAGGTAGGGTCACGATTTAGCACTAAATACACACAAAACGAAAGAGAATCGAATCTGTTTATAACGCTAGGATATACATCCAATACTAACGCCAAAATATTTTAATAAACTTAACGTAAGCAAGTTTTGCTTTATTTCCTTTGTACTTATCAACTTCGTTATGAGCATTTGCTAAATAATTGTATTAAGAGAGAAAATTGCTAACATTAGAAAACAGCGTACCGGTATACCTTTTATGATTAAATCAGTACGGGACTAAACAGAAAGTACAATTGTTTAACATTTTGTCTACTACAATTATCTAATAAGCTACTCGATCATTCCTACCGATGATTGTTCCACCGCCAAAGGATACTTATAGTTATGTAGCACTTTCAGAACTTTGAAAACTGTCGGGGGAGGTTAAGGAAGTAAGATTGATGTTTCACATCGTTTTGCGTGAATATCAGTGGATTTTTCATACGTTATTAGGAATAGCCGGGGCTGTGCGAAATTAAAATTATAAGGGATAAAAGGTAGGATTAACCATAAAAAGCTTCTAGATCACATTACAATAATTTCATAAAGAATGGATAAATGAAGTCAATTAAAATTTCATTCGAGTTCGAAGAGTTCACCGTGTAATGTCGGGCTGGCCAACTAGCCTCTAATAATTTGGTTCTGACAACGAACTTCTGTTTGTCACAGGAATCTAAGTTTTGAAATTTGTATTTCACTGCATAAGTAATTAAACATATTATCCATGCAACAACATTGTTGCTGATACAACTTAATACAATTTAAACCTCGTATCTCTTCTTGTCTTAGGTTTCATTACCATATATTGAATGCAAAGTCGGTGTTTCATTCTGAAAATCATCATCATCATATAAATGTCTCATTCCGCATTCTAGATGTTCAATACTTTGTCCATAATTTCAACCATTTGTCACAGCTTTATAGCACACTTTCTTAACAAAGTCCGTTTTCGAAGATGAGTGAGTGGGGTTTAAGGGCCCGTCGACAACTAGGTCATTATGGCCCGCTTTTTTCGAAGAAGATATCTTGAAGTTGATATCTTGATGTTCTACTTGGTAGAACAGATGCAATGCCATTTATAATTTATGCTCTCTGTTTTGTCCAATTATGAGATCGCTAGCAAATAAAATTAACTTACGCATAAAAAAGTGGGTCGGTGAAAGATTTAAAGCCAAACTTCATAAACCTGAACTTAAATTCTTCTACTATCGACCTGTTCCGCCTTCAAAGCCATCTCTTTAATGATGTTTTAAGGTTTCCTTTCCCTGTGATAGTATACGAGTAATTCACTGTCAGTTTTGGCATATCAAATAGTTTTACATATATGAGTAATATTTCTGAAGTAGTTCGCCATCTCAAGTATGGAACCATGAATGGAGAGGATAATTTTCAAATTTCAGCTCGGATTTCGCATTACGACTATAGGCTTTGTAGTATTGTGTAGGCTTTCCAATACTGATTGCATTCTTATTATTTCGCTAATTTATAAATATTACTGCTATGTAAATGAAAAGTTTTGAAATCTATAATCTATACCTAAATTTAACTTATTTTTGTGATGTATTTAATGTCTTAAAAAGTAATGTATTGTATTATACTTTCACTAATGCTTTATTTACATTTACCTGCATGCTGAAGTAATTCACCGCTGTTGTGAAACTCATTCTCTTCTGTGGCAGTACCTTATTTAGAAATAACATATTATAGCCTAAAAACTCTGTGCACAAGGTACAAATAAGTCATCATTGATTGTGCACGCAGTTGGTCACTATAGTGTAGTAGATGAACGTTAATTGAGATTACACATTCAAACACATTTCTATATTCAATTATCTCATTTCAGTGATAAAGCACTATAGTAACACAAAAATAATGTAGGTGTCATAGCGAAAAATGTTGGGTAGACATCCTCTCTCACCACATGTATATCTAGCTGCACTGCTAGTGCCAAATATGATACGTCATTATTACTATCAATGTTTTATTAATTGCCCGAGAGAGGCTTCAGACAAATAATAATGCTTTTTACTAACATACAAAGAATATCCGTATATTAAATCGATCTTCTGTTTCGGTTTACTTAATATTTTTAGCTTCAAGCTGTTTTTCTGCCTCTCCAAATTCTTCAACGGAGTGGTAACAGCGAAACATTTTCTTCGGACTACAACTTTAGAGGTAATATTTTAAACATTAATTACTTTGGAATTTTTGTTACTTTTCCGTCCTTTACTTTCTCTACTACGTATTTAGAGTAAGAAGAGAAAGTGCTTATTGTCTTCCACCGAAAAATTTTATACCAGGATTTCACCGTAAATACACATTTTGAGGCCCCCTGAATACAAAAAAGGCATTTTAGAAAAGAATGTCAGATGTGTGTGTGTGTGTGTGTGTGCGCGCGCGCGCGCGCGCGCGCGAACAGCATAAATAAAAAACGAAGCGCCTGATAAACACCAAACGTCGTATTTAAGTTCCGTATCTTCCAAAGATGCGACAAAAACATTATCAAGCCTCATCCAACAGCTCAAGTCAGATTCAAGAGGTGCTAGAAGCCGGAAGGGAGTGTAGTGGAAGGAAAGTGTAGGTGCAACCACATATCGTTTTCTCACATTGATTTATCATAAGAGTAGTCACATAAGAAAATGCCTATCCGACAGGGACAGCCTTGTGTAAGAGAACGAAATATGTTTTTTTGCATTATATAGGTAATACATTATTATATATAACTTATTTATATACAATAAAATACTATAATTATAATAGTGACGGAAATATAGTCTAAGGGCCGAAATGAGCTAAACTAATGTCTTAAAATTTAGGGTAGACACTGTATACTCTGTCACCCAGTTAGGCCTGCAGATATTAACACTTTTTGAGAAACACTGACTAGCGTCTCAATTTTCATCAATGCATGCGGGAAGCTTATAACTGTGAAGTCGTCGGCCACCAGGAATACCGCTAAGGTTGGTCTGTAAAATTGTTTGGAATATTTTCAATGCAATCTAAGTTTTGGTCTAAGTTAAGGCCTATATACTTATTTAAAATATATGGATCATTCAGCCGGTTATTTTATCGTTGATGGTTCTTTTGTGTGAGTATGGGTTAATTTTACTTAGGCACAATCAGCGAATCATTACCGTTTATCGTCTTCAACAAAACTTTAGCGAAATTACATATGCTGTTACGTGTATATTAAACATGTTGATATATAAATATTTAATGTAAGGAATGTTTATCAAACACTATATATGATGGCTGCTTATTGAGGAAATATAGGTGTAAATAGTCGGCAATAGAAGTAACAGAAAAAGAAAATAAATTTGCAACATTTGGAAAGTGTTTATTAAACCACAAAACTTCTTCATAATTGCTTTGCTGTACTGTTATGGTTGATATCATCAACAACACTTTTGAAGCAAAATTTAAATATTTCAAGGTGTGACTTGGTTGCAATTCTTACATCGGTTTACATAATTAAGTAGTTAACCTAATTAACCTTTAGGTTAAATGCAAATTATTTTCTACTATCAAAGCATGTTCGTCATTTCCTCTCAGTTATAGAAATTCTCTGTATCTGAAACAAATATGAGAGAAACCTAGGTTGTTAGTGCAACTAATTGTGAATGTATGTGTTATGTGAAAAGCGAAGTTCAATGTGTGGCAGATGTGAGACCGACCATTTTTACACCGCCCCCATGAGAATGCAATTTATGAGTTCTTGGAGAGGAATGGGACGGGGCTAACCCATATGAGAGCGGCTCCTCCAGAGCGAGATCAATATCACCCTACCCTGCGCTCAGTTATCCCGAGGGAACATTACCGGTTTGTCAACAACGACATAGGAGGGCAGATATTTCACGAAATCTTGCAGTTCCCTCTTTAAAGCCTGTTAGCTTAATTTCTCTGTTAGCGGTAATGTACCGTAGTTAACAAAACACTCTTGTTACACTGCCATGCTGTCTGTTGCGGTCAAGCAATTGGTCACTGGGTGGTCATTTTCCGAGCGACTGAACTCTGCTACGCCAATGCTACACCAGCTGACGCAGTGAACAAACATTCTGCGTGATGAATAGGGTAGCATTAAACATTCAGACGCGGTTTTTGTTGTTTGTTTTTAATTTTTTGTTATTTTGTTTTTCAAACAATTTTTTAGAGACCTAGGTGTAAATACTCGTTCACTTTTCTGCAGTAGCAGAGTTTCATTGTGTTAATTTTGATGTATTTTATTGTATTTTCATTAATACCTTACATCGCTCTTCTTATCAATCATTTGAATACTTAAATTATAATTGTTTGTTTTTTGTAATTTGGTATGACTTGAGTTTCAAACTGAGAGCTTATAGCAACCAATCAGAGAGTAACACTACTCCAAATTCTGACGAAAATACCAGATTTTCAGTTTTTGCTTAAGTAAAAGAAATATGCGACACTAACATTTCCAAGATATAAACATAAGACCTGGAACGTTATTTCAGTGCATTCTTAGAAATACCATAGAAATGCAAGCTGGTGATACGGTAATAAATAACCCAAATAGGGTAGGACCACGTTTCACTATTAATTACTAATTTCAGCTTGTAACGTTTTGTTATAAATGTTAAGAGCATTTTTCTTGTAATTTATTACCTAATCTCCTGAAAAACCCACGTTATGTTTTCATCTTAAAGTAACAACAAATTTAATTGAAGTGCAATTTTAGGTTACATTCTAGCTTATTTTACGCAAGTTCAATTTTCACGATTGAATCACCTCTCTAATATATTCCTTCATTCTTTACTGCTTTCTTTTTTTATTATGTTTTGCACATATTCGGAGGCACAAGTCTATAATGGCAGAAGAATTAATATAGACAAATTAGAAACAAAATTGCATATCCCCGTAAAACATGTAAAATAGATATTTTTATGACGTGAACTGTTTCCGAGATATTTTCAGTTGTTAATTATAATTTACCAAGATTTGGTTCATAGTTTTTTTCTTTCTTTCTTTTTTAATTTTTATTACTGAGTAATACTTTGTTTCTCGTGAAATCAAAGGGAGAGTATGTAATATCAAAGCTATTTATACATTTGACACCATTGCCTCATCCTTCTGTATGCTGCTGTAGTACCTAAAATAAAATGTGTAGTGAAAACACTTCTGTAAAAAGTTAACTTTATTAGAAACAAAAAGATGGAAAAAGTAATATTTTGGAAAACAGAATGCAAATAATTGATAGCGCGTGGAGAAAGTTGTGTTACTACGTGAGATTCGAACCACCGTGTATCATTGAGAACTTGTGAATTCTTAATAAGCGTTGAATCTTGTTTTCGGTATCTTTCGATACAGAGCAGTAGCTATGAATATAACAAACTGACAGGATTTCAAATAAAAACGTGTATAGAAATGTGTTTCATTTCAATAAAGATTAACTTTCGGTACAAATTACAGACAAAACCGTTTAGACTTGCATACGGAATAATTGTGAAATTAGTGAATTTTGAAATAAGAAAAAAACCCTTAAAAGAAGAATAAGGACTTCTCATTTGAGAAAAGTGTCAGTATTGGAAAATACAAACCAATAACAAGGAATATCTCGGAAATGGTTAACTTCAAAAAAACAATGTGTTTGACATAAATTGTGTGCTTAACCAGATTTACATTTTTTTATGAAATAAGATTTTCTTACGGTTTACCAGTTATGCAAAAGTCATTCAGAATAAGGAGGACTTCAGTGGCTGTTCCCAGAAAATTCAAGATACACATTTCGTTTGTCCTGAAAATATCTTACAAAATCGTTAGTCATTTTTGAGAAAATCAAGATTTTCGAAAACTTCTTAATGCAAACGATGGTTTGGAATGAGGAATTTTCTTGAAAATTTAGTCGGTTGGAAGATGCTGAACATTTGGTATTTAACTGACTGTTCGTTTTTGGGTTATGCTGTTCACAGTCCCTTTCTCTCTCTCTCTCTCTCTCTCTCTCTCTCTCTCTCTCTCTCACACACACACACACACACACGGTCTTTTTCTAAAAATGGTTTTTCTTTTTCAATTCAGGGGCCAAAGCACTTCCAGTGAAATCTCTACATCGATTTTTTTGGGTGGAATAAAATACTTCCTCTACTTACTATAGTAGAGGAGACTAATGAAGAGAAGCACAGTAATGCGATCTGCGTTCTGGCTTCTCAACCTAGAATTCCTGAGTTCGACTCCCAGGAGCGATAAATTTTAGGTATGAATGTGAATGTATTTCATGCTGAAATTATTAAGAACAACATTAAAACCCACAGTTCAAGGAAGTATTGTCCCATCAATTGTTTCTCAAGCCAAAATCCCCGATGTTAGGGTATACAAATTAAGCAATTTAAACATCTGCTAATTCAATTAAGCCACTAAATAACTCTTTCGAGGATATGTGATCGAATATTCTGCTATGGTAGATTATGCGATGCTAAGCCTATAACATTTGATCTATTTTAAATGCATATACCTGAAAAGGTTAAGTTTCATAATCTTGCGAGCTCTTTGAATTCTATTCGTATTCTTAATTCCTTAAATATGGAATTAGAAATGAGCATTATGACATTCACAGATATAACACTTTTACTGAGATTTTTCATACCTCAATTATAAACATGCCATAACGAATGCCATTTCGGATAACCCTTAAATGACCATCACAACATCCTCCAAATAAAACACGACTAATAGCATTTACTTCCCCCCATAATATCAAACAACTTTTATTCAAGGCATTTATTTCTACAACGCTTAGTTTTGGAGATATTGTACAGTGTCACTTAAATGGTACACCCTGTATAATTTATATTCATTAGTTCCTCCTGTTTTTAAACACTCTCTAATCCCAAACTCTTTTATTAAAAAAGTTAGACTAACGGCATTAAAAGGCATGCTAAGCATATTGAAAACTAATTCTTGTAATAATTAGTAAGCAACACAATACTCCTTCCAAGCTGGATTTCTTTCGGTTTCATGGATAGCTAGTTGAGGTAGTTTGCTTCTAAGAAACTAAAACAGTTTTGAAACAACGGATATTTAGCGTAACTTTCCAATGTTGAATTTTGAACTGTAGGTCTTGTGCTCGGCGCATAGAAGAGCTCTAGAGTTTCACTATTGCCAGCTTCTATTCTTATGTTCCTTCTATGCACGAATCTACCGCTCAAAATTCAACGTTCGAAACCGGCGCCAAATATGTACAAGTTAGGTCACATAACAAACTATCCATTAAACATGAACGAAATCCCAGCTTCCAAAAAGCAGTGTTATTTGTAATATGTATCATAATATCACGAAAACAGAAATTTAAAAATCAACAAATTTTATAATGTTTTGATAAGAATTCTGTGTATATTATTGCAACAATGTTTTTAATATTATTATATTGCGATAATATTTTTTCCACTCCTTGTGTATTAGGTTTTCTTTTTTCTCGTAATCTTTTCCATAGATAATAGCGTAACAAAGGAACCTTAAACACATTTGGTCCTACCTGTGGCACATATTTAAACAATTAGACATTAGTTTATATTGTTTTAGAATAGCGGGTTTTACTTGAATAACTGCGCATTCTTAAAATAAACGGTACGCGACAATAAATCTGTTTCTTCTATTAGAACGGAAAATGCAATAGTTCAAGAATCACATGTTAGCAAAACTAAGTCGACATCAATTGTAAACTGTATGTTGGGAATTTTTCTCCTTAGGCTCAGATATTCTAAAACGACTACATTTTAAGTGATTAAATAATACGTAACAATCACAATGGAATGTTCAAAGAGCGACGCAAGTAATGGTTATGTTGTTTATTAAGGCTTGTATTTTGCATGTGTTTTGTTACTTACGATACAATAGTTGTTAAGGTTGCTCGGGCATTCCTTGAGATGGAACTTGGTGAGGTTGATGCATGGAGTGATGGAGCCTACACCATCATTGTACTGGCCACACTGGTAACACTGTAGTCCCATCGCTGAAGGAAAGACTGAAACAGAAAAAAAAACAATATATGTTATAAAAATTTCAGGATCAACCTATTTAAACATAACTTTGGTTATATTCCTATGGTTGTATCGTGAATCAGTGTGAAGAATATAAATAAATTTAAGTTCGGAATACAGAGAGTTTTGACACAACTAAGAGCTTTAAATTGCAGTTGGTAAACACAATGACGTAAACATAAAAATACATATTTTTAGCACATTAAAACATCCAGGTTATGGGACCATCAATATATACGGCACGGTGCGTATTCAGGTTTTCTAAATAAATCATTTTACAGAATATTTGAGTTATCCGCATCTCTTTACATACACGTTTATCCGCAGTTTGTAACTGAAGAGCTATCAGCAAAAACAACCGCACAAAAATTTTAACATTGAGATTCCTGTTCATTAGGTGCTACAACCATTGGTTTTACTACATGATATGGCATAGGCTTCCTAGTAATTCAATTGCAGCATTGCGAATTTTCCCAAGCTTAGGAAAAACAATCATTTTCCACTCAGTAGTTTGCTTCTATGGAAAAATGGATTTTCGATCTAAGGTTGCTTTTATTTTGCACAAACATAGCTATGGAATGTATTGCTTAGAGAAGACAACAAAAATATGTTAATTCCATCCTGGCCTTGTGGATAGTCGATAGTGGATGTTTCAATTACTGGGGTTGCAGTTGGAATTGGTGGAATAGTGGGTTTCAGGAAAAATTTTAAAATTTGAATTTAGACTAACGCATGTTTAATGCGTTTTATCCCTTTTACTTTAGTTGATGTACGAAATGCACATTTCGTTAAATGGGCTTGGAAAATTATGATGTTGAAGACTTAAAAGAAGATAACTATGTACAGATGGATTTCTGTTCACGAGAAGAAAGTGCAAGAGAGCACTGAACTGACTGACATACACATATGGATTGCAGTTATAAAGTCTCAAAGTTTTTCAGAATTACTTACCTTTTTTTTCAATATGTTCTAAATACTAATTTATGTACTGTATAACCCGGCATATATACACATGTAATGTAACAAATATTTTCTCTTCTCAACCCCGGTTCCTGTAAAAAACTGCTGAAAGTGCCCCTCCTTGCACCCCCTCCCCCGCCTTGATCTCCAAGAAAAATGTTTTTTCATGCTGAATCATAGTGTATGTTATTATGAATCTATTCGTATATCAGAGGACAGAAATGGCTCGCAAGTCATTTGGGCTTTAAAGCGCCGCTCCTTTGACTGGATGTTCATTTGTTTTTCATGCTGTACAGTGATGTAACACGTATAGCGTATTTGGTGAATCGTAGCCAGAAGGGTGTTTTCACCACTCTGGTCTATCCTGTAATTTATTCTATCCCCTATTATCATTCTCTACCTCTTACCTTTAGTAGCAGAAATTTGTACTTAAGAAAAAATCGGTACTGAGATTTTCCCAGAAATTAAATTTTATAAGGCACCTGATTTAAAAAAAATGAAATATGTGATCTGTTATATTTACAAGATCTTCTCTACTCAGTATCGTTTACAAATGTCTTACAGAAGCTTGTTTTACTATCCACTTAATCAAGATAAAGCATTTGCAGGATAGAAGAAATCGAATCGGTAGTCAAGTGTTTAAAAGTACCTCACTATATTCTCATTAGAAAATCATATACTCTTCTATGACATTGCGAGACCAAGTGCATAACTACAGTACTTTTGTATAGTAATTTTCTCTCTATCTCTTATGGCTTATCCGTATGCAAGAGTTTACAAAATTCTTTCCAAATGAAGTGGACAAAGACTATTTATTGAAGCTTCAAATGTACATTTTATTTGTCACGTAAATATCTCAGATATATGGTACTGTAATCAGAATTGTTAGAGCCAGTTTAGTTGAAATAAAAAACTATAGACAATTTGTCCATGTAAAGCGTAGCTTGATATGAGGGGATTTTCTTAAAAATCTTCGTGTACTATCTTTGGAAAATACTGAAATTATATATCAAATTTGGTACTTATCTGACGCTTAGCTTTTTGGTTTACACTGTTCAAAGGCGTACGCGCATACACATAGACATTTTTCTAAGAATCCTTTTCTGGGAAGGGGGAATCGCGAAGCCTGAAAGCATTATTTCCGGTGAAATCTCGGTATCCAATTTTTTAGAGGAATGCAATACTTTCTTTACCTACTAGACACGTGATTAAGAAAGTAAAAACACTTTTATAAAGGGGTACGTTTATGTGTGTGTGTGTGTGCGTGTGCGCGCGCACGCGCAAAGGGGTGGGGGAGAGAGAGAGATCAACATATTTCAGATAAATACCAAGGATGCGAGACGAAGATTTTGATGAAAGGTGAACCATTCCAAATAACCTACTAGTATTTTAATTAGAATATAATATATTTGAGATATTGGCATGACGAACAAGACGTATGTCTTGAATTCTGACTTCTGAGAAGCAGTCTTCATTCACTTCAATTCTATATAATCATAATTGTTATTATTATTATTATTTATAATAATTCTTATAATCATAAGGAATAGGCAATACTTATAATAATAAAAGATGGAAGTCTTACAAATATTAAATGTTTTCCAAAATAACGTTTTGATGGTATTAATCGTTTTCAAAGCCTTCATTGTTGCATGTTTAATTTTGTCTGATTTGAAGCCAATTTGTCGGCTATCTATGACATTTGAAAACGAATGATTCTCCTTGTTTTTCACATCAGCCATGAGAAACTAAGGCTCATTTGAATTTAAACAGCTGTTCTGTTGTTTCCACATCTTGCATGTGCTTAAGTACGCATTTTCGAATCTGAAGAAACAGTTAAATGGATCTGGATAGGCATATAAGCATAGATATTATATTTCAAAAATTAAATGGTCAACTTCAGTGAAACCTGCGCGAAGGGTCACCTAATTCTTTGAGTTTTATTCTCACATAGCATGTTATTGTGCCATATTACTGCATAATTAGCTATAAACAAATGGATCATGCTGAGTTTACTCATTATTTCGAAAATAATTATTGTCGTTTGCTGTGCTTGAAACATTTTAATTTGCTTTGTTTATCAAGACGTTTTAACATGAAGAAGATGCTTCCTTATATACATTGTGAGCTAATGTAAACATTAACAGTGCATGGATGAAGTAAATTCTTTAACATGGTAATAGTCTTCGAGACTTAAAGAATGTGTGTATTGATTGAATTGAATATGGACATTTAAATAAAATGTTATTAACTTCGGCAGGAGTGACTGACAGTTGAGATAGGCGTATTCCCTGATTTGTTTGCAGCAATTGCAATTAATGTCTTATAAAGCCTTTACTCGAACATTTCAATCGTATCGCAGTGCTCGTAAGACAGTGAGCAAAATTGCAACGATATGCGAAATAAAAATAGCCATGTAATTTACCGATCTCAAGAAGGAGTTTTATCAGAAAGAGGTTTAATTTATTTGCATTACTTTATATTTGGTACGGGTTATATAAACTAAAATGTTCCCTATAAAAAACCCACGCGTTACATGGGACTCAATCCATGTTTCGCCACCACTATTGATCAGCAGTAACACGCTTTAATGAGTTCAGCTATCCTAAGCACAAAGGGAATGTCTTTGTTGATTAAGATTACGTTTGTAAGCAAAGCACTCAACACTGGGATCATTTTACTTCTGGTCCACTACTTAATTGGAACACAACAAAAACATTTTCTTCAGGAATGCTGAAGTTGAATACGCAATATTTGTCCGTTAATTTATAATGATTGCTGAAATATTGCTTTTCAAAACAACGAGGTTAGCCGATGTCTGCCATGCCCTTTGCACAGTAAGGAAAACATTTTGACAAATTGCATTCTTATACCATCTATAGAAGAATGCCTGAGAATCAGGTGACTGTTCGCGCAGGTGTCGTTTAAGTTGACCATTTACTTTTGTGAAAAATAGTACTTGAGAAATAGTATCAGATAGAGAAAATTTTGTGTGTACCATATTAGATTTTTAATTGAGCAAGCAGAAGTTTATTTTTAACCGTCAGGATGAAATAATGGTTTATAACATCAAGTAAGCTTTTGTTTTCTTTTCCTTGAAATAATATCAGCAACTGGATATCAAAATAATCTCCATAATTTGTTTACAAATTTGTATATGTAAAATGTATTTGTGTTTTATGGTCGTTGTATAAATAAAACAGCCAGTATGTTTTCAGAATGATGGAGCGAGGTTTTCTCCCCTTGATCCCACTGGGGAGAGAGCCTGACGCATAACAAAAGCGACAAAAAGGGTGTGCACTTAACGTGAACTCTGAAAGGTCCGGGTTCTCTAATGCTTCCATTTTCGATGTAAAGGATCTCCGCGCTCTCTTTCTTTTGATTAAAGCAAGAAGGAAATGCTCTTTCAGTTGCAGCCAGCCGCAAGCGATGAAAGTGATCCTTGGTTCGATACCGCAGGTATAAATAGGAATTTTTGAGTTACCTATGAAAAAATCATGTGATGTTTGTAGTTACATTTATGCATCTAGTCAAGGAAAAAGTATTACTCGGAAACATCACTCTGAAAGCAGAAGGATGACGGATGTCAACTGTTGGCATAGGGAAGGGGGGCGCCGGCAGAGTTTCGGCAAGATTAGGAATGGCGAAGTGCGACAGAGAAAGGAAACTAAAGGATATGGGGCATCCCACAAGAAATGCTCTTTGTCTTTAAAGAGATGTACATGTTTGACGACTGAATTCGAAAATACAATAAATACCCCCCAAAATCTGAGACGGTGTTTGTGCATGTTTCTGCTGAAGCATCAGTTACCTCATTCTATAATTATAATCTAGCCGAAGATAGGCGATTCTATGCTACACATATGAGATAAGACCTAGATTACATAATGACATATAAGATAAACAACTGAACCGTTTAATGAAGATTTGTAAGCCGATAAAATACATAAACATGAGTGTTATACCTTGGGTTGTAAAAACAGCACACGTAGAACCAACAAGCTGGATGAAAGAGCCCACCCGTAATATAAAAAATAATTAAGAAAATGGGATCCAACATATTCAGGGTGGAAGGGAATGCATTACATTTAATTAAAGCAAGTATTGATTCCATTATTTTGTGTACATTCCTAAACATGTTTTTGCTATGACCAATATTTGAAATATTTTTAGCTTTTCGAAAACAGAAAAAGAAAAACTTCATTATGGAAAAAACTGGCTTTTTGATTTGGTGTGGTGTGATTTCATCCGTTTTCTTTCGTTAGTGGCCAAAGAGGAAGTGGGGGGGAAATCTTCGCTACTTACACTTCCATCACGGCACGCGAACCGGGAACAAACAGACCGCTCGGGACTGCTATGTCTTCAGAATTGCAGGGACACATTACGTAAAAAGGACTGGGTGTTGGAAAAATGATTGTTAAGAATGCCATTAACGATTCTGTTTATTTCTCGTTATAGCAATAAAACGTAATTACAAATGCATTGTAGCATGCACAGGAACTTAATTTGAATACTGCTTCGCCAGTTACACACTCGCAACTCTTACAACCTTTAGACCAATGGCTTCTCACTCAGCAAGCACTTCTTCACTGTCCTTTATTCCCTCTGCTGCTGGAAAAGTGCGTTCACTCAGAGCTTCAACATCTACAACCATTTTATACACTCTGCTTTTCATATGATTCCAGAAGGAAAAGGCAGCAGGATGTAGGTTCTGGGATCTCGCAGAATAAATTGATAGGTCCATAAGGTCCAATCTACCAGTGTGGAACTTTCTGGTTTAGGTCGCCACGCACATTCCATGGGATATGAGATGGAGCACTATCGATTATGAACCACATAGTCCTTCTGGTTTTTAACGGGTAATTTCCAGCAAGCCTGGATGTACGTCTTGCAGAAATGATAGATAACTTGCACCATTCAAACTCTAAGAGAGAATGTAATGATCTATTAAATAATCGTTTATAATCCCTGCTCATGCAGTTTCAGCATATTGCTGTTAAGATAATACTATCGTGAGTTAAGAGGATTTCCTTCGACCCAGTTGCGGATATTGTGGTAGTCGGCAATTCTCTACTTCTCGTGAAGATGACCTCGTCTGTTGCTAAGACAGTGTGGGAAAACTACCTTGTTCCATTTGGCAAAGGCCAAACTTGAACGTGATCTCCTGAACCCGCTGTATGTGATACGATTGCAGAAACTTTTAATGCCCCAAGGACTGTCCAATGAGACACGCCTACCATGCAAGCCATTCTGACTACTGGTGCTGGGATCTTCAGTTACAAGAATTAATATTTCTTCCTCAGCTTCAGCATATTCCTTGACCCACCTCCGTCATATGCTGACTGCACTCTCCTTGTATCCAAAACCACGTGCGCTGATCGTACAAATGTTTCTGGGTTGGAATTACGCTGGGTAGAAAAGCTTTCGGAATATAAGCGGGCAATTTCGCTTTCAATTAGTGACATATCAAGGTACTCACGATTTGTAAATTGTTACATCTCGTCTTGTTTTAACCACTATGGATACCTTCCAATTCAACTAAGGTATTTATTAAGTATTTATTATTCTCAGCATGCCGCAATACAGTGGTAATATTACATGCATTACTTAACCTACTTGCATTGTACAAGATTATTTTTAATTTGCTTGATATAAGTTCGCATCATTACAGCATATATACATGATGTGGCGTATGCACAGATATTAGGATACACTACTCTCTGGGCGGCACCGAGGTTAGAGACGGCAGTTTGTCTGTGAGTAGGGGTAAGTCAGGGGAACTAAGTATTAGGGAGGGGATAGCGTCAGTGACGCTTGTGTGTTAGCGTTGTTTTGAGAGTCAGTGGGCAACCTGCAAGTAGCAGAGTCGTTGAACTGTCATCTCCGTGCAAATGCAAGCATGGCGTCCTCGCCCGGCAGACACATGGGGTAAGAAATCCATTTTCATATAATAAATAACCATCCATCTATTCTCTTTTTATATTAATTATGATAGTGTAGAGTTCCTTTCTTCCTTCCAAGCCATGTAGCGTCCCTTTTTGCCAGTGATTAATAATATTTTTGGTACTTTGAATTAGCTGCGTCCCTCGTCGTAGCCTCGCATGTGAAGTTCTTGTTTGATTTACCCGGCGCCTCCACCAATTGTCGTATGCCTAATACTTAGTTCCCCTGACTTACCCCTACTCACAGACAAACTGCCGTCTCTAAGCTCGGTGCCCAGAGAGTAGTGTATCCTAATATCTGTGCATACGCCACATCTCCCCCTGGCCACCGAGATCGACGGCCTCGTCGACACAAGGCAAACCAATAGAAACAATACCAAGATTTTTCCTTCCAAGCCATGTAGCGTCCCTTTTTGCCAGTGATTAATAATATTTTTGGTACTTTGAATTAGCTGCGTCCCTCGTCGTAGCCTCGCATGTGAAGTTCTTGTTTGATTTGCCCGTGCCTCTTGCAAGCGAGTAGCTCCCATCATTTTTGAGTATTATTTAAAGAGAGGCATACGACAATATTAATCGTTATCTATTATTTTTATGTACTTCATAAACTATTTTATGTAATTTTTAATAAAGTTTTTCTAAGATAATGGCCATTTTCCTCCTTCTTTGTGTAATTTATTCTTCAAAATATTACTTTCTTGTTGTACTTCGCAGTCGTGGAGCAGATGGTGTACAGTCTGCATTTACACAGTCAACTAAGGTATGTCGTAGATCTAGCTACTGTAGTAACCTATGCTGCGCGAACTGGTTGAAAAGATAACTGACTGTGAAGGCACGTCCGAAAAAGCTGCAGACTGAAGTATCTGTTCTGTCATACTCGCGGCGTTTGTTTTGATTTGGAGGCACGCGCTAACCGAAACCTATATTCGCCCTTATCATAAACGGCTGCCTGACCTAGCACAATCAGCTGACAGCGTTGCCCGTGTTTCACAGTCTTATTGCTATTGACGACAAGCGAAAGTTGCAGTTCATTTTAGGTGGTTATTCGGAAGCTCCAAATTCTGTGAGGAAATCTTTAACAGAACTTTGTGTTACTACAAACAAATAAACACTTATTATTCCTATACATTCTAATGAACTGAGCAATTAGAAATGTAAAGAAACAAAACAAAAAGCTTATAGTACCAAAAAATGTAATTGTTTGTCATAGTTCCAAAAATCACACCGTGGAAGAAGTAGCAACTAATTAGCCAATTGTATGCTGATATCGAAAGACCTATTTCCTGATTAGATAGAGGTGTTCCAAATTTACTTTAGGTAAAACCTTGTCTAAAATAAAGAGGTTTCAAACATACTGACACCAAAGCGGCGTTTAGGTTTCCTCAAGACGTCGGCAATGAATTTCCGAATTAACTTAAAATAAGTTTTTCAAATACGTGCATTCCTAGGTCGAACCTTGGCAACGAGGGACTTTAGTTTTAATAACAACGAATTAATACATATTTTTTACATTCATAGACAACATCTTGTACTATTAAGTGTTTAAAATGAGATACGGCCTTTACGTTTATTCCAGCTACTCGTAAAAGTAAATTAAGAGTGATTATTTTCATTAGAGGTTTTGCTGTTAGCAAAACTGCTGGCTCCCCTCGGGTGGGATTTAAATGACTAGCTATCACGATTAGAAGAAAGTTGAAGGGAAGTTATTACAATAATTTAAACAGATATCACTATTTGGAACACATGTCGTACACTTTCTACTCCAGCATATGTGAAGGTAAGATACGTCGATCAGCCCATTTTATTTATCTTTTTTTGTTTTTTAAACTGAATGGGAGTTACAGTAGTATTCAGACATTGTCCCAAGGCCATCGTAAGTGACTGCTTCTCAGGTGTAATATACAGAATAATTTTGGATGCCTATCTCCTTTGTGTTCGGTTTAAAAATTTTATATATATATGTGTGTGTGTGTGTGTGTGTGTGTTTGTGTGTGTGTGTTATTGAAAGTAATGCGTTAAGTTTTTAGAGTTTGTCAAAGTGTTGGTTCATTTCTATTTATATTCCGTCAATCTTTAAAATTACATTGGTGAGAAAATCCCAGGACATGTTTGTGGCTTAGAAATCACATTTAAAGAAGGTTCGAAGCTTAGTAAACCAAAAGCTGTGTGTTATATTTGTTATGAGTTACCTTTTGGATCAAGCTACATTAATAGCCTTCATAGGGCAATACGTAAATTTTGCCCCATTTGAAAGTGGGAATAATCTTGAAGAAGTGACGTCAACACTTGCACTATAGGACAGACCTATTTTACAAAGATACTTTTCCAAATTTCTCTTGGTTGCTTGAATACTATTTTCACGTTTTACTTAGAATTTATGTCTTTGACCATTTGTCATTTTTGGTTTCCTGAACTATTGCTCATTTGACTGTCTTGTAGCTATTGCTGAGTGAAACTTTGCCTGGCTTTTACTTGTGCCAGTTATTAATCAGTTTAATTCTGTACTGCATGTGTTTGTCATGATTGATGCCTGGCTTTAAGTGTTTCATTTCCCGTTGCTGGTTAATTTTATGTTTTTCCTTCTTAGCTATATTATTTACCGAGTTGTTTCTGAGTTTATGTAAGTCTTTCACATATTACTAGTTTTGTTCTATTATCCTCCTTCCTATAGTTAATTATAATTGTGGCTTTATAATAGGTGATTTACCTTTTCTAAACTTTAAGGAACCTTTGCTGTATAATATCGTTCTTATTCAGTCTACAAAGTTGTTCACTTTTGCAATATAAGTAAGGATGTTGTAGCGTTTTGCCACTACTTTTGTTATGTTACTCTTACTTCTGCGTTGTTGTAGGTGAAGTCTTCAGGACTCGAGATCGCCGATATCAGTCAGGAAGCACTTATGGACGTCGCATTTCAGGGTCAACTGTCTGAAATTCCCTACTGTTATTGTCAGGGTAGGATTGCGGGAGGGTGACACTAGGATATTATTCTTAAAGAAAACGTTTTCACTTTCTCACTAAAACGCGTATTCCTGCCAGAAAACCTGCAAGACTCTTGTTCTTTTTTTCTACCCCGTACGCTTCTTATATAGAATATTTTCACGCTTTGGTCCACTAACGTTTTGCTCCGGCTAATTATTTATTATTTAAGGCGCTCTATCACCGTTCCTTTGGTTCCCGCGAACTTGAATTCATTACTTGCGGCGTGTTAATTTATTTATTATCTTGGATAAAGTAATTTCAACGCCAATCAAACACTCTATATAATTATTCCACACAAATTACTTTATGATTGCATTGTGGTGCGACATTCGTACATTTTGGAACTTTTATGCTTTTCTGTTCTTTTTTGACTCAACGTAATGCGTGTTTCCTTACCGGAGAATCATGGCAGACTGTCCCAAACCACGCTCGCATTCACATATCTCAACGACTGCTCTCCTCCAAATTTTATACATGTCAGTGCGTCTTCCTATGTTTCTATTGGTTCCCGCACTTATTCTCTACGTTCATTGGTTCCCTGATTAAAAATTCAAAGTTTAACTGTAAGAAATGTCCGTTGCCTCATAGCGTCTGTTTGCTTGAAAACTTGTCTCGTACCCACGAAGTACAAAAACGTTTCGATTTTTATGGCCCCTGCTCGGAAAACATAATGGACAGTCCAAAACGAAGCTACTCTTATTCTTGCCTAAATCTTGCAGTTTTTCTCATGCAATTACACCTTTATTTATTTTACAATATTATGGAAACTTAAAACATATTTACAGCTTATGAAGGGCTTTCGATTGATACAATTTTTAATCCTAAGGCTTTAAAATTATGGAAATTTATCAAATTGAATATTAATTATTAATAGTTCCTAAAATATAATTATTGTGGAGCTCCTTTTTATGTGTTCTTAATCGGCGGAAATATCGCTACAATGTATACATGTAGCCCTGAAACGACTATTAATTCTTTTGGTTTTGTGTTTTATTTGCTATTAAATCATTTGTTTAAGATCGTAACCTTTATTATAAACTCAGTTAAATTTTGTTTCCTACATTATGCTGTGATTTGAAAATAAATATTGGCCTATGTAAAGCATTATTGAGCTATATGTTTCATTTAATGCTAATTATTCATTTAAATGTTTGTTTGTTTTCTTTAAAGCTTTGTGGATTAGTGCATTATTCTTGATTTATTATCTCTTGAGCTTGGTGTAATAGATTGTGAGCTGTTTATCTGTGAGCGGTTATGTTAATGAGGCACAGTTGATCCAGGAAAATAAAGCCACTTAATAGCTAGATTTGTTTCTGTTTTCATGCTTAGGTTTTCCCTTGGTCCAGTTGTGTGTTTTTTTTTGGTTGAATAGGTTATTCCAACTCCGTGTTTCGTTTTCTGGAATAGTCCCCTACGGCAGTCGTTGTTCTTTTCGTCTTGTCGGGGATCCCAGCGCCTGACAAAATTATCGTAAACGGCAGGGTTGGTCACGATGTCTTCCCCATGCAGAATTGTCTGACGAAGCCACCCTAATCATTAAAAGGATTATTTTGCTTTATTTTTAACCGAGTGAATCAGGTCTTCTGCAAATATGTGATAATATAAATGACCAGTTATAACTATATAACTTGCTTAATTGCCTGGAATTTTCTTTCCAGTAATTCCTGAATTAAATTCGACCCAAGCCAATATTATATGTTTATTCTTCATTCGTAATTTCTGTTATATTTAGTGCGGTAAATTCAAGGATGCATGCTTTTGTTGTAATTAAGTCCACTGTTAACAACTTGTGGAATTTGAGAGGATTAAGATTATGTTTTCTTTGATAAACAGAGCATATTCTAAGGCTTTTATAATATGCAAGAAGTTCTGCTTTTAAGATGGGTAATAAAGAGATTGGTTTGAATAATTCCTTTTAATATCTATTAAGTCAATGTACGCGCATGCTTATGTTGGAACCATCAGTGAATATCTGAACGGCATTAAGGTATTTCGATTTCGTATCGTTTAAAATGAATATTTTCTCTATAGAGTTGTTTGTAAAGGGAACATCCAGTTGCAGTGTAGGCTGAATACACAGATACTGAAAATTAAAACAAAAATGACTTTGTCGGTGCAGAAATGATGTATGGTACTGGCTAAAATCAGTGAACGAATTAATTAGTGGAGGACTAGGTTTTTCAATGAAATATTTGTTTTTCAAGCAATAAGCAACGTTATGTACAGCTTTTATAAACAACATATGCTCTTCGAAATGTAGCTGTTTGGATAAAACAGTTTTATGATGAATTTGTCACATAAAGTTTGGCATCGAATATTCAGGGCAGGTTCCCTTATTTCCACTAAAAACCCATTTATTGCGGTGAATCGCAATTGTACCAATGAAAGTGTGACGATCTACTGATCTTGTCGAGTTGTTTAGATGCATAACACAAGCCTCCGTAATATTAAACTAAACCTACTTTAAGGGGACTCGGTAATGCCTCCCACTAATCATGTTAAACGTTTATTCTTCAAGTCTCTGAGCAAAATTACCGGTCTTTCACGCCCAATATGGAATGGGACGCTAAGAACCATAGTAGTTAAAGAGCGTCCAGAAATGAAACTCAATTTAAATTTAAGTGTGTTTTTATACACCAAGGATGGCAAATCCATGGCACGCGTTGTCACTAGGTGGCATGCTACACGAACGGAATAAATGATCATGACTTATTATTTCGTTTAGGCCCATGATTGACCTGGTACATTGTATGCATTTCCACATTATGTCTGATGCTCAAATAGTAAATCATTGTCTCACCTCATGAAACTGTTATTTGAACTTGGAATAATTTTTAGATGGTGTATATGTGCCTATTTTCAGCAAACATATTTCCGATACCCAAAAACAGAACAGTATTCAAGGACTTTGGTATATTTGTGAATGTTTAATATAATAAACTCTAAATACGTCTTTGATCTTGTAGAAATGTGACAACATTAGCATGTACAGTTAAGTTTGCTTGATTGATAGTACTTTAGTGTTTGTGCGCATGACTCTTTCGAGAAGAAACTGCGAGTTTTCTGGAACTATGAATGCTTGCGCAAAGAATAAGATTCCATTGCATTATTTTGAGATATCCTGAGCAATAAGGGCTGAAATGGAGATTGAAATTATAGGTTTTTCATACACTATATAAGATATATATAAACATCCATGTTAATTTTTCCCTAAGCATCCAATAACAGTGGTCGAAACTTTGAAAGAAAGAAATGAATTGAAGTAATGCGAAAATGAAAGAAAGAGATATTTGGTATTGAACATATAATACTTAATATAAACTGTCATTGAGGTTGAATCCAGAAAACGTTGTTTATGTAACAAACATATTTAAATTACATAAAACAAAAAAGCTATTTTACAAATGACAAGGTTAGTTTAATTCAAGAAGTATTTTTCTAACTGTAAATATGATGTTTCACTTAAAGATCATTAACAACATTGAGTTATTTATTTATTTATTTTATTTATTTGTTCACAATGCCTTAATAAAAAAGCGTGGTGAATTTAATCCTAAAACAATATTATCCTTTTGATATTTGTATTAGATTAGTGAAAACATATTTTTCCTAATCCATAAGAGTTTTTAAATGCAATGCTTAAGGTATTTTCAAAATAACATCACGGAACTAGCATGTCAATACATTTAGAGGCAATGCAGTTTAATCAAATAATAACGGTGTTTGAGGTACTTCTGAAAGTTAATTTAAATGTTGGAAATCAGAAGAAGTCATCCTGAAAAATATTTGAAGGAAAATATATTTGGCGCTTAAGTATTTAGAAACAAACAACCTGGTAAAATTGCCACGATTGTCGAAAATGGTTTGCCATTCCTGTGCTATACCAATAGAGATGAAATTATTTTTGCTCTTGGTAATAACGTTTAATTATTCGTTATATTAGGACAAAAGACGACTTGGTTTGTGCTCTTAAATATTTGAAGAAAGAATTAAACTTGCTTCCCAAAATTAAAGTTTTATAACTAAATTATAAAATGATTTTATATTGTGAAGAAACGTATAATTTCCCTTGTTATTAATGATAAAATTCAAAAGTAGTAGTAGTAGCAGCCTTTCTACAGTAAGCGCACCAATAACTTATAGCTTTGAACATTAACAAAATGAATGAAACGTTTAAGAATGCAGGTTATTTAGTTGAACTGAATAGATATTACGAGTTCCATCATAAAGCTTCTGTTTCTGATGCTGCATTGATATTCAATAAGGACGAAATAACAGAAAGTAACCTACAAGCTTTTACATTCACTTTCTTTAATTTATAAAGCGTTGAGACATTAAACATTTAGCTATACTTTAGAATTAACCTGAGATTTTAGTCGGAAAACGAAGCCTTATATGAAACGAAAACAGGCATTTAGGTTAGATTTCAATAATAAAACTTTAAAAGCATAAATATCTGGAGCTGAGTAAAGCAGTTTTAACACCCCTGAAGCAATGGTTTCAATTTAACAAAAATTGGATGCTTGCGCAACTCTTGGACTCGAAAGCAAGCTTTATAAGCAGTAGACAATCGGTATTGGCAGTTGGAAATTCACCCTGACCGCATAACTTCTGGAGCACACTTCAAGTCCTGGTGCACTCAACTTCTAAAATGGAGCACAGAAAAGGGGAGAGGGATGTGGTGAGCGGTACTCAGCCTGTGGTGCCCGATACCCGGCCGAGTACAGTTCGTCTGTATTTGAGTGCGCTATCAGACGAGGTGATAACTAAAAGTCTCTCAAATATAATCTTGCTCACGTATGCACAATTTAGTTTAATAATTACTTAGAGACTGCAATTAATACTCCTATATGTGCTATATACAACAAACTCTTCCTATGAAGACCTTTTATTGCTTTCCAGGCTATGCTAAAAGCATTCTATGCTTCTAGAACTCAAATTAATTATCAAATGCAGGAAAAAGAGTTCTAGAGAGACTGATAGCTGCCGTAGTAAAATATAAAAACTTACCATTTGCTATTATAGGAATTCGAAGAAGAATTGAATTTCATCCCAAAATTCTAGTATAAAAGTTGAAAGGGAATACACATTTTCAGTTACAATGAAACAAAAATATGAGATGTATTGTATTCACATAACTTTCTCTACTCACTCTCTGCAAACTATTCTTACAAAGCTTATTCTTATGAATGGAGGATGATGATTAATTCAAAATAAACACTTTTGAATTAATCGTCGTTCTCCATTCATAAAGCAAAACAATTAAATACCTAAAAAGTATACCTTCTACCTCTTGTAAATTGAGATAAACTTTCATTAAACATTAACGCATTCGTTGTAGGTATAAGTATAATACAGTTGCTAAAACAATAGTCAGAGTTTTAAAATGCGGATCGCTATGTGATGGCTTTGAAACTCAATGTTGTTTGCTGGACCACGGGGTGGGGGAGGAGGCGAATTCCGTCTTACCACGAAAAATCTGATGTGCAGCATTCATAACTTTCTCTACTCACTCTTCTACAAACTATTATTAACAAAATCTTACTCCTCTGGCTAATTCTTGTTAATCGAGATAAGCTATTAATACACATTTAACATTTTGCAGGTATTACAAGAATACAGTGTACTGGAGCGCTAATCAGATTTTTAGGAAGCGGGTTGCTATATGATGGCTTTGAAATTACATGTTCTTTTCATGAGCTCGAGGGAAGCCGAATAGCGACTTGCCACTGGAAGAATGTCTACATATTTGAAAATTCAAACAGTAACAAGGATTATCTCGAAAAAGGTCAAAGCAACAAACAATTTTATTTGACATAAATAATTTGTGTACCTTAAAGATATGTATATATTTGTTATGTAGTAAGATTTTGTCTATCTCTTACGATTTGCCAAGAACACAAAGTTCATTCAGAATGAAAAGGACTTAACAGGCTATTTACATAAATACGAATATGTACATTCTTATTTGTAATGCAGACATCTTAAACATACGATATTCTAATCAAAATGGTGAGAGGTATTTTGAGAAAATAAAAAAATAACGGAAATGTTTCGATGTAAGGGGTAGTTTGGGAGTGTGGGGGATTTCTTGTAAATCTTGGTGTCATATCCTTTGAGGATGCTGAACTTAAAAACCAATGTTGGTATTTAAACAATTATTCGTGCATACACATACCTTTTTCTAAACATTTTCTTTCTGTATTAGGGGAATTTTAAAACGTGTAGGGGAGAGTCGTGTAATATCGGCCGGTAAACAGTATCGGTCAAAATGGTTAATTGGTTAATTTTGTTTTTATGTTTTCGTTAGCTGTGTTGTGTGAGGAACAATATCCAACAAACGTTTCATTATAAAGTTTCTACAAAAGAACGCAGAGTATTTAAATGTGTCCTATCACGTATTTGTCGTATAGTGCCAGTCATCGATTGTCTTTCAGTATGGTCGAGAAGTAATCTTAATGTTTATAATCTACTTTCTTCTTCTTAATTCCTTTCAGAGTGAAATGACAGAAATTAAAATATGTAAGAGTTAAATGGAATGAAAGTTGCATGAAACTGCTGTGAGCAAGGTTATATCTAATAAAGTGACCGCGGGGAAGACAGCAGAGGAGTTTTCTGTACTTCGAAGCGCATTTGGAGATTGATAAAAGCAAGGTAATTCCGTAGAATTAGTTCATGAGTTGGGCAGATTAAATTATTAATGACATTTTTGAAAGCATCTCTCCTTTAAAAAGACCTTTGTAGTGATGATAAAGAAAAGGAAACCGGGAACTCAGAAAAGTGAGATCCTGACATCTGCATCTTTCAAAAAACAATTACAGGATTAAAACATCACCGCTAAAGAGAAGAGATTAAAAGCAGCAAAAACAAAGTTTGAAAGTGAGTTGAAGGAAGCTGAAAATAAGCTGTGTGGTCCGAAAGAAAACGCAAAAGGTGGTCATGAAAAGTAAACTACAATAAATAAATAAATAAAAATAAAACTGAATAGTGAAAGTGATGGGTTAACAGAAGGCATTCTTAAGTCTTTGGAGTCACTTGAAGAAGTTGTCAGTGTAGATTTTGGGCGAATATTGGATGATGGATCGGGAGTATTTTGTTTGTTTTTATTTTTTACTTTGTCTACTACATAGGGTAATTCCGGGAGAGATGGACCCCCTTTTCTGAATTTCCCATATTTCTTTTATTTTTAGCAAAAGTGTTTAAAATGGTAGTACCTTATGATTTTGGTGTCATCAATATACAATATATAGCTATATACATGCAAAATACGTATTAACAGACTTGTGAATTATGAACAAAAAAATTACACAAATGGTCCGTCTAACCCGTAGTACTCGGGTTAGATGGACCATGGTATATGGGAGAGATGGACCGGCATAAAATAGGAGGAGAATTAAATGATACATTCGTAATTAGTACTTATTGGTATATTGTAAATCATTTATCATGTAGAACAAACATTTGTTGTTTTACTGAGTTCATTTTGGAGAATGTTTTTTAGATTTACTCTCTCCTCCCACATAAGTCGCACTTCATGCCGTATTTGGCGTAGTTCTCATGAAGCCAAGGGGAACACATTGAGCATTGGATCCAGTCTTCATTGCTTTTGGTTGCGTTGTAGTCCTCTCCGCACCTAGCACATTCATTTTCATTCCACTCTTCAAGATCATCGTCGCTGTCATTGATACAACATCATCATCGTTTAGGGACTCTTCGGGATCAGAATTGTCGCTCCCTCTTCTTCTGGTTCTTGGCCTCTTAGTTTTAGGCACATTAGATTTTCCATTAGCTCTACTCTTCTTAGCTTTCCAAAGGTTAACATTCTCCTTGAACTCGGTATCTTGGAAACACTTGCTGCCTTACCACTTAGAATAGTTTTTCTTCTTCAAAATTGCTATTGGTGAAATGTCATTAAGGAGTTTACTTGATGTTGGTATTTGGGTCTCCTTGTCTAACTGAGTTTCATTAGGGGAATTATTTTCCACGTAGGAGGTCCCAGGAACTGCCAAGAAATCATCAGTTTGAGGACGTGT
This sequence comes from Deroplatys truncata, assembly GCA_030765065.1. NCBI lineage: Eukaryota > Metazoa > Arthropoda > Insecta > Mantodea > Mantidae > Deroplatys > Deroplatys truncata. The sequence goes on along the minus strand of CM060981.1, from coordinate 203,996,383 downwards.
GGAACTTTAAGCATCAGTCAAACGTAAATCATTTGAAATATCTAGCAGTTTCGTTGATTCCCGTTAGTTGCTTTTTTACTGCATCCACAGACTTCTGTAAGTGGTCTACACTCCAACATCCTCTTCTAGAGCCCTGTTTCCTTTTGTAGGTAGTTGGCATTCCTCTGAAAATAATAATAATAATAATAATAATAATAATAAATAAGGCATCTATCTGTATTTCTCCTTTTATAAACGATTTATCGATACTGGCACTATATATACATGTTTATGTATATATCTATGTCATTAGTCAATAAGTAGAAAAATGTTTGTTTATATATTACACTATAACCACTAACGTTTTACCGAAAAAGGATTGTATAACCATTAAAGTTATAAAAAATATGGTCCATCTCTCCCGTGAGGACCTGGTCCAACTCTCCCGAATGTCAGCTAGCAAATTTGCTTCGCTCGGGGCCAGCGTCACCAGAACACGCCATGAGGGTACATTTACTTATTTTACGCCTCCTAAGAAGCTTTGGTAAAAATATATCAAATACTGTGTATAATACCTAACTATATAAATAGTGAAAAAAATATACATACCTGATTTTAATTATGCGGTATATAAAGTGAAATGCTTCAACAAATCAAGACGAAAACAACACTATCACACATTCACATCTGCCATTAGCAGGCGACACTACCGCTAACTCGCTCTAATGGCCGGTTCGAGAAATAATTAACTGGTCCATCTCTACCAGTGGTCCATCTCTCCCGGAATTACCCTATGGTAAGAAGGTGAAGTATTGCGTTCCACCCGAAAATTCTATACCTATATTTCACCGGAAATGCATGTTTTGAGGCGCCTTGAATTAAAAAAAGCGTTTTTGGAAAACGGTCCGTGTGTGTATCTGTGCGTCTGTGAACAGCATAGCTCAAAAACGAAAAGTCGGATAAATACCAAACTTGGTATTTAGGTTCAGTATCTTTTGAAGATGCGACACGAACATGTTAAACAAAATCACCTCAACCCAAAATATCCTTTGCATGGAGCATTTTTTAAAAGTTTTGATTTTCTCAAAATGGTTCTAACGACTTTGATTAAAATATCATAAGTTTAAGATACTTTCATGACAAATGAAATGCATATGTTGAATTTTCTGGGAATCTTCCCAAAAGTCCTCTTTATTGTAAATGGCTTTTGCATAACTGGTAAACTGTAAGAGATAGATAAACTTTTAATACACAAAAAATGTAGATCTCGTTAAAACACACAATTTATGTCATATACATTTTTTTTGTCCAATGAACAATTTCTGAGATATTCCTTGTTATTTGTTTGAGTTTTTCAATACTTATACTTTTCTCAACTGGGAATTAGTTATTATTTTTTGTCCTGGACATGCAAAAAGAATGGAATGCTCCACATAGCGACCAGATTTGACTATGGCTTAAAGCCTACCAAATTTCCCTTGCACCAACATGAAAATTAGCAATAAGATTAACATCTCTATATCTCGATTAACATGAAGTATATGGAGAACAACGGTTTGTAAAAGTAATTTGTACAATAGTAGAGAAAGCATGTGAGTGTAACACATCAGATTTTTGTTGTGATTTCTGTAAAACAGTGAACTAAACTTTGATGAACTGAACTGAAACAGTAAGAAAAGTTCCATGCTTATGTGTTGTAAACGTTTTTAATAACTAACAGGTCAATATATCACTAACAATTGAAATATCTCAGAAAAGACAATGGCGATACTGTAATACGATTTCTGCAGGATTGTGGCTCTAACTCTGTGCTTTACCATGTAATAAGTAACATAAACAACAAATAATAAACATTGTACTGTATTATTCATATAACACGCCTTGAGATAAGAGAATACCATATTGAGATTCCGATTAAGCATAACAGTTATATGCACTGTTAACAAACTTAGGTGGCCGTTACTGCATGACTCTCCGCTATTTCCGGTAAAATATCGGTATCAAATTTTCGGTCAGAAGCGCTGCGCGCTAGATGTGAGTATGCGCGCGCGCGTGTGTGTATCATTCGGTGTGTGAATAACAACCAAGAAACAAAATACGGGATAAATACAAACATTTAATTTTGAATTAGGCATTCTTAAACCTGCTGATAAAATCTCGACATCAAATTTTTGGGTGTAATGCAGTATTTCCTTTAACTAATACAGACAAGTAACAGAGAAACTAAAAAGAATTTTTACGGCGGGCTCATGTGTGGTGTCTTTAAGTGTATGAATAACATAACTCAAAAACGAAAAGTCGGGTAAGTACCAAAATTCATATTTGAATTAGACATTATTTAATCATGTCACCGAATATTTTCAAGACGTAAATATGCAGCTATGGTGGCAAATATTGTCCCTGTTGATACTGGTGGTGGGCAACAACGTAGTAAGTATAATTAAAGATAATCTTAATGATTGAATTCGCTAATGCGACTTTTATGAATCTCCAAACTGCCCTTTGGCATGGAAAAGTTTTATTATTTTTCATTTCATCTTAAGAATGTTCAATACATTTACATGTTTAATAAAAGTATACCTTGGTTTTTCTGTGAGCAGTCTCTGAAGTTGTTTTCATTATATAAGATTTTTAAGTGGTAAACTGAAAGAGATACATAAAACTAACCACGCAAAAATGTAAGAACTAGGTGAAATACACACTTTATGTCAAAAAACTTCTTTTGTAGCATTAGGTGTTTTCGAATATTTGTTGTTGAACTTCCCAGGTTGGAACGCCACGCGACATCTATAACTCATCGTATGCGATTCTTCTTTTATTTTGCGTAGGTTAATTAGTAACAAAAATGGATTTAGATATGTAAACAGTCAGGTATCCAGTTGCCTGTTTTAAATCACTTTTAGTTGAAATTTATCGCGTCAGAATGCGAATTAAAGAACTGCTTTTTGTGTTATCACTATAAAAGAATCTGATGTGTTACACTCACATGACTTTCTCTACTCTTGTACAAACTATTTTTACAAACGCTTATTCTCCATATACTTCATGTTAATCGAGATAAACATTTGTAGACTCTATTTTATTGCTAATTTTCTTGTAGATGTAAGGGGAATATATATTTACAAGGGCAATATAGAAAAACAGTAGCCTTTAAGCACATACATATCTCTTAATAGCTGGTTGCTAGGTGCAGCACCATTTCCTTTCCCATAGATTAATACTCTTTGCATATCCAAGACAAAAAATGAATAACGAATTCCCATTTTAGAAAATAAGTATTGAAAAATTTAAGGGAATAACAAGCAATATCTCGAAAATGGTTCACTCAACAAAAAAAATGTATATGACAGAAATTGTGTATTTTAACGCGATCTACATTTTTTGTGTAGTAAACTCTTCTCTATCTCTTATGCTTTACCAGTTATGCAAAAGTCGTTCACAATGAAGAATACTTTTGGAGACATTCCCGGAAAATTCAAGATATACATTTTATTTATCATAAAAATATCTTAAACATATGATATTTTAATCAAAATCGTTAGAGCCATTTTTGAGAAAATTAAAATTTTCGAAAAATCTTCCATGTGAAGGGTACTCTGGGGTGGGGGGATTTTGTTGAAAACCCTCGTGTCGCATCTCTGGAAGATACTGAACCTAAATACCAAGCTTGGTGTTTATCCGACTGTTCGTTTCTGAGTTATGCTGTTCACAGACAGACACAGATAGACACACGGACAGACACACAGACACACACACGGACATGTTTCCAAAAATGCTTTTTTTGGATTTCAGGGGATCTCAAAACATGTATTTCCGGTGAAATCTCGGTATCGAATTTTTGGGTGGAATACAATACTTCTCCTACTTACTATACGTAGTAGAGAAAGTAATAAAAGGGATTACGAAAAGCCGTTATTGGGTAGAGAAGGTCGTTACCGTATCATATAACAGAGTTTTAAATTATAAAACGACAGAGGTGATTGCCAGGAACATATCAGTCTGTCTTGTCTTGTAGTCCCGTATTTGTCCCGTATTGTTTCTGCTGGCGTGAAACTGTTGTATTCAAGCACACAGATTCTGTCTGCGCTCCCAACTTTGGACACAGAAAACCAGCGCTCGAACAGCTGCGCTACCCAGCTGCAATCTTTTGCTTCATAGTGATGTTATTTGTATCTTTTCTATGAGGAGTATGTGTATCTAAATTTAGCATTGCTATTAGGTGCGTCTGGATGTAATACATGAAAAACGACTACCGTGGCTAGGTAGAACAACTATAGGGTCGAACTTAAGCCCACCAATAGTTTAGATATGATGCTGATGAAACATATAATACTAGCTGTACCTATAAAATATCATTCGGAAAATGAAACTGGAGAGAGAGCTTAAAGCGTGTCGTTAAATACGATGCTGAAATCTAGGCAAGGGCCAAGTAAGTACAAACATTGTGCTTTTCGGCTTTTGGGGCTTCCCAGCAGTTTACATTCCACTTGAGCAAATAGAACAGAAACCCTATTTCTCGAGGGCTTTCAGTCGATCTTTGTCTTTCCTCTGGTCAAGTATGCGCGTTTGCATTAGCTGAGAATTTCTATTTCAGATCTCTGTACGTAACTGGAAATTGTTTGCTTACAACATTTAATGCTTTAGTAAATGAAAATTCTAATGTGTTTTATTCGCATGACTTTTAATATTCACTTTCTACAAACTATTCCTACAAAAGCATATGCTTCTACCTGCTTCTTTTTAATTACGATAAACATTCATTACGCGTTTACACAGATAGCCAGAGTTTTAAAAAGAGGATCGTATTCGATGGCTCCAATATTCCGTTATTGGAAAAAATTATAAGTATTAGCAAATTAAACCCAATAACAAACACAATGTTTATTTTTACATAAGTTATGGGCTTTAACGAGATCTAAATTTTTGCGTAGTAATATTTTGTCTATCTCTTGCGGTTTCCCGTTATACAAAATTCATTCTGAATAAAGAGCCCTTCACAGGCTATTCTCGGAAAATTAAAGATATGCATTTCAATTGTAATGCAGATATCTTAAAAATAAGGTACTTTAATCAAAATAATTAGAGATTTTTTTGAGAAAATCGAAATTAACGAAAAGTTTTGTAAATAAAAGATAGTTTGGGGTATGGGGATTTTCCTAAAGCTTTTTGTATCGCATCCTTAAAAGACACCGAACTTCGTTTTTAAGTAAAGCCTTTCACAGACAGACACACTTTTTTCTTTTTTTATTTATAGACGCCCTTTAACTACTATGGTCATTAGCGTCCCATAGCGTGAAAGACCGGTAATTTTGCTCAGAGGCCTTTTAATCAAGCTTGAGTTCTTTTACGTGCCGTAAACAGAGACACGCACACATAGACACACATACACTTTTTTCTAAAAATCCTTTTTTTATTCACGCAGTCTCAAAAAGTGTATTTTAGGTGAAATTTCGGTATAGAAATTTTGGGTAAAATGCAGTTTCCTACACTTACTACAGGTAACTAGTGGAGAAAATAACAAGTTTAGCAGCTTTTAACTCCAAGCAAACAATAGTGAAATATGAGGTATGCGATTAAATAGTGTTTTCTAATGCATTGAAGATCACATATTGAACGTTAGGGGCAAGAAAAATAAATATTTTATCTAATTATGTAGCTTACTTTTAATGAAACGATGAAATTCTAGGTGATTCCGTAGTTTAGTTCAGTAAAAATAGGGATAATTACCCGTTAATTATTATAAGGTCTTCCACATTAGAACTTGAATGTATCCAAGCCATTTTACCATCTAATTAATTTTACAACCTAATGTTTAAGAACTTAATAATACAAAAAATAACAGAAAATACCTTGAGGTGCACTTAATTCACTCTACTCAGTACCATAAGGAGTATTTTAAAAATAATATGGCTATTAATGAGCCTCTGTAGAAAAAGAGAAGAATTGCCTAATTTCAAAGCTGTTTCATAGATTATGCACCAACAACCAAGCTTGAGAGGTACAAAAGAAATGAGTATGAATGGTTTTTGTCTATCTCCTTTGGCTTTTAAGATATTTAAAATTCAATAACAACGCAGAGGACTTCACAAGCTGTTAAGAGGAAATTTGAAATTTGCGAATTGTCATGAAAATATCTTATGCATACGATATTTTAAACAGAATCACCACAGTCATTTTGGGAAAATATAACTAAAAGTTTATCTGGGACGAGGAGAATTCCATAAAAATCATCGCGTTTCATCTAAAGGGTACTGAGAAATATAACAATTGGCACCCCCGGAATAGGGACGATCTCCGAGTCCCGGACCTCCCAGTGGAATGTGCAAGTTTCCAGGGCGGAGGGGAGCCGGTTGAACCAGCTGGCATCCGGGGAGTTTCAATCTGTAAAAGGCAGGGACCCTGACATCTGCCCTTCCATGCCTCCTGGTCCGACCACCCTCTGTCTTCTCTCCCCTCAGCACTCCCTTCCGGAGATCCCCCCTCCGCTCCTAGCCCTATAACATTTAGTATTCATCCGAGGTCAAAGACACACACGCACATACCCCAAACCGCCATTGCCTAAAAATGCTCCTATTAGGGAGCGGGGGCTTTCAAGTGTGTGTGTGTGTGTGTGTGTGTGTGTGTGTGTGTGTATCTTCAGTTAAAGCTCGATATCAAATTTTGGAGTGGAATGCAACATTTCCTCTAACTGCCATAGGAAAGCGACATAGAAGGTGTAAATATAGTAGGAGTTGCTAATGGCAATAACATATTTATGCTGGCGTCTTATTGTAAAACTGCAAATCGTTTTCGGATCAAAAAGACAACCTATTGAATAAATTGAGAAAATGGCTAATGCCTAAATGAATGGTAAATGTCTCAATATATATGACTTCGGTAACAATGTGCAGTTTTAAAGGAGAAAGCATTTAATGTAAATGTGCACAAATGGATATTGGAGTAATCGTTTCAAAGAATTACTTTTACGTATTAACAAAGAGGCTAAGTAATACTACTATTTGGTAACTTTCTCTTCCTAATCAGATTTTCAAAGAGTATTGGCCAATATTCAAATATTCCTTGCTTCATAGAGAAGAAGAAGAAGAAAATTCTACACAATCGACATATATGAAAGCTGTACGTCTTCCACTGACCACAAGCATACACTGATTGTTATAATATATGTATATATTATCATTTGTGATGAACTACAATGGCGATGATGTTAAACATACAGCATGAGATCAGTACAGAGCGAAAAATGGAAACTCGTTTCAAGAAAAGCAAGAAATGAAGAGACACGGAAATGAAACGAGAGGCTGCGGGGCAAATGAGAGTCAAGGAAAATAATACACTGAGCTCTTTACTCTGCTGCATTACACTGAAATGTTTTGCAAAGTGAATCACGAAGCTCCTGCACAGTTAGTACATTATGTTTGAAGATAAGATTAGTTTTTTGAATCTGTAAGTGTGAAATTTTACAGCAGTTTAATCTATGTCGTTCGAATTATCTTGCATTAAAACACATACAAAAAATTAACTATATTTCCAGAAATATGAGTTCGCCGGAGAAACATCTTTAAGTTTTATAAGGTATTCTAAAATTAATTTGTACCCATGCGTATAAAGTTCAGTATCTCTTGAATGAAACCACAAAAGCAAATTCTGCCTTTTTACGCTTATTGCAAGCAGGGACGTGAACCCCTGTATGATATTACCTCAGTATTTTAAAATGGACGATAGTTAGAAAGTCATCTGCAAATTAAGTAATTAGCTGTACTGAAAAATCGTTTGTATGGTATGTAAACAATTTTTTTCTTATATAAAGATTTATTTGTTGTATATATGTATATATGCTTGTGTTTGGAGATTATAATTATTTTTAGATATTGTTTTATATAGTTGCAGCTTTGTTAACATTTATTTCTATTTTACAATTGTTTACAATTTAGATTTGTTTACAATTTCAAACATGCATTTCCTTTTGTTGTTTACTATACTTTTTACTTTCTCTACTACTATAGTAAGTAGCGGAAGTATTGTATTCCACCCAAAAATTCGATACCGAGATTTCACCGGAAATACATGTTTTGAGACCCCCTGAATCCAAAAAAAAACATTTTTGGAAACATGTCTGTGTGTGTGTCTGTGAACAGCATAACTCAGAAACGAACAGTCAAATAAACACCAAACTTGGTATTTAGGTTCAGTATCTTCCAGAGATGCGACACGAAGGTTTTCAAGAAACTGCCCCCACCCCAGATTACCCTTTACATGGAAAAGTTTTCGAAAATTTTAATTTTCTCAAAAAGGGCTCTAACGATTTTGATTAAAATATCATATGTTTAAGATATTTTCATGACAAATGAAATGTATTTCTCGAATTTTCTGGGAATGTCTCCAAAAGTATTTTTCATTGTGAACGACTTTTGCATAACTGGTAAATCACAAGAGATAGACAAAATTTTACTGCACAAAGAATGTAGATCACGTTAAAATACACAATTTATGTCATATACATTTTTTTATTGGGTGCACCATTTTCCACATATTGCTTGTTGTTCCCTTAAATTTTCCAATACTTTTACTTTTTCTCAAATTCGTTATTCATTTTTACTTTCTCTACTACGTATAGTAAGTAGGGGAAGTATTGCATTCCACCCAAAAATTCGATACCGAGATTTCACCGGAAATACATGTTTTGAGAATCACTGAATCCAAAAAAAGCATTTTTGGAAACATGTCCGTGTGTGTGTCTGTCTGTGTGTCTGTGTGTCTGTGTGTCTGTGTGTCTGTCTGTGTGTCTGTGTGTCTGTGTGTCTGTGAACAGCATAACTCAAAAACGAACAGTCGGATAAACACCAAACTTGGTATTTAGGTTCAGTATCTTCCAGAGATGCGACACGAAGGTTTTCAAGAAAATCCCCCCACCCCAGACTACCCTTTACATGGAACATTTTTCGAAAATTTTTATTTTCTCAAAAACGGCTCTAACGATTTTGATTAAAATATCATATGTTTAAGATATTGTCATGACAAATAAAATGTATATCTCGAATTTTCTGGGAATGTCTCCAAAAATATTCTTCATTGTGAACGACTTTTGCATAACTGGTAAACCATAAGAGATAGACAAAATTTTACTACACAAAAAATGTAGATCGCGTTAAAATACACAACTTATGTCATATACGTTTCTTTTGTTGAGTGAACCGTTTTCGAGATATTGCTTGTTATTTCCTTAAATTTTCCAATACTTATACTTTTTCTCAAATTCGTTATTCATTTTTTTATGTCCTGAACATGCAAAGAGAATGGAATTCGCCACATAGCAACCAGCGTTAAAATATTTGACTATCGCTTAAAAGCTACCATATTCCCCTTGCATCTACAAGAAAATTACCAATAAGATTGACATCTCGATATCTCGATTAACATGAAGCATATGGAGAATAGGCGTTTGTAAAATTAGATTGTACAAGAGTAGAGAAAGTCATGTGAGTGTAACACATCAGATTTTTTTATGTCCTGGACGTGCAAAGAGAATGGAATGCGCCATATAGCAACCAGCGCTTAAAAGATTTGACTATGGCTTAAAACCCACCATATTCCCCTTGCATCTACAAGAAAATTAGCAGTAAGATTGACATCTCGATTAACATGAAGCATATGGAGAATAAGCGTTTGTAAAAATAGTTTGTACAAAGTAGAGAAAGTCATGTGAGTGTAACACATCAGATTTTTTTATGAAAGTATCCAATGGAAAGTTGAATATTTGTTAATAAATTGTAAATATATATATGTGTGTGTGTGTGTTTATTTGCAATACATAGGTAATATGTTTCTAAAGTTTGTAGCAGTATTCAAGTTGATAAGGTATTTTAAAGATATTGTATTTAGAATTATTATGTTGTGTTTAGTTTTTTTGTGTTCAAAAGTGTTAACTAACGAGGAATGTATAGGATCAATATGTAATGTAGTGTTGGTTGGCAGGGAAAATCAACAAGCGAGAGGTAGGCCATGAAACTGAGATTTAAAATGGGAAAACTATGGAAACTGAAAAGAATATTCACGAATATAAAGCAATCTGTATATGTGTAACCATTATATATATATAATATATATTAAAGTGATTATCTAGGATTGTATCAGTTATTGTATAATAAAATAATAAAACAATAAGACTACATACCGAGAAATGAAAATATGTGAAGCTATTCAACGCGCTATAAATGGCTATAACGAGTAAAGGATTTAAGTAAGTTTGCTTGATGTACTACTTGTTAATATTCATATAAAGTATATTAATAATAGAGATTATTAACGGCAAGCCTGAGATAAAATAACAACCATAAAATATTATTAAAAACAGATTCCCAGCTCCACCGGAGAACGGTGTAACGACAGATTCATGCTGCAATTTGAATCAAGATTGGTAGCCAACTGCCGAGGTTATACTATAATTTACTGCGATCAATACAAACATTGATCATCGTCACAACCATGTGATGATGCGAGGGACATGGCACATCGTCATCGTCGTCGCAACCATCCCCAATTAAATCATGAGAAGTTATAGTGTACTTCAAAAAAACACTTAATTCTGCTTGTGAATTGGTTGGGTAACAATTGGAAATAAAGTTTAATATTAACCTAAAACCTTATACATATTTCGATATTAATTATTCAGTTCATCAAAACCATATGCCCTTAAATTGCTTTCCATGGGGCTGCGGTAAATAAAAAATGTCCTCAATATATTCAGCAAAATACAATATTAAACACTGAATATGGGAGGTATGTGTCACTATCAGCTTAAGAATTATTAGAAAAACTTTCCAAAAATTAAGTACAAAGATGGATAGATTTATTATTGTTCATCTTTTATCTATTAACCTCTTAATGCCGTTTTATTATCTTTCTATAAAGACATCAGTTTAAACATGTGTAAATGACCACTGAGATTTTGAACATGTGACTATAATACATTACAAAAAACTAGCGTTAATAATATTAACAGATAATATAATAAACAATGAATAATTAAAGATAATCTATTCGAAAGAAAAGCATTATTAACATGAGAATTATTTGAGTAAAATAAAAATCATTGATATATAGAGTAATTTAACAGAGCGATATTGAAATACAAAAGAGATTTAACTTCAGGTAGTAATGAATAATGATTTAACTTCAGGTAGTAATGAACAATTTTCAGAGTCGTTTAAAATCTTAATCACAACATATTCGAATTTTAAGTTCACTCGACCAAACCGATGATGGCAGCCTACACTTGAGCAACTACTGGGTCAGGCAAAAAAAAAAAAATTATATATATATATATATATATATATATAATTATTGCCTCTAGATTTTGCTCTTTGTATTGTTCACTTCAAGTGTGCCTGTATTTAACTTAAAAAGAAATGGTTTTTGGAAAAATGCTTCAACCAAAATTTTCTTTGTTTGCTGTAAATCAAAAGATTTACAAATTATTGCATAGCCGCATATAAAATTCCGAATCTATTCCATTACGGGGTTCAATTAAAGAAGTTAAACAGACAGTATTAAGGAACTCCCTTAAAGCAACAAACTCAAGGGAAATCATTATTTGGTATTATTTGCTATTTAAGGAATGCTTGCTTGCTGCTTATAACATTTTATATGGGCAATCCTGTGTAAGTGAGGCTCAAAGATCGACAACTCAGTTTGAGCGAACTGACTACAACGCGTTCTGTCTCTCAGGCAGCTACAAAGTCTCAAACATGGTTCGTGGTATTTCCATACATTTTCACAACGTATTTTGGTAAATTAAAAAAAAATTACTATGCGATGTTCATGTTACACTCATTAATGATCTATAAGAATAGCTTCTGATGACGAGAAAATTTCCCTTGTTGATTTCCTTGTTTTCGGCTATGTAAATGCCCCTAAATGTCATTTAGATACTATTGTGTGAGGTGATCCAGCTCATCAGTTCAGAAATTCTGTCCCCTCCCAATAATGTGCGTCTTCTCAGCGTAACCTAGAACAGTGACCAAAAGAAACACCTGTCTCTAAGAAAATACTTGAAAGTGACTGTTATGAGTAAAGCTGGAAGCTTCAGTGTGGGATATGAGGCTTTGTATTCCAAACATTTTCGTTTTTTTATCCAGAAAGCTTCTTCTAGAAGATTTATTTTGTAATGATAGCCAAAATTTCAGGGCATGCTTATAAGTGCTTATGGAAGAAAACAGCACTGTGATTTTATGCATTTGGAAGCAATGATCATTTAATTCTAGATAGTCTGTTAAACCCAGAACAAAGACACAGAATATGATCGCTGATCACATATGCAAATTTGTAAACGGACTTATTTTGAACACAACGCTTAAAACACTTCACATTTTAAGTTTAAACATTCACATTTAAATTTCATGTAAAATAATTCTTTTCTTGAGAAATAATAACTGTGGGGATTTGCAACCCTGTGTTTCTTTGCCGAGACATAATTTTATTATAACAGAAGCTTCAAAACATATGGTGAAACATTGTATGGTTCAAAACGTTAACATTTGCGTTAACATCATTTTCAATATCTGTTTTCTCACACTATCATGTACAGGCACTTGGAATGTTATATTAGACTTGAAAAAATCAGTGACACCACGGGTGGGGACCTCAATCACGAATATTCGGGTTTTTAATGCTGATGCTTTACTGGTGGGCTACCGTAGCGAAAGGACGATATGTGCATAAAACCGGACTAGATAGCTCAGTCAAATAAGATTTAATGCACTTATGGCAACTGACCATGGTAACTAGGTAGAGCATCGGACACAAAGCCGAAGGTCCGTCATTAAGGTCCGGGCTTTGGCAGTGAAATGTAACCTTCCTCTAGTAGTAGAAGACATTGTTTTCCAATAAAAATTCGATTTGGAGATTTCACTGGAAGTACACGTTTTGAGGTCCCCTAAATAATAAAATCATTTTTATAAAAAGATCCGTGGGCGTGTCTGTGAAGAGATAACACAAAAACAAAACATCGAATATCAAACTTGATGTATAAGTCGAGAGGGTATGTGGCAAGGAGCGCCAAATTTGGTTTGTAGGAATGGTCAATGGATGCTAGCTCAAGTTCATGCATGTATCTTGGATCTAGGGTGTAGTGCATAACACGACTTGTACGTTTTTTGTACCTATTAATTCTCCCTTTATATCTGATTCCTAGTGGAACCTGGCCACACACACGTATTTCTTTGGGCGCCGCATTTACTGCTATACTTCAAACAATCGCGCCTATCCGCCGACACTTTTCTATCAATTTTATTATTTATTTATTTTTTTAGAGCAACCTTCAAGGTAATTCACGATCAAGTGATATTTAAAAAGTCTCCTATTTCTTTATTTCGAATTTTTCTATCCCTCCATTTCGCTATTACGTGATTTCTACCTTCTTCCCTATTGGTTGTCTAATTAAGTTTCCACATGAAATCGTATGCCTGTGGCTATCAGAGCACTGACCTTCGCTTCTGTGCACCTCTTTTCAGGCGACCTAACGGTACATGAACAAAAGCGTCTTCTGTCCTTACTCGGCTACAATCGGGAAAAGCTTACCCCGTTTCCTGCCTGCTGCTTGCATTGTCTCTTCAACTCATATTCATCTTTGCAAGTAATATTCATTTTCCAGCGTTATTTAATAATATTATTCCTACTGTTAGAAATATTCACATTATTATGGATATCATTTTATATTTTTATTTTTATATTCTTATTGTCGTTTTATATTTTTATGTTTATACCAGAGCGTACTCTCTCAAAGTTCAGCATCTCCCAAACACGCGACATGAAGATTCTATTTTATTTTTTATTCTCTCAAAATCACTCTAACGACGTTAATTAAAAGGCCATGTTTAAGATAATTGCATGGCAAAGATAACTTAATATTGAACTTTCTGTCGTCAGCCTTTGAAATCCCCCTCGTTCTGAATTAATTTTATACAATATTTTTTACTATATAATAGGGTAGAAAGATTTCTGTTTCTAAGTTTATCTAAACTTCGCATGTTGACTACATTTTCACAGGTTTATGTTCCCAATAAGAATACTAATTTAAAAAGTTTAAGTGATATATAAGACTACTGAAGCTCACTGAATAATTTAAACGACAATAAATGCTGTAGCAACACTAACATTCACCGCAATTATTGCTCAACTTGTTCTCAGGCTTAATATGTACATAGTGGGAGGAAGTGTGTAGCTAACAAGTGTTTAAAGGAAAGAAGAAGACTAGCAAATTAAAGACGGGATTCTTTGGCATTTAAATGCATTCCTCACATTTTAAGAGAACATTACTTCTCACCTTAAAACCGTGAAAGTGCTGGCTCTTCTCATGAACCAAAAATCGAAGACTAAGAGCGAGTCAGTAACGTTTTATCTGTAGCAGCCCTGAGGGTGTGACATCATTGCTGAACAAGCCCGTTGGGAGAGGAAAGGGGTTCCATTTAAATGCCAGACGTGGGGCAGATGATACGGACTTCACAGTGATGCCCTAATCTTCCTCGTCACTCCAACAGATAAATGGAAGAAGAAACAGTTAGAGGCAGTCCCTGCGCGCGATTTAAGCGCGATGTGGGAATTAACTGAAGCTTTGACGCCATGATAAGTGTACTTGGCATGAAATTTCCCCCTCTAGACATTAAAACTGCTAAATTAACGTTGTTTTAGGCGTGTTGGATGCCACTCAGAAATACACAAGCACCGAGACCTCTTCTTGATTGTATTAAAACAGTATTATAACAAAGTATAAACAACCCTGGGTGTGTACTTATACTTGAGTAACCGTTCTCTCCGAAAGCTTATTGTACACCAGTTATTTGATTATGAAAACTTAAGTAATTCAGCTGATATAGAAGACTACGAATGTGTATGTTCGTTTTATAAGTTTCATTAAATGGTAACCAAGGCTGCGGGTTCAAACCCGGCGAGGACAATGGGGTCTTTTAGGGTGTCAAAATCCTTAACATGGCTTCCTTTGGAAAGGAAGTAAAACCGGTTGTCCCGTGTCGTTCTTTACGGCACGTAAAAGAACCTCAAGCCTGATAAAGGGACTCTTGAGAAAAATTATCGGTCTTTCACACCCAATATAGACATACTCACACACACACACATATATATATATATATAAACACCAACATCAAACAAGAATTGTGCATAATAATATAATACAGGAAGAAGGATGTGAGAATATTTAGCAACAAGAATTGTACAAAAGCAGATTATAACTTAGATAAGTAAGGGGCGGGCGATCTAGCTAATTCCAAGTAAAAGATAATTCTAGGTAGAGCCCACCTTTCACCAAGCTAATGAGCAAGAAACAGGAACAATAAAGAGAAATAGAAAGAGACAGATTTAGAAAGGAAAGAGACAGAGATATTGAATCTGCTTCCGGCGCATCACTGGGACGCGTATGCGAAAAGTTTTGAAGCAGAATATTTTCATACATAATAAAGTAACGCGGTCTGAGGATCAATTAGAAATTTCGTTACATTTTGAGGTGCGAAGGTAAGCGTCACTAATTTTGGGTATAAAAAGGGGAAGAAAGCCCCAGATTTTCACTTTCTTATAGAATCTCGTCGACACACAGTGATACTCTGTGGACGACTGATGCACGCGTGTGGGAAGCGTGTGCAGTTAGACTAGGCTCCGAATTTATTACTATGGTGGGAATTATTACAATGGGAAAGGCTAGCCGAGCATAAGAATTTATTTGATAATAAATCACATTTTTAAGGGAAATGCAGTGTATTTTAATTTGCCTCACCTACGAAAACCCTGAGACCAGTGAAATTGTGGATACGGGCGCCTGTATATCCATTCTTCCCAACAACATTACTCGGCGCAATACACCCACACAGTACAAGGTGTACGCGGCCAACGCCTCGCTGATATCCGCATACTTAATCTGGAAAGCGTCAGCCATATGTATGGGACTTGCTAATAGCTAACATCCCCAAGGCGATAATCTGCTCATACTTCCTGACACACTTCGGCCTATTGGCAAACCTTATTACCAAAACCCTAATTGACATTTCGTAAACCTACCCATCCATGGCACCATAGAACACTCTGCATCACTAATCTCCACCATACAAACACCTCCTGGATTTCTACGTGAAGTTCACGAAACTCATTGCCGACACGCATTGTAAGGTCGTGGGTATCTTTCATCACATCGAGACCACAGGAATTCCATTCACCTCTAAGGCAAGAAAGCTGCACCCTAGCTACACACCCAGGCCAAGGAGGAATTCACAGGCATATGACTGAGGGGATAACCCGACCATCCATCACACCATGGGCCTCACCATTACACATAATGCTTAAACCAGACGGCTCTCTCCGCCCATGCTGAGATTACAGAGCACTGAACAAGAAAATGGTCCCTGATCGTTGTGCAATACTTCATATAAGGGACTTCAAAACACACCTACGAACAAACATCTACTCTACTCTGGACATACAAAGAGACTTCCAGCGCATACCGATAGCACCACAGGACATACCGAAGACCGGCATTATTACACCCTTTGGCCTGTTCGAATATACCAGAAGTGTGTTTGGGCTCAGAAACACCGTCCAGACAAACCAAAGATTCATGGACAACTGTTGTGGGACATGTCTTCACCTGACTAATATATTCATTAAATTAAGAACATGAATTTTAATATTACTGTAGTTTAATATTTAAATCACGAAAAACAGGGACTAAAAGGACTTCCTGCGCATGATTCATTCATTTTATATCCGGTTTTGTACAGAACTTTTTGTATTCGTTTCTACTGTGGGCATTAGTCCTTAATTTTGCTAAGTATTTCCTTTTTAAAAGCTTGTATAGCTTCGGATATAATATATGCAGCATTTAAGCAGCGTAGCAAAAAATTCTTTATTTTACTGTGTTGAAGCTTGACGAAGAATTACCCCAGTTAAGCCGACCAAGTTGCGGAACGGCCATGTCCTGCTGCAACTGACAGAACAAAAGCCGCTCTATATCCCGCGTAATCTGTCAAGACGTGGGGCAGCTGTGACGTAGGACACTTCATTACCTGCGTCACGTCACGGCCCACTGCAGTTATCCCACCATTATTAAAATTCCTTCAAAACACAGCCACCAGGTCTTTCCTTGCGGCTAGGAATGTGTGCTGAATAAGAAAAACATATCTGCAGTTGTACGTGCACCACGATGCGATGGCATGGCTCTCAGTTCATTTAAATATGAACTTAGGCTTTTCTAGAGTATATCAATCATTTACTGAGGAAAGCACACGTAACAGTTGATTAATACAACTATATGGGATTATTTTAATTAAAGGGAGAGTTTGAAATGGACTGCGGTAAAGGACGGCGCATTGAAAAGGCCTGACATTTCGTAAATTCTTGGGGACATTTCCTTCCGTATGATAAGAAATCATTGGGTTGGTTTTTGAAATTATTGCTATTTGATATATCTTAGGGTACATATATTAAAAACTATAATTTTATTATGAATGATAAGTGGTGTGCAAAACAATAAGGAAGTTAGCATCAAAAGTGAGTACTGTAGGAAAAATAGTGCGGATTGTATTGTAAGACGAACTCGAAAGAACTGACAATAATCATTCCGCATTAAGTTGGCATTTGGCTGTTGCTCTCGGAGGAATCTTTGGAATCAAAATGAAAAAGTCGTAACTATTTTACAATCACTTGACCGAGAATAATGCTGCAATATACTAGAGCTGTTGGGTTACTCAGGATGATAACTTGATCTGGAAACTATTCATTAAGAGTAAAAGTAGATATATTATAGGATTCGAGGGATTACAAATAGATTTAACTAATTAAAAATGAAAAGAATCCTGAAGTGGACAACATAGTTCAAAACTACTATTTTTAACTATTAGATATTCTAAACCATTGGTGGTTACAAAATAGTTTTCGTCAAGTTGGAATGTCAGTATTTAAAAACAGGAGACGAGAGAAAGTGAGATTACAGAGGTATTATTATATTAAGAACAACGCACAAAGGACGCGAAATTATTTAAAACTATAGTTTCCAAAATACTTGGAAATAATCTTAATGAAAAATCAATTAAGATGTGCTACATTCACATGACTTCCTCTGCCCATTCTTCTACAAACTATTCCTGCAAATGCTTATTCTTCTATCTGCTTATGTTAATTCAGGTGAGCATTCGCAGAAATGGTTTTATTACACATTTCATTGTATATACAAGGGGAAAATATTAGGCTAATCCTTTAAAAGTCAAATCTTTCAGAGATGGATCGCTATGTGATGGCTTTGAAATTCCGTTGTCTTTACATGATCATGAAAAAAAAACAACAACAAACAAATACCCATAATGACTTAAAAGTTTAAAATGTATAAATTACTCGACAACTCAAATCAATAATGCGGAAAATCTCGGGGTTGGTTAGTGAAACAATTATTTCACGCAAACTGTTTTAAAGAAGTCCACACTTTGTGTTTGACAAGTTTTGTCTCACTCTCTTAAGGTTTACAAGTTAAAAAAATTCTTACATAATGAAGAGGGCTCCACAGACTATTCCCAGAAAATACACACATTCGTAATAATATAAATAATGTACATTTTATTTTTTATGTAAATTATTTTAAATATGTGGTTTTTTAATAATAATCGTAAGAAATAATATTGAGAATAAAAAGTATCTAAAACATTTCTAAATCTTTATGTTGCATCTTTGGAGCATGCTGAATATTAATACCATGTTTGCTTTTATCCGATTTTTCGTTTTTGAATTATGCTGTTCTAAGTCACAGTCACACACATAGATACACTAGTTTTTCTAAAAACACTTTATTTTGTATTCGGGGGTCTCAAAATAAAAACCGCTTATGCCCTATACATTTATCATTCGTTTCAAGCATATTCTGTATGCACGTATGTAAGCAGGAGAGTTAAAGAAATTATTCATATGGGAGTGAGATAAGATTGAGTTCATCACTGCTTTATTCGCGTACACGGGACAACGTTGTATGAGAGTGGAAAGTACTTTGTTTAGCTACACTCCTGTATTCAGACGACCAATTCAGTATCTCATATAAACAAAACATTTTGCAGAGGATTTTTTATGAACTCAAAAATCATTAACAATTATAATCTGGAAATATTTCGAGCAAACCAAGAGAATTGAACAAGTAAATAGACTTACTTGCTGGCTAGCTTTATAGCTCAGTCGGTAGAGCATCTGCCTGCTGTGCGAGGGGTCCCGCGTTCGATTCCCGGCTGAAGCATGGTAACAAAAGCATGTAGACAAAATTATTCCTTGTTATCCCCAATCTGGAAGCATGAATGAGAGTGTGGATGTGTGTATGCTTTAATGATTAAAACCAAAAAAGTGCAAGAATTCCAACGCCAAGAGAATACGAGTTAACACCATTGCCAAAAGCCAATAAATTCCAAAGGAAAGACCTCCAATGAGACCAAGTAGTTAAAGGTGGGGTAAAAATGGAACTAAAAACACTTCTTATGTCTGTTATGATACATATTGTACTTCCAGAATATACTTTGTGGTTTGCACCCGGTTTGGCGTCTCGGGCCAGTTCAGATTTCCTCCCCCACTCACGACCTCCTTCCCGTCTGCAGTTTGGTGTATACTTTTTTTTACCGAGTGTAAGAGAAAATGCTTTTAGGCACACCCCAGACCCCAATGGGATTTCGGAGACTGAGAGTGTGGGACTCCCAATAGTGGCCATATCCACTAAAAACTCGTCCACCGGAAGGAAAAAGGTAGGAATGATAGGTAAAGTTTGTATGCGAAAGTTACTGTGCTGCCGGGCTACGGGCGGGAGCGGGCCAAGATAAGGTGCTAGACTATAGCCATGACAGGAGAAATGACATGCTCCTCTAACTGCAGTCTAGAGGCTCAAGGGTGATAGTTAAGGAGGGATATGGATGATTGTGTTGTAGGCGTTTAGTGGCGTCTTCTTCTGTCTTCGGTACCTCTCTGGGATACGCTGATGGAATTTGAAATTATGTTATGCTGGTGAACTGATCTGGTGATCTGGAGGTTGGCGAAGTGTGAAGTCCAGGGTCATCAGGCGGCTGTGGATTTGGTACTGGGACCTCGGCGGCAACGGTCTGTTGGTGACGTTCCTGGACTATCCCGGTGACGGCGACGTGCGTCTCTTCTATGGCGGCTAAGCGAGCCCACAAATTCAGCACCTCCGCATGGAGGTCCTGGAGGGCTTCCAGCGTCGCCTCCACAGTTGCGACTGCCGGTTCTGCTGGCCATCGGCTACTGGCTTGCTGTCAGCGGTGTGGTTTGCCTGCTTCTCGGATAGAGGGGGCACTGGGCCTAGCCGGTGAAATGCGATGTACTGCCGCAGATGGCACAGAATCAGCATCGGCGGCGAAGATCTTGGCAAGTGCACTTTGGCTTGAGAGCATTGGCGCCACAGTAGAGGCACTTCGGTGATGAGGAACTGGCATTGTCGCTACGTCCGAAGGCACAGCATCATCTGCATGGAACCGGACATTTCGGGCGACTAGCCTCAACACGCAGGTTCCGAACTAACAAGGTGAGGCCCGATGCCAAGGCAGCCTCAAAATCGACAGTGCTGGCCAGCTCCAGACGAACTAATGGTGTGACGTAATGCCACAGCAAGCTCCTGACCAGCTTTATCAGTTTACTTTGTAGTTAAACCTGAACGACGTTTTCCTATTTCTTGTGTCCTTTATGTTGCTTAGCTTTGAAATTACTGATTTTTCCAACTCGATATAAAAGAAAATTTTTTCTTTTAGTGTTTTCTATTGTATAGTAGGATAATTCATCGAAAGTAAAGATGTATTCTATGTTTGATGGAAAACGAGTCTCCTTATATCTGCATTTATTTCACGAAATTATTAAAGTATTTGTTATAATTATTGCACGTAACCAAGAGGATCAAAAGATTTGAATTCACCCTACACCCTACTCGTTCAAAACAGTAGCTGGAAACATATTCTCTGCCTAAGAGAAAAAAACTTATAACTTCTAAAAATTATAACACATCTGTGTTTACTCTTAAACACACCTCACAAACAACTTAAGAGTGAAGTGAAGTTTACTGTGCATCGAGTAGAAATTAAATTGAGTTTTATGTATGTACGCTCTTTAACTACTATGGTCCTTAGTGTCCCATTCTATATTGGGCGTGAAAGAACCGGAAATGTTGCTCAGGTGACTCTTATCAGGCTTGAGGTTCTTTTAAGTGCCGTAAATATACGACACGGGACCACCGACTTTGCTTCCCTTCCGAAGAAAGCCATGCTTAGGATTTTTACGCCCGAAAAAATTCTATCGCCCTCCGGGGGTTTGAACCCGCGACCTCGGGAACTAAAGGCTAGCTCGGTACCACTAGTCCACGGAGGACGACGTGCATCCAGTAGGTGGAGCGATGTGGCGCACTTTGGTGTAATCTTATTGTCCGTGGACAATCCGCTTCGTGACTTAAAGGTACAATACACTTTATTGCTCACTCCGATGTATGTGTCCTACTTTATTTTCCACCATACTAGCGTATTATAAGGCAGCGCATGGCATCTTTGTTTACATCAACAGTGCTGTGTTTACAGAGCTCTATAATAAGGTTGCACTTAGCTACATTGGTTACTACTTGTCCCGAATCCTTAGCCTGCTCATAAAAAATCAATATATTCCCTGCAAGGTAAAAATATGTCACAGGCATTAAGGTTGCAAATGAGCTTTTCTAGCAGTTTGAACACCGAAAAGGTCTTTATAATAATTTAAACTTTAAGGTATTTTGAGGTATTTATGATGCTATAGATTGTACACTACTGTGAAACTGAGAGGAAATACGTTTTCATGCAAAACTAAAAAAACCTAAGTTTTTTTTTTAAGCTTTTACTTAAAATGCTGTAACGATATTCTGGTTTTTATAGCGACGACAAACCAATTTAAGTTTCAAAATGAATTTTTGAATGGGTTTATTTCTGCTGTATTTCAAATTTGAAGATAAATGTATATAGATGTACTTATATCTGCATAACAGTACCCAAGTTCAACCGAGCGTCTTTTCTTCTTTTAGCCTGTACCGCTCACCCAAAAATTTTGTAGCTTTAATTTTTTCTTCTACAAAAGAAACTGAAGAAATCTTTGACATGTTTAACATTTGTTAAAATCTGTACTGAGCTTAGGATACTACTTTTAGGACATTTATTTTTCCAAATATAGGTAATGTAGATAATTTGCCAACGATAGCGCACTGTTTCCGCACAATATTAACAGTCCTTACATTTAATACTATGTGTACCCGCTCCTGTTAATTTCTTCTCACTTTTACGTCTTTTAACCAGCAGGTCATATTGGACGGCGAATGAAATTAGGGAAATCGTGCTCAAATGATCTGGGTTTCTGAGAGCTTAGGTTCACCCGTCATTCGTGTTACGAACCGAAATTGCTGAACATGTGGCAGATGCACTACCCCCAAATCATAGAGGTGAACCCAATTACGATTTTGTTAAGCATTCTGTCCTGCGTTTCCACTTAAATTCATGTCACTTGTATCATACGGGATGATAACCGAAGATTCAGAAACATGTTGCTGTGGCTCCAAATGGCGAAACAGCCGAAGGTTGTGTTTATTCCATTCTGCCGCAGGCTGCAGATGCGTATTTTCTAACAAAAAACACCGGTGCTACGACAAGTTGGTTGGAATGCTTCAAGAAAAAAAGAGAATCTGAAAGAAGAAAAGAGAAACAGCCCAGCATAGATCTAGATTCCCTTTTGTGGATTTCTGACAATAAGATTTCTTGCGGTGCTTCTTTTACTCCGTCTTTTATTTATTTGTATCTATAGAACAGAGAAACGGGCAACCAAAGATTATTTTCTTTTATACGGCTCAGACGACTCTTCACTTCAAGAATGGGTTTAGTTCTAGATGTGTCGAGAATGAAGGCTTTCAGCGGAGTTTCTGATGTTGGTGTTGTGTTTCTCCTCTACAGAACATCAAAGAATGCTTTAGTGGAGACCAATAATAATAATTGAAGATTATACGAAAAAGCGTCCTTTATCCATTTTTTATCAAACTGAGATAAAAATGTCTTTATTCTCGCAGTCTGAAACAATTACAAACAAGCAATGTGCCTATTTTCTACATACAATTTTTTATTTTCTATACAGAGAAAAAAACCTGATAATGAACATTGGATTAGGAAATAATTGTGTTCCGCCAAATAAAGACTGAAACATAAAGCCGTTAAACTGTGGAAGCTACCATAATAACTAATATTTTTAGTTTTTTGTACATGTAGAGATAGCAGTTAAAAGTGGAGGAAGATTTTTTTAAATAGTTAACCTGCTCTTTTTTTTTAAAGTTCCCTTGTTTGCCCAGTTTGTGAGTACTGTGTGTTACTGTTTACTTTACCACTAATTACTGCAATTACACATACAACACACACACACACACACACAAACCCCATGTCCATGGCAGCACTCGAACCCGCGACCCTCAGCTTGGCGAAACGCCGAAGCTATACGCCCCAGCGACCACGGTTACGAGGGCCGGTGGGACTTAAACACCGAAGCCAAGGTGAGGCCCATTGCACCTACTAAAACCTCTGGAAGGAAGGGAGGAGGCCAGAGACACGAAGTAGGCGCAGCGGGATCCCTAACTTTTCCATTAAGCATTATCGGCAACCGATTCGACGCCATTCCTATCCTCATGGACATGTTCGGGCAGAAAATTCCATGCACATTCTCAAAGTAGATACATCGTATATGCCATATACCATTATTTATTTCGCTTGGCCCTACATCCCTGAAAGATGAAAGGAAATGAAGTGAGAACAAATTAGAAACAGGAAAATTACACCCCAGCGTTCGTCTACGGGTCTTAAAAAACTCAAGTTCTGGAAGGCCGGTCCAAAGCAAATAGGACTCAGATCCTCCACATTCCGGAGGATCTGAGGTAGAACGGTACGTCCGAGCCATCCCACTCGGCTAACTTTGATAAAGGAAGTTTTAAATTACCTGGCGTGTTCATTGATACACTCATTATACGCGTTAACATATGATTTCGTTTCCTGTTTTTGAAAATTATCTACAAATTACCTATAGTTATCTATTTAGCTTATTCATCTGAATCCAAAGCTGTTCTTCTTTGTTTCCTATCCTTTTGTATTTTTAACTGATAAAGTTTTAGCATGTAGAATATCTGTAATTAACTGAATACAAAAATCGTTATTTAAAACTGACCACAATAAGATTCCCTGCGCTCTCTGAAGTAAAAGTTAAAGAAGTTATTTTTCTAGGGCCTTGGATCGTTTCTAATTGAGTGGAATTGAAGTATGCATTACTTTTCCATAAACTGAGGTTTGTATTGACTTCATAATAGTGGTACATGGGAAATAAAAATGATACATACCATGTGTAACTTGTAAACAATAAGTATAAAAACATCGGTCTTTAGTTATATGTTTGCCTCTCAGTTACAATTAGTGCGCAGTCGATGGCTCTTTATGAAACATTGCCTGGTCGTCTACACTCATCTGCTAGAAATTGGCCAGAAAAAGTTTTCGGAGTTAATTTATCAACCAAAAATTTGTCCTGTATCCAAATAAAGCTACATGATTATTAAAATGACTGTTCACAAGTTTTCAAGAATCAGACGATCCAGAGGCATGGTTTTCCTTATTGTGAGGGACTTCTTATATCGTCGGTTGAAGGTGTAATAGACCAATAGGCTATTTTTCTTTCGGACAGTCGTTTCAAATCATGGCTATTTGTACTTGAAGATAGAATTTTGGTATATTACTCGCTCACTCCCCAAATCTAATAGCTTGAAGGTTTTTCTTAGGAAGTTATCTGAGAAAAGTAAAATAAAAATAAAATAAAAAATGTACAATTCCATGATACAACCATTATTTATTTATCATTTACATAATTTAATACATCACAATTTTACATACATATATATATATATATATATATTTATAACGTAGAGTATAAATAAAAATATAAATATGTCTAAAACAAAGCGTTTACTAATGTTAACTGGTAGGTAACAATAACTGTCATCCGGTTACCTATATTAATTGCTCCATATCTTCCTCACAATAACTACACCACTGGTTTCTAGTGGTACTCTTGCACTGATAACCATTGCAATGCTACCCTAGAACTATAGGTAATCTAATTGCCATATCCCTTAGTTGCTGTAACTAGCTTATGTTAATTGTTACATATAATCTGTCATTTAATCATTTTGAAATTACTGCTCAAATTATGTTTAAATATTACAAAGTTAATATCTATTTTTACTATTCATTTATAATAATTACTAAAAGTTATCATTATTCTTCGAATAGTTTATCATATATTACTACTAAATTTTATTTTAGTGGAGAAATGTAGGAAAAGCAACAATAACAAAATAAATCTTCACCTATTGGAAGATCTAAATAAAATCTGATGTGTTACACTCACATGACTTTCTCTACTCTTGTACAATCTAATTTTACAAACCCCTATTCTCCATATGCTTCATGTTAATCGAGATATCGAGATGTCAATCTTATTGGTAATTTTCTTGTAGATGCAAGGGAAATATGGTAGCTTTTAAGCGATAGTCAAATATTTTAACGCTGGTTGCTATCTGGCGCATTCCATTCTCTTTGCATGTCCAGGACATAAAAAAACTGAATAACGCATTTGAGAAAAAGTATAAGTATTGGAAAATTTAAGGAAATAACAAGCAATATCTCGAAAACGGTTCACTCAACAATAGAAATGTATATGACATAAGTTGTGTATTTTAACGCGATCTACATTTTTTGTGTAGTAAAATTTTGTCTATCTCTTATGGTTTACCAGTTATGCAAAAGTCGTTCACAATGAAGAATACTTTTGCAGACATTCCCAGAAAATTCGAGATATACATTTCATTTCTCATGACATTGTCTTAAACATATGATATTTTCATCAAAATCGTTAGAGCCATTTTTGAGAAAATTAAAATTTTCGAAAAATCTTCCATGTAAAGGGTAGTCTGGGGTGGGGGGATTTTCTTGAAAACCTTCGTGTCGCATCTCTGGAAGATACTGAACCTAAATACCAAGTTTGGTGCTTATCCGACTGTTCGTTTTTGAGTTATGCTGTTCACAGACACACAGACACACAGACACACACACAGACACACACACACACACACACACAGACACACACACACACGGACATGTTTCCAAAAATGCTTTTTTTTGGATTCAGGAGGTCTCAAAACATGTATTTCCGGCGAAATTTCGGTATCGAATTTTTGGGTGGAATGCAATACTTCCCCTACTTACTATACGTAGTAGAGAAAGTAATAAACATCGGAAGTGAAGTGAAATTATTGCTGTGGTTTGAAATGAACAATGTAAATCACTATGTGCTTTCTGGATACAAGGATCTTCTCTTCAGTAAGGTTTCGACGCTTACTACCCGAGGCGTGAAACACCTCATGGGCGGCAAAGTTCTGTTGATAAAACCCTGTTTAAAGCTTTAGAAAGCAGTATGACTGGAGTGTACACATATACACCATTTTCAGAGAACCTTGAAGCGTAAGTGAGCAAGTTTTATCAAGAATCTAAGGTCCGCACCAATACGATGGTACACATTACACTAGCGTACATTTTTACTTTCTCTACCACGTACATACTAAGTAGAGAAGGTATTGCATCACACCCAAAAATTCTGTATCGTAATTTCATCGGAAATACATGTTTTGAGGCTCCCAGAATTAGAATTTTTTTGGATAAATGTCTGTATGTGTGTGGGTGTGTCTCTCTGAACAGCATAATTCAAAAACAAAAAGTTCGATAAATACCAAACTTAGTAATTAAGTTCAGTATCTTCCAAAAATGTGACACAAATATTTCCAAGAAAATTCCCTCACCCCTATTGAAAATTTTTTGACATTTTTTATTTTTTCAAAAATGACTCTAACCATTTTATATATTAAAGGTATTTACTCGACAAATGAAACTAATATCTTGAATTTCATTGGAATGAACTGTGAGGTTCTACTCGTTCGGAAGGAATTTTATATAATTGTATAACGGTAAAGGTTAAGCGATGGACGAAAACAAACCACACAAAAAATGTAAATCTCTTTAAAACTGAACTGAAAGTTCACAGAACTTTTTGTGTCATAAGCCACTTTCGAGGTATCGTTATTAGTGGTTCGAATTGTTAAACACTCTTGTCATTCTTTAAAGTCATGTCGACATTCACTTGTTACTCGCAATTGTATGGAAACAGTATGAAGTTTTAATGCCAGCATATAGTGTCCAGTTTTTAAACACTTAACTTTCGCTGTTCCATTAGTGCCCTAACGATTGTGTAAGTAGGTATTTCTGCAAAAGTTTATCTCGGCTAAAATGAAGTAGAGAGACAAATAAGCTTTCGTAAGAATAATTTGTATACCCACTAACAAATAATAGAGGATCGAGAAAGTCATGTGAATGTAACACAGACTTTTATGCTTTCTCAACCAGTATATAGAAGCAGAGAAGATATTGCATTCCACTAAAAATTCAATACCGAGATTCCGCCGCAAATGCATGTTTTGAGGCCCCCTGAACACAAAAAGTATTTTTACTTTCTCTA
The DNA here is from genome assembly GCA_030765065.1 of Deroplatys truncata. Taxonomy (NCBI): domain Eukaryota; kingdom Metazoa; phylum Arthropoda; class Insecta; order Mantodea; family Mantidae; genus Deroplatys; species Deroplatys truncata. Next base: position 203,968,780 of record CM060981.1, on the reverse strand, counting down.
GCACGTACCTACATAGTATGTGTTGCATTCTCCCAAAACTTTGATACCCAGATTTCACAAAAATACACATTTTAAGGATCCCTGAATAAAGAATGTTTTTAGAAATAGGTCCATGCGTATCTGTGTGTGCGCGCGTTTGTGTGTGTGTGTGTTTTCGCACGTTTGTGTGTGTGCGTGATCAGCATAACTAAATTAAGAAAAGTGGGATAAATACCAAACATCGTGTTTAAGTTCAGTATCTTCTAAAGATCCGGCACATAGATTTTTGAGAAAATACCAAACTCGCCACTACCCTTTATAGGAAACATTTTTCGAAATCTTTGATTTTCTCAAAAATGCCTCTAACGATTTTGATTAAAATATCACATATTAAACATATTTACATGACAAATAAAATGTATATCTTGAATTTTCTAGGAATCCCATGAAGTCCACTTCATTCGGAAGGAATTTTCCCTATTCTTGTATAATCGCCATAGTTAAGCGATAGACGAAAACTTACCACACAAAAACTGTAGTTCTCATTAAAACGCACATTTTATTCTAGGTAACCTTTTTTGTATATAGACAATTTCCAAGATATCAGTTATTAATGGTTCGAATTGATCAATACCCTGTCATTTTGTTAAGTCCTGTCGACATTCAATTGTTTCTCCTGGTTGCATGAAACGAGTAGCACCAACATATAACATCCAGTTATAAAAATGCGGCTGTATTATTCGTTTAATATGTATAACGAAATTGCATAATTCAACTATTTCTGCAAATGTTTGCCTCAATTAAAATGAAGTAGATAGAAAAATAAACTTTTCCTAAGAAGAATTTTTATAGTCACTAATAAACGATAGAGGGAAGAGAAAGCCATGTGAATTTAATACATCAGAGTTTTAGAAAAAGGTCCCGGTGTAGTTTGCGCGCCTGTCTGTCTGTGTGTGTGTGTGTGTGTGTGTGTGTGTGTGTGCGCGCGCGCGTGTCTGCGAACAGCCTAACTCAAAAACGAAAAGTCGGATAAATACTAAACTTGGTATTTAAGATCAGTTACCTTGCAAAGATGCGACACTAAGATTTTCAAGAAAATCCCCCACCCCAAACTGTACTTTATATTAAATATTTTTCAACTTTTTTTAAATTGGATCTAACAATTTTTATTAAAATACCATAATCATATTAAAGATATTTTACCTGACAAATAAAACGTTAACTTGTATTTTCTGGCAATAGCCTGAGAAGTCCTGTTCATTCGGAAGGAATTTCATATAATCTCATATAACTGGTAAACGTTGAGCGATAGACGAAAACGCAATACACAAAAGAATGTAAGTCTTTTTAAAACATACAATTTATATGAAATCACTTTTTATGGCATAAGCCATTTCCAAGATAAACGTTATTAATGGTTCGCAATTGTTCGATACAATATCATTCTTTTAAATTCCTGTCGGTATTCAGTTGTTTTTCGCCGATTTGTATGGAAAGAGTGCAGAATTAAGCTCAGCAGCTAGTTTCCTATTCTTAAACATTTGATTGTCGCTCTTCCCTTAGTATCTATAACGAAATATGTAATGTAGCTATTTCTGCAAAGGTTTATTTCGATTAAAATGAATAGATACAAAAAAATAGCTTTCATAAGAATAATTTGCTTACCCACTAATAAACGATAGAAGGGAGATAAAGTCATGCAAAAGTAACACACCAGACTTTTTAAACCTTTGTGGAATAAGTTCTTAAAAATATTCTTTCTAGATCCATTGTTTATTCCTCCTGAAAAATATGCACAAAACAAGCTTTTTTACCATTTCCATCTTAAATAATATATGCAGCATATCAGCATGCACATTTTCAAAGAAGGTCTTTTCTATAAATGCAATTTTAAAATACCACTTTTACTGCCACTCCACAACAAACACACCATTAATAAATAATATTTTACACTCTTGAAAATTCTTGAAGTTCAATAGCCTACCTCAACCTTCATAGCCAGCAGTCATACTTATATCTCAACCAACACTTCCTCTACTTGTCCTTAAAATTCTGTTGAAAGTATTCCCGTAGTCTTCTCTATACATGTCTGAAATTTTCCATAAATTAGCGGATATGTTTCCAATAGGTTAAATTTCTGCACTCATGGTTCGACTATTTTCTTGAAATTTCAAACATTTCAACATTTTTCTTGTAATTTGGAAGTTCTTTTATGTTGTTTTAAACTTTTCAGTAGCTGTCATAAAAGTCACCCATGCTTATTTTTTTATTTTCTAGTTTTCTCTGAACATGTATCTTCGTCAGTTTGTAGTTAACAAAAGTAGAATTGTTTTAAGGCAATGTATTAAAATATTATTAAACAACGTACCTAAAGCCGAAGCATGTATAATTAATCCATAGTAGTGGAGGTACTTCCTTTTGTTAAGTAAAAGAAATGTATTCAAAGTTTTAGTTCCTTTAGTCTGACAAAACTTTACATTACTTTTGATTTAATAAACTGAAGTAGCAAGGTAATTCTGTTAAGTAAGCGTTTAAATGATATGGCAAATTCGTCAGCTGAATAAAACGAAATCCTTATCAACCAATTATCAAGTTTCCTTTTTAAGTTAATAGTGGCTTGGCACTTGTTGTATAGCTTCAGTCCTAAAGTCAACGATAGGGTTGCATTTTCTTAATGTATAAATCTCTATGTCAGATTTCCATGTAGTGCTATAAGAATGACCATAAGATAATTATACTATAAGACTATTACAAATTTATATCTTAAGATTTATTTAAAAATGCTAAATAAGTATATCTGCTATAGTAACGCAATAAACAAGGTTCCTTAATAAGTATAACGTCTTAAGTAATATTGTATTCATATACTCAATAAATTAGTACTGTTTTACTTTTTTCAAGTGAAAATAATGTTTTGGTTTTTATCTTTATAAAGAAGGGAAAAAGATTAAACCATTTGGAAGCACGCTTTAATACATTTTGAGAACACGATATAAGTACCTATAAATCTTTATTTGAGTAATAAAAGAAGTATCATCTGCGTATATTACAATAATTGGACGATTCCACAGAAATGGCATATCAAACTGTAAAATTTTAATTACACAGGCTCAGGGGTTACGTCTGTGGCCCGCATTAGGTAGATCGTGGGTTCGATTCCCGTTGCCGACCTTGCTGACCCATGGGGCTTTTTCGGGGATTTCCCCGGATCGCCAGGCGAATGCCGTGAAGGAGCATTACATCCCCCGAATTTCCTGTCCCTCCATTTCATCTGCATTCTCATTTCATTTCAGCTTTAAACTGCTTGCTCTCTTTCAGGGTTGCAAGTGTCGGCGGGAGGTCTAGGTGTGTGTATGGCAGGAAATACTCTAAGGACTGCGAGCGGTATCCGGGTTTCGGGTCCCCCAGGGGGATGCGTGAGCCCACAGGGGGAGGGACGCCGGTTGGACCAGCCAGTACCCGGGGAGTTCAGATCTGTAAATGGTAGGGACCCTGACTGTCTGTCGTGCCTCCTGGTCCGGCCGCCCTCTGTCCCCCCTCACTCATCCCTCGCTCTCGGGGGCGACCAATCAGGGGCCTAGGCACAAAAGATCTGCGTAGTTTGAGGTGCTAAGTCCCCTTCTGCTTCTAGTCCTATCCTATCCGAAAATTTTAATCCAATATTTCAATACACTTAACTAAGGCTAGACGATTCTTTATGCTATAGATGCCTTATTCAATAACAAAACGCTCACAAATAGCAAATGATAAACACATACAATCCTAAACACACACAAAAAAAAGGTTTGCATTTTATACACATAACTTTTACAAAGTTGTAGTTTACATCAGATCTTTTTTTATATCATACACAAGGTCTTTGATGGTGCATGATAATAAGCACTTCTAAATTACATAAGTATTTCGAGGTTGCTGTACATGAAGCAATTAATTCAAGATGGTGTGACACAACTGAACTATTGGGTTGTAGGTTTCATTTCGGCCAGGCATGGTGGCGTAAACTACAAGGCATAGATACTTAGTGTGTTGCAGCACAATTCGTCTGACGCCGGTAAGTGGCTTAAACATTGTTTGGTGTGTCGTATTTACCTCCACATGAAGGAGTTGATTGTTTTTTCAGGTGATAAGGAAGGAAATACATGAAAGTAAACACATTCAGAACATGCTGACTTCTTGGTAGTAGGACTGACCATAAAGCGCCACTATGATAAGGCGTTCCAGCTTTCCAGCTTTCATATGTAGTAAGTTAAGGAGGGGACTTAAATCGTTATCTGGCAGTTTTAGTATTGCAGCTTCACATTAAAGTACAGGGACATAAAGAGGGCTGGATTCCATCTCCTTTGAGTCCATAAAAATGTTTGGAGTATCAAGATTTTATCTCCCTAAGTCGTTTTCTTACGTTCACTCACCTACATGCTCGTAAGTAGGTGAACATAAAACTCATCCTACTTGCGGAACATGTATGTTCACTTAAGCAAAGCCTTTTATACCTTGGGTGAATGTAAGTTTCAAAGTTTCACTTTTTCAATCTAAAGTAAACATGTGTTTATCACAAAAATTCCATTTAGCCTTTATAAGCTTATTAAATTAGTATAAGGTTACGGCTTGCATTGTGGTTCTGCCTATGGCATGCCAACAAAATGAATTTCCTTGTTCACATTAGAATAGAAATCATAAGTATCTCATGATGAGGCCTACACCATGTGTGTAAGTTGAATATTCATTCTTTGTTTACACGACTCGGAGTCGGATAAAGAAGTAGTCGAATGCAGCTATATACTACCTGTTGACATAGCATGTCATAGAAACTCCATCACGTGTTTAAGTATAAGCCGGAACTAAGTGTTTTTCTAAGGAAAAGGAGAGTCATGATCCCGTTGGTGATATCATGGATAGAGCACATTAAAGTTGTGGACATGAGTGTATGTATATATATGAGGGAAGGAGAATTTGCAATAAATCGCCAGCTTAGGTACAATGTAAATTGAATAAGGAAAATGAAGGGATGATAAAAGAAAAAAGGATATGATAAGCAAATACAATGCCGAAAGACCTAATGACATTTAATGTTCCTTCAACGTTCACCAACGTTTACGCACGTGCCCAAGAATTCCCGATCAGTGAAAGGCTTTTAATTTCTGTGGTTATTTAGATTTTGGAAATACTTTTGTACTCTAACATTTAATGCTGTAAAGGAAGAATTTTCAAGCGTTTAATTCCTATTCTTTTTTGTACAATTTAGGAAAACGGATGACTAATCCTTTCCTACGTTCCTATTGATGCCAATCTGTTAAAACTTCTGTCATTAATATCTCTTTAAAATATTGATGTTAATACATAAATACCTATCATAAGTATGTAATTAATTGTATGAGCCTAAATAATTATATAAATTACTAAACCTTTATGAAATATAAAAATAACATGCTTATTTACATATAGGAATCCGTCTTTATTCTTTTAATTGAATTTCAAGCTTAGTTCATGAGATCAAAATAATTACAGAATCTAACCACTATTTTTATAATATTCATAAAAGTCTATATACGGTTTTTACGTATTTTAGAAGTCTTTGGATATAAAACTAAAATAGTAGATGAGAATAATCCATAGTGCCATTAAGAAAAGCTGCCGAAGTTGGTAAAGCGGTAATGCTATGGTATTCGTAGTTATAACACAAAAAAGTGGATAAACGCAGTGATTTAGGTAAATTATGCTCGATGTTCGCCAGGCGCTCTGCAGCAGCACAACATGTGTGATGCAATGAAGGCAGGCTATTCAACAATATAATATAAACTCGCATTTCATGTTTATCTTTCCGGTACGCAAATTTTACAAGGGTTACCGTTGCTTCAACCTCCTTAAACTTCCAGTTTCCAAAAATGTTAGCGCTAAAGCGCTACGTAAAGTACTCCATTCTGGGGAAGACAAACATGGAGTTCCAGAACGATATCGAAACACAGTTCGTGTATTTGCCTCATGTCGAATTGAATTAAAGAAACGTGATACAGTAGAGCAGACAAGGTTCATTAGAATAAAATGGGTAATCAATAATTTCTAGTGTTCAGAGGAAAATTTTAGAGTGGTAATGGTGATATAGATTAGTACCGAAGTGTAACTTTTCGTAGCTTTGCAGTCACTAAGCATATG